>JAOCZM010000156.1:0-591586 GCA_026122235.1 Vinca minor | reverse complement strand
AATTCTTTCCCATATTTTTCAACTTCTTATCAACGCATAACAAGTTAGGAACCCTTAATTCATCCGAGTTGAAGTTCTTGACAAGTATTGTTGGAATAAAGAGAGAATTTTTTTCTGTCTAACGTTTTGAGTATTTTCTTTTTCAAGATTAACATGTCTTTTATTGAAGGTTCATCAAAGAAAGATACCATTATTGGTGATAAAAAATTATTCTTGGAATCAATACAACAAAACATGAAGAGAATACTCCAAAGAATGGATTTTAATCCCAATCAGCTGAGAGCATCATTAAGGATAGAGGATAATGAGACAGATAATGATGATTCAATTAGGATTTAGAGTGTTACTTAACTAAATTAATCTACTTATAAGCTAAAACTAAGATTAAGAGTGTTTAGAGAGAAAATTCAATTAGGAGATTGAATACTTGAACAGGTATCCCCCTAGATGTACTTATGTGTTTAGGAAGGGGTATTGTGAATTAGAAGTCTTAGGTGAACCTATAAAGGGATTTCCAAATAAACTTCAATCATTTCTCAATTTGTGAAGTTCCTACTCTAAGATTCATCAAGTTAGTATCTCTACTTACTCAATTTTACCCCAAGAGTGCATTAAACCCAAAACCCCTAATTATCCAAACTCAAATTAGGAAGAATTGCTTAAGCCCATCTCTAGGTCAAAATTAATTCCCATTAAAAGTGTTTTTCTCTCCCAAAACTCTCTTTAAAAACCTAGGAGAATAATGTCTTCCTTTTCTCTTCAAAGTTATGCACAAGACAAAAGGGAAGGTGTAGATATTTTTAACACTTTCTTCTATTTGCATAAAAGACCCCTGAAGTTTTAGCTCTTTTACAGTCTAGTCTATGTACTTTAGGTCTTCTACATTTTGGTCCACATTTACTGACTTTCATCTTCTTTCATCCAAGTATCTTCCAAGCTTTAATATCTTCCACCTAAACCAAAAGTAAGAGAAAATGGTGTATAAGTAGCATTTTCCTCATGCAAATATGAAATTATGAAACAAATTATACAAGTTAAAATATTGCTTTGAGAGCAAATATCATCTATGCATTAATGTTTTGCAGGAATTCAAGGATAATTTTACAAAGGAATAGGGTTATGTATTAACCTACAAAATCGTGAAAGGTATAAACCATCTTCGGGTAAAAATCAACAAATTCAAAACCAAGGTGATTTAAATCCTGCAAAGAAGAAGGTAAGTACGTCTTTAAGTCTTTATATTAATCTAGTAAAGATTGTACCAAAGCACGAAGGGACTTTTAGAATATATACGGATAGTCTAAATATTAATCATATAACTTTTAAGTATAGACATCCGATTTCTTACTTTGATAATATTTTTATTTATAGTGAAAACCAAGAGCTTTTTAGTGAACATCTTAGGGCTGTTTTTACTATTATAAATACACAAACCTTGTATGCTAAGATGGAAAATTATGCTTATTACACTCATTCTATTAACCTTCTTAGTTACATTATGAGATTTCAAGGTATTAAAGTTGAACCGGCAAAAGATAATGCATTTAAGGAATGGCCGAGAACAACTACTATCCTTCAAGTTCGTTCAACATATGAGTTAGCAAGCTTTGATAAGCGTCTTGTTCGTGATTTAAAAAGTTTGCTGCCCCAACAATTGAAATTACGAAGAAAAATATTCCATGTTTTTGGGACAGCCGCAAGAGAATCTCCTTGATAGGTAAGTACAATGCAATTTATACTTTCTATATTTCTGACTTCCTCCCTTTTATTAAATTTTCAAATCATGAAGCTGATTTTGGGGATGATTCGAGGACGAATCCTTTTCAAAAAGGAGGGGATGATACGGTACCGACCCCGGGGCCGCCCAACTCAAAGGATTAACTACATGAACAAATTATGAGACTTAGAACATGGAGCGTGATTCAACCCACTACATCATTGACCCGAATACTAAAGTAAAAAGTGGACGCTAAGTTACATATAGAATATGACGTACAATTTAGCCCTCAAGTTCTACAAGATATTGAATTCGGCCCAAAACAAGCAAAGTGGCTTATAGGGGTATTTTAGTCATTTGTACAATTAAAGTCTATGTCTTGACTTTAATTATATTTCGGCTATGTTATTTATTATATTAGGCGCATATAGCAAATGTTGCTATAATAAATGACATGTTGTCCAAATGTTACTTAGTTTTTAAGAGTCCTAATTCTTCAAGGACTCTTCACATGTTTGTTATGTTTAGCTAGTTTGGCCACCTAGTATAGTGTTTACAAGATAATAGGACATGTTTTCCATTATCTTAGGCTAGTGTTATACTTGACAACAAGTTGGTTTTATAAGAGTCCTACTTCTTCAAGGACTCTTCCTTTTGGTTATTGTTGTAACCAAAATCCCTCTATTTAAGAGTGATTTTGGCTCCCTTATTATTTACGTTAGATATATTGATATTTTGGTTAAGGTTATTCCTTAGATACTTGTTTATGAATTTCCGTTAGAACTTCATATTCTTTGAGTTACTGTATCAACTAGATAGTTTCACTAGTTGTAGTGTTTCAGCCTTGATTGTTACTTAGCCTTCTTTAGAGTTGTGTTTAGTAAATTCCCTTGGAACTATGCGAGATAGAGAAAGATATTGTAAAAGCCGAACCTAGATATAAAACATCTTGGTTTCGCATCGATGCCTCTTGTAAGATTTCGTTTTTCATCCCCCATGTATATTGATACACATAATCTTCCTCGAACCCGTAGGGTCTGCCATCTTCGTGTTCTTGAAAATCCGTTTCTTAACATGACTATGTTAATGACCGTTCCTTTACCAATTCAGAATATGGCGCTTGAACTTTCTTAATACGAACAAGTAATGTTGATTTGAGCTACTAAGGCTGCCATGACATTGTTACTATCCTTGACTACCTCGATATCCGACTTTTCAAATTCTGAAATGAGTTCGTGTTGTTCGGTGATCATGGCTGCCATCTTACCCGAAGTCTTCCTACTTAAATCATCGCTACCCGATTAGCCTTACACGGGTGGAAGCTAATCGTCAAGTCATAGTCCTTTAATAACTTCGACCATCTTCATTACCTCATGTTGAGTTATTTACGAGTTAACAAGTATTTAAGGCTTTGATGATCCGTAAATACTTCACAAGGCTCACCATAAAGATAGTGCCTCCAAATCTTCAAAGCAAACTATCGCCAAATCAAGGTCATGTGTAGGATAATTCTTCTCATACGACTTTAATTGTCTTTAAGCATAAGCAATCACTTTCATTTTCTGCATAAGTACACATCCCAACCTAATACCTAGAGCATCGTTGTATATTTTGAACCCCCTTGGTTTCTTCCGGTAATGCCAAGATAGGTGCGATGAGTTAACTTCTCCTTTAACTTCATAAAACTCTCTTCACATTCTGAACTCCAAACAAATTTTACTTTCTTTTGTGTTAAACGAGTTAAAGGTGTTGCAACCCTTGAGAAATTTTCTACGAACTTTTGATAGTATCATGCTAACCCCAAGAAACTTCGTTTTTCTACTATAGCTTTTATTTTAGCTGGATCAACTGACACTACATATCCTAGAAAGGACACACTCTTGAACCATAATTCACATTTGCTGAATTTTGCGTAAAGCTTCTCTTTTCTCATAATTCCTAAAGCTGTCTTCAAATGTACTTACTGAGTTTCTTCATATGGTGAATAGATTAGAATGTCATTAATAAACACCACCGCAAATTTGTCCAAACAATTCTTGAAAATCCAGTTCATCATATCCATTAACGCTGCCGGTGCATTGGTCATACCAAACATCATCACAAAGAATTCGTAGTGTCCATATCTAGTTCTTAAAAGAACTCTTTGGTATATCTTCTGTTTTTTATTCTCAACTGATGATACCCGAATCTTAAATCTATCTTGGAGAATACCTTGACGCCTTTAAGTTTATTAAACAGATCGTCTATAAGAGGCAAAGGATACCTATTCTTTATAATGATCTTATTCAATTTTTGATAATCAATACGCGTCCTCATGCTTCCATCTTTCTTCTTTACAAATAATATCGGTGCTCCCCATGGTGACACACTATGCCTGATGAATTTCTTGTCTAACAACTCTTGCAATCTGTGTCTTCAATTCTTTAAGTTCCATCTGGTGTCATTCGGTACGGGACCTTAGAGATAGGTTCCGCACCGGGTTGTAGGAGTATTTCAAAATCGATTGGTGACAGCAAAGAATCCAAGAAACGTGATCTTCCATTCAAGAAGTAGCTTCTTGAATCCGAAAAAGTAAGTTCTTTATTGCTGTTTTCGAATTGTTTCATATGAGCGGATCCTTCAGGGGAGGATCCATGGGTGTTTGGAACGAGTTTCCGCCCATGAATCCCTTCAGTGTCTCCATTTGATTCTAGCATGAATGGAGCCACGTTTTGACTTCGATCGTGACGTTGCTTTTTAATCGAGTAATCAATACGATCGATGATCGGATGTAGCGTCCCTATCATGGCTTGAGTGTGAGAGGCATTGTAAGGGAATTTGTCCTCTCTATTATTAGAGAGAGATATCCATGGGCCCCTCGATAGGGAAAGATCATTTAAATGCATGGCCGTGCTCAAATGTATTTGATAAAGTGGTTATCAAATTCTAATTGTTGGAACAGTCTACCTAGAGATCGAGCATAATTATAATTAAGCTTAATAAGGGTGACGACTACCATGCCTTATGCTTAATTAGGATATCGAGAGACAAAGGGATTAAATAGTGGATTGATATTAGGTTCCGTTGTATATTCATTCACTTTGGGTAGTCACAATGTCCTGCTAGGGACCGCTTGTGATTTATGAACTCACACTACTACTAAGTGTGTTTTCATTGCCATTGTGATATGAACCTACAGGGTCACACGCATAGACGAACTAACGAGCTTCATGTCCAGATTCAATGAATCCAGAAAGTGTCTAGTTTCATTGTATCTGACATTTGTCTTTCTGAAAATAATAAAGTGTTTATTATTCGAATTAGAGACGGGGGCAATTTCGGTATTTTACCTATAGCTGGGATTACGTGGGAGTTATTATCCGATAAGGACTCCCACTACCAGCGAAAGTCCAGGGATCGTGGGATTCTGAGACTCCCATTGCCGAGAGAAGTTGAGTAGAGGTGGGAGTTGTTCTAGTAACAAACTCTCACACTCTATATAACATATCTTAGCCGAAACCTAGAAGGCTAATGTTTTTCTGCCGAAATAATATATAGAATCAGAAAACCATTTTCTATTCTTGCTTCTCCCTTTTCTCTCTGATCCCCGAACTTTAGAAAGATGAAGAGCTAGCAATCACTCGCCCTGTTTCGTCAGCGTGGATACCGGTAGAGGGACATTCCGCAAAGGGAATTCCATTGGTGACAAGAAAGAATCCAAGAAACGTGATCTTCCATTCAAGAAGTAGCTTCTTGAATCCGCAAAAGTAAGCTCTTTATTGCTGTTTTTCGAATTGTTTCATATGAGCGGATCCTTCAAAGGAGGACTCATGGGTGTTTGGAACGAGTTTCCGCCCATGAATCCCTTCACTCGGGTCATCCCCATCTTCTTCATTCTTTCATAATAAGTACTCGGGGTAAACATCATGTCTTGGTCTCCTGACTATCCAAATTTTCTGGTTTCCTTGCGCTTGACTTTAAAGTAATTCCGCCATCATGGCCAATGTTGCCGTCAGTTCGATCGGTATCCATGTGTTCATTGGTGGTGGAGGTGGTGGTACAACATTTTTTGTCCCTGCAGTTGTTCCCATGTTCGGTGTTTGTGGTTGGTTAGAGGATTCAGCCACATCTTCCCGTCCCTAGACCATCCATGTTGCCTTTGCGGCCCAAACTTGGTATTGGAATGTTGAGGTCATCGTTGTTTTGGCGATCCATCTTATATGACTACAACTTAACATACAAACATGTAATTCACATAGCATGTTAGCACATAAATAAATAGTGGAACCCACAGAGGAAAAATATACATGTGGCAAATATCTATTTGTGGGGAGAGGGAAGGGGACACAGAACGGGGACAAATGATTTTTTTGCCTTCCAAAACATCACACCTGCCAATGACTTACGTATACTACACTTAGGCCCTCAAACTATCAAAACATAACAAAGCAACCCTAAACAATTATGTATATATCAGATAATACATGTAAAACAAGTAGACACATATAATTCATTAATGATCATGTAATTACTAAGGTCAAAAAGGTCATGGGTGTCAGAGAATTATAATGCATATCTACACAAATGGTGGAGAACCTCTCTTATTTAAAGCAATTGACGAGTAAACACATGCTCGAGAATAAAGAATTTCTATTTTTAGAAACTTCCAAAACAGCCATATATGCAAAATGGATTCACTTTTTATAAAACATCGTCAATACTGTAAATTCAGTAAGTTTTGGTTTGCGAAACACACCTGAACGTAGAAGCTAAGCAAATCTTTCATGTAGACCGAGAATTTCCTACAAACCCAAATGACTCAACTCGATCAAATGTATTTCATAAATCTTTATTAACCAAAAGTTCATAGTTATTTCTTACTCGAGCCATCTAGACGAGTTTTTTACAGCCAAAATAATAACACTAACTAAAATACCAATCTCAAGAGGTTTTTTCTTTTTTTTTTTTTTTTTTTTAAAATCATTGTTTATTAATGTTAATGGTGCAAGTACACGGAAGAGGATTGGTCAAAGGACTCTCAGCGAAGGAATCCTTTGTCTATCCAAATTAAGGAGGCCCCGAACTTCTAATGGAAGGGCTTCAAATTGAAAATAATACAATGAAGATTTTGTATCACATGTTAAGTTAGCTAATAGGTCCGCAACTTGATAGGCCTCCCGATAAATGTGTTGGATTCGAATACCCTTAGCTAATTTCTTAGCTGTTTGGAAGGACGAATCCAGCTTCCAATTCGATAGATGTCCAGCCTCTAGTGCTAATGCCAACACCATGGAATCTGTTTGAACTATAGTAACCAAAACCCCCAATTGAATCGCCATTTGCAACCCATAAATCACCGCTGATATTTTCGCTCATGTATTAGCGATCTGAGCTCCCAGAAACACAGCACACGCGCCCAGAAACAATCCCGAACCGTTCCTTAATACACAGCCGACTGCCTCATCCCCAGGGTTTCCTCGCGTGGCCCCATCAACAGTCAAAATTATCATTTCTTGACTCCAGAGGACATCCTTCCAGTAGACGATCTTGACGCTATGCATGATAGATGGGCAACGTCCAGCCCAAACTTTCCGTGCCTTGCACAATTCATCAAGTTGATGATCAAACGCCAAGGTTAAGGACCGTTTGGTGGCGAAAGTCCCCTCAAATAATAATTTACATCGTGACTTCCATAAGATCCACAAAACCATTATCGAAACAAAAATCAAGTATTTCGCCTTCTGTCCCGATCTCGGCAACCACCAACTTTGCAACATATCTTTAGGGGTGGGACTCTTCCGAAGGCAGAAATTTGCCATTGTCGCTGCGTGTCGCCACAGATGAATAGCAAACTCACAATCCAAAAACAAATGCTGAAAAGAATCCCCGCCCATGGAATATGAACACCGCGAAACCATTTGGAAACCAAATTTCCACAATATATCCTACAAAGGCAGATAGCAATTGACAAATTTCCAAAGAAATAAATTTAAATGTAAGGGGAGCTCCTTAGTCCAAATCATTTGTCGGCTAAATGCCGAAACCTGTCCTCCATTAAATATTTTGAACGCCGAAGCCAATGTAAAAATTTCCGAGAGGGCTCCATTTGCCAAACCCATCTATCCCGGGACCTTCTTTATTTTCAATGAGTGGCAGCTCATTAAGGGATACTTCTGCAGAAGGTGACCGAGGCTCGCCAACTCCCAACCCCCCTTCGATTAAATAAGTAGCAACATTACATGCCATGACCCCATCCGAAGCTTGCAATTGACTACCTTCAAAGATGCCAGTCCGAATAATCGGATCATACCAAAAAGAACTTCGACCATCTCGGATCAAAACCAACATTTGACTTTCAACTTGATCCTTAACCTGCAACATCCTCGACCAAATAGAGGAGCAGTTCGGCTGCTGCTCGGCCATTGTAAGATGGGAGAGCCTGCAAAAAGTCAGTCCACAAGGAGGTTGTTGTCCGAAACCGCCACCATAACTTTATAGCAAAAGCCTTCCGAAATTGATCTAGCGAAATTAGCCCAAGACCATTAGAAGAAGTTGGTCGACAAATTCGTGTCCAAGACATCCAGTGCTGCCGCTTTTTTCCGTTTGAAACTCCCCACAAGAAATTCGCAAAAAGTCGCTCAATCTAAGCCAATACCATTACAGGGGGCTGCATTACCGACAGTATGTGAATGGTCATTGAAAATAGAACATGTCGGATCAAAACCAATCTGCCAGCCATATCCAGAAAACGCACTTGCCATCCTTCTATCTTTGCCGAAATGCCTTCTATAAGGCTCCCAAAATGTTCTACCTTTGATCGTCCCTTTATTAGAGGACATCCCAAATACTTTATCGGCAAATCCCCATGAACAAAACCTGTAGTCTCGCTGATTATCTAGGATTGCCGACATGTTTTTGAAGAGGTGTAAAAAGCCGATTTTCCAACACTCACACATTGCCCCGACGCCATTTCGTATTGCCTCAAAATCTTCACCAGGTTACCTACACTTCGTTTTCCCCCATTCAGAAAAATAATTATGTCATCAGCAAAACTGAAATGAGTTAGATTCAATGCATGTTTTGGAAGAGCATATGGCAAAATGCGACCAATACCAACTGCCCTCTCCAAACATATCGACAACACCTCCGCCGCCAATATAAAGAGAAGGGGCGATACAGGATCCCCCTGTTTCACCCCTCTTCCCGCTTTGCTAAATCCATAAGGTACACCATTGACAAGAAGAGAAAACCAGTTGGAGCCCAATAAAGTGCGTATCAGATGTAGAAAATGAGCAGAAAATCCAAAATTCCGTAACACCATAATAAGAAACTCATGAGAAACCCGATCAAAGGCCTTGAGCATATCTAATTTCACCACCAAATTACCTCCCCGAACCCGCCGGTCCAACTGTTGAATCATTTCTTGAGCAAGAAGACTATTGTCCGAGATAAGACGGCCTTTAACAAACCCAGCTTGATTTGGTGAGATCAGCTTAGGGAGAAATAGAGATAGGCAACTAGCCAACACCTTTGAAATGACCTTGCTAGCAAAAGAACACAGTGAGATAGGCCAGAAATCATTAAAAGTGAGCGGACTAGCAATTTTGGGAATTAAAACAATGTGGGTACTTGACATTGACTTAGGATGTGGTAGACCCGCCCAAAAATCCCGAACAGAATTTAAAACATCCTGACTTACAATTGACCAACAAGCTTGGAAAAAAGCCCCAGCGGGCCTGAAGCACTCTCCCTCCCGAGAGCAAATACCGCAGCCCGCACTTCCTCCATCCCAGGAAGCCTACTCAACATCCTGTTTTCATTATCAATTATAATTTTGGGAATAATGTTTAACAAGTCCTCGTCTACTAATACCCCAATATCTTCGGCAAACAAATTTGCATAGAACTCGGCGCCTTCCTTCCCAATCTGCCGCGGGTCTGTAAGAAATGTTCCCGCTTGTCCCTGAATTCCCAAAATTTTAACTTGCCTACGCTGGTTAGTCCAAATAGAATGAAAGTATTTGGAATTGGCATTTCCTTTCTTTAACCAGCGGACCCGTGATTTTTGTTTCCAAAAAATCTCTTCCATGAGCAAAACTTTTTCATATTCTCCCTGAGCCTCTTTCAATGTAACTCGCAGGCGATGGATTTACATCATAAAGTGCTTCGGCTTGCTGCACATGTAATTCCGCAGCCTTTAACTTAGTATGTATATTGCCAAAACTGTCCTGGTTCCATTGTTGTAAAACCCCCTTCAACCTTTTCAACTTACTCATGAGAATACACATACCATTCCCTTCCATTGGTTGCTCCCAGCTTGTCGATACCAGTCCAAGAAACGATGGATGACGTAGCCAAATTGCCTGGAACCGAAATGCCGAACTAATACTTTGATGGGAGAGCTTCAAATGTATATGTAGGGGGCAATGGTTCGACAAAGACTGGTGTAGGTGTTCAACTTTATTGATCGGAAACAATGAGTTCCATTTGGTGTTGATTAGTACCCTATCAAGTCGCCTCAGAAGCGTCGGGCTAGAGCTGCGGGACCAAGTGTAAGGGCTGCCCCCATACCCATTATCCAACAAACCACAATCATTAATTGCCTCATTGAATTCCAACATGGGCAAAGCAGCCGGAATCGAACCCAGACTCTCCGCAAGATTAGCCACAACATTGAAATCCCCTCTGACCACCCAAGGATCATCATGGATGCCTGCAAAAGAAGTTAGTTCCCGCCAAAGTTCAAGCCCCTGCGTATATTGACAACGAGCATAGACAAAAGAACCATAACAAGTTGACCCCGCAAAATGATTCAATTTTATATGCACCACTTGTTCATGATCTCCAATTATCGTCAAATCAAGACTATCATCCCACAACATCCAAATCTTGCTCGTTACATTGCTATAAAAATGATCATAGCCAGTCCGAGAAGCTATTAATGGCAAGTCAGACAATTGTAACATTGGTTCAAGCAAAACAAATAAACTCAACCTATATTCCCGTTTAAGATTCTTAACTCGGGAAACCGATTCATCATTCCCAATCCCTCTAATATTCTAGATTGTATAATCCATATAACACTAGGGAATAACATAAAAGTTAAGAGAACATACTCTTCAAAAGGGCCAACGGCCCTTTTGAGCAATGCGAATGGATTTTCGCACATCCCCCTCATTTGTTGTTTTCTTTTTGGCAGTCCTCTGTTTCTGCCCAACCGGGGCTGCAGCCGGCACTGTCATCTGTCCCAAATCCAATGTGATACTATCCAGTGTAACCGGAGCTTTCAGTAACGCTGCTCGAGCAGCTTGTTCTGCCCTAGCTTTGTCAAGATGAACCCCACGTCTGGTAGAAAAGTCCGTAAATGCTGTCCAACCTGCACGCGGGACCACCGTCGAATTTGATTTCACCCCCGAGGCCGACCATGCCTCCTCCACGGGTTTCAGCAAATCGGTTGTGGAGAGATTAACCTCCTAATCGTCCCGACTCCGCAACCCAACATCTATAATCTGCCTTGGAGGAATTTCCATATCGTCTCGTCCCCTGAGAGACGGAGAAGATGACGTTATTAATGCACATGAGTCAGCTTCAATGGGGTTTTCCCCACTCTGCTATGGAACCACATAATCCGACTGATGCAATTCCCCTGTAGGAACTGTTCCTGACTCGGATGATGATGACCCGCTACTACCATTCTGCACAACCCGATTTTCCAACCGTGGGCAATGCTTCTGCCAAAACAGCGTCTACCAATTGTTTTGGGTCTCCAACCACACGGCCTGACTTCAACTTCCATGGAGCCACCGCTGCTACTATCGATTTAGGGTTCTTCTGTATGGATTTGGGTTGGCGTCAGTCGTGAGATCAGCCCTTCGATCAGCGGAATTCATACAATCGGAGTTTCCGTGTCCAATCTTCCGACAACATGAACAATATTTCGGGAGATTTTCATAATCGATTCCTTGCCATAATCCTTTGCCCGATCTAGCGTGTCCAATCCAAATCCTCTTATGAAGAGGATGTAGTAAATCAAGCTCCACACAAATACGAGCTACGCTTGGTCTAGATACGTTAGCAGTTGCCTCATCTAGAACCAATGGAACACCAACAGATGATGCTATAGAAAAAAGGTAACTTTTGTTGAATAAATGGATTGACCATCCTTCTAGACGGATCCAAACCGGAACAATGGACGACTCCACCTCCGGATCAAAGTCGTATGTCCATTTAAACACACGCATCCGCGATCCGTTGAATATCCAACTTCCCTTCCACCAGAAGCGACAGTAATCTTCTTCATGTTCGAAATGAACAATGACATGCCTCACATCCAATCTTCCAATCCAACCCCCCCCTTAAACTGCAATTTTTGGAAATCTCTCTTTAAAATATCCAATGGAGGCCCTCTTCTAGAGAATTTTCCAACCAAAGCCAATTTCCATTGCTTTTCCAAAATTGATAATTCAATCTCATCAATGATTAGGGCGGGTTCCCCTTTAAATGATGATAAATCCTTAATTGGTAGTGAAACTTTTTGTTGTGCAGGGGCGGACAAAAGATCCGCGAACGATTTTTTGGGCCAAACACCGCCCAGAGAGGGCGGTTCCGCCGCTGGAGAAACCATGGGATGCCGCGGCTAAGCAAGCTTAGTTGGCATAGGAGTCTTTTTGGCGAGAGAGTTTTTTTATTTTATATTTAAATGATAACTTGTATATTGTTACTTTTTTTTAATCTCAAGAGGTTTATTAATAAAACTTATCCGGGTTTGTAGGAAACATATTACCACACTTTTATCAAATATCAAACCAACTTCATTCCAATGTTAAACATTATCAAATATTTATACAAATTTAGTAATTTTAAATTGAAACCAAAATCTCAAATCTTGTAATGACTATCGAAATAAAGTAAAGTGTAAAAAAAGATATATGGAAAAATATAAAGAGAGAAAATCAACTGTATTGGAGAGTTGATTAAACAATTGGCAGTAAAGGGAATAGGAATTGTAAAATGCAAAGTACAGATAAATAGAAGGAACACAACCTACTTCTAGAGAAGAAAAACAAACAAAAAAATTCCTAACTATTAAGAACCCTAAATCTACTAGACTATGAAAGAAGAAGAAAAGTAGACATACCTTACGCAGAGCAGCAACAATACTAGAATAGGGAGTTCTTTTTCTTTCTTTTTTTTGGTCACTTCCACTTTATATAGAGGGCTACATAGGATTCTATTGGTTGACTTTGGAGGTTAGTACTGCCAAGTTGCAAACCTCGGAGGACAAGTGTCTTTGCTCCCTTTTCTCTCTATATATTTTTTAAAGAAAACAAGTAAAACTCACATCTCACTAGCACACTTAAACTTGTTAAAAATTTAACCCAACTTGTTAGATAAAAGTGGTATCATTCCTATAACTCTCGAACCACAAAATGGAATATTAAATCGAAAAATAACGCAAAATGAGTACACACAAATGCTCACGAAGTGGGGGGTGTTACAATTCTTCCCACTTAAAAGAATGAAATGTTTCCTTCATAGTGAAGGGATTCATGGGTAGAAACTCGTTCTAAACACCCACGAGTCCTACCCTGAAGGATTCGCTCATACCATAGGTTCTGTGAAAGGTTCTGATTTCTGATGATGTGCTGCTGCCACCAATAGCCTTCCCTTGCGGAATTACTCTCAACCGGTATCCACGCAACAAAACGAACAGTGAGTGCTAGCTCTCCGTTTCTGAGTTTCGGGAATCCAGAGAGAAGGGAAGGGCAGAAAACAAGACATCTAATATCAGAGGTTTTTGGTTTATTACGGCTCCAACAAGGATGACCTAGGGTTTCGGCCAAAAGAGGATTATATAGGGTGTGAGAGTTTGTTCCAAAAACAAACACCCACGTGCTATCAACCTCTTATGGCAATGGGAGTCTTTAACTCCCACGTTTTATAAACCTCTACTAGTAGTGAGAGTCTTTATCGAATAATAACTCCCAAGTAATCCCAACTATAACCGATTGCCGAAAATGCCCCTCCTTAATCTCTAATTCGAATAATAATGTTTTATTATTCTCACAAAAGTAAATTTTAGATACAATGAATCTAGACACATTCTTGATTCATTGAATCTGGACATAAAGCTCATTAACTCGTCTATGCGTGTGACCTTGTAGGTTCATATCACAATGGCAATGAAAACACATTTAGTAGTAGTAGTATGTGTTCATAAATCACAAGCGGTCCATTGCAGGACATTGTGACTACCCATAGTGAATGAATTACGGTGGAACCTAATATCAATCCACTACTTGATTCCTTTGTCTCGTGATATCCAAATTAGGCATAAGGCATGGTAGTTGTCACCCTTAAAGCTTAATTGTATTTATGCTTGATCTCTAGATAGACTATTCCAACAAATAGTATTTAATAACCACTTTATTAAATACATTTGAGTACGACCATGCATTTAAACACTCTTCCCTATCGAGGGACCCATGGATATCTCTATCTAATAAGAGAGGGACAAATCCCTTACAATGCCTCTAACATTCAAGCCATGATAGGATACTACATCCGATCATCAGTCGTGTTAGTAACTCGATTAAAAGTAACGTTCGACTGAGTCAAAATGTAGCTCCATTCAGGCTGGAAACGATGGAGAAATAAGGTTTAAGGATTCCAAATTGTTCAAAAGTAAAATTACAATTCAAATGATATGCTCAAAAATATATATATAACGTACAACATATGCTAATGGTCTTAGGGCACTACTAACACGTAGGAAGTCTTCTATTTCCCAAGTAGCTTCTTCAATTCAATGGCGTCTCCACACGAGTGCACATAAGTATCTTTTTCCCTCCTAACTCTTTCACGCTATGTTCCACGACCTGTGATGGCTTCTCTTCATATGTCAAGTCAGCTTTTAATTCAACCAAGTCATCGTTTGAGATATGCTAAGGTGAAGAATACTACTTCTTCAATTGTGACGTGAAACACGTTGTGAATTCCAATTAACTCCTCTGGCAGAGCTAGGCGATTTGCCACTATGCTAATCTTCTTAGTGATTTCGAACGGTCCAAGGTATCGTGGGCTCAATTTTCCTGCTCTTGCAAGCCCGTCTTTCCTCCATGAGGGGTTAACTTCAAGAAGACTCTATCTCCAATCTCCAATCTCAAACTCTGAATCTCTTTTTCGATTGTCAAGATAACTCTTCTACCGTCTCTTGGCTACTCAAAATCTATCTTGAATAACATTCACCTGCCTCTGCATTTCTTCTATTGCGGGCATCAAATTCTTCTGTTTCCAATGATATCGAACTCCAACCTCATCCCATTATAAGGGTTTTCTAAATTTCCTACCATACGGATGTTAGTAGTGCCCTAGGACCATTAGCACATGTTGTGCGTCTTATTATCTTTTGAGCATGTAATTGAATAGTTAATTTTGCTTTTGATTATCAAATGTGTGATTTGATAGTAAAACTCATTAGCTTATGTAATTACTATTCTAGAAGTCCCTAGTTTTATGTAATGCGTAATTACTATGAAATAAAACTAGTATGATTGTTGATTGATGATCTTGTTTTACTGATCATGTGTAATGGATACAAATCACATCATAGATGCAATATATAGGGATACATTGTATTGGACGTGATCCGTCAGAGAAGTAATACTTCATGGTCTTAAGTCATAAGTATTACTTCCTCAATACTATTTTAGAATCCTTAGACCTTATGTCTTCATTGATTCTAGTATGAATGGAGCCACGCTTTTGACTCGATCGGACGTTACTTGTAACAGAGTAATCAATACGACCGAGATCGGATGTAGTGTCCTATCATAGCTTGAATGTGAGAGACATTGTAAGGAATTTGTCCCTCTCTATTATTAGAGAGAGATATCCATGGGCCCCTCGATAGGGAAAAGACTGTTTAAATGCATGGTCAGTGCTCAAATGTATTTGATAAAGTGGTTATCAAATGCTATTTGTCGAAACAGTCTACCTGGAGATCGAGCATAAATACAATTAAGCTTAATAAGGGTGACGACCACCATGCCTTATGCTTAATTAGGATATCGCGAGACAAAGGGATTAAATAGTGGATTGATATTAGGTTCCGTTGTATATTCATTCACTTTGGGTAGTCACAATGTCCTCGCTAGGGACCGCTTGTGATTTATGGACTCACACTACTACTAAGTGTGTTTTCATTGCCATCGTGAGATGAACCTACAGGGTCACACGCATAGACGAGCTAACGAGCTTTATGTCCAGATTCAATGAATCTAGAATGTGTCTAGGTTCATTGTATCTGACATTTGTCTTTCTGAAAATAATAAAGTGTTTATTATTCGAATTAGAGATAGGGGCAATCTTGGTATTTTACCTTTAGTTGGGATTACGTGGGAGTTATTATCCGATAAGGACTCCCACTACCAGCAGAAGTCTAAGGGGACGTGGGAGTTAAGGACTCCCATTGCCGGGAAGGAGTTGAGGACGTGAGAGTTAGTTCTGGGAATAAACTCTCACACCCTATATAATAAACTCTTGGCCGAAACCCTAGACTAAAAATGCTTTTCAGCCGAAATACCTAAGAAGCCGAAATAGTTTCAGCCTCTCCTTTTCTCTCTAATTCCAGAAAATCAGAAAAGACGAAGAGCTAGCAATCGCTGCCCGTTTCGTCGCGTGGATACCGGTAGAGGGACTTTCCGCAAGGGAGATCAATTGGTGGCAGATTGAATCCAAGAAACGTCATCCTCCATTCAAGAAGCAGCTTCTTGAATCCGTAAAAATGTAAGTTTTTTACCGCTATTTTCGATTCGTTTCATATGAGCGGATCCTTCAGGGGAGGATCCATGGGTGTTTGGAACGAGTTTCCGCCCATGAATCCCTTCAACGGAGCCTCGAAAGGTGCCATTCCAATAGACGAATGGTAACTATTATTATAGGAAAATTCCGCACAAGCTAGGTTGTCGATCCATTTGTTTCCAAAAATCCAAAGTGCATGCCTGCAACATATCATCAAGTTGTGAATTGTCCTTTTTATTTGTCCATCGGTTTGAGGGTGTGCTGAAGTACTATATAACTAAGGTTAGTTCTTAAAGCTGCTTGAAGTTTTGGCAAAAAATGAGACGTAATTCTTGGATCTTGATCTGAGATGATATTAACGGTTACTCCATACAATCTTCCTATTTCGTCAACATAAAGTTGTGCTAGAATTTCTAGAGGGCATGTCATGCTAGATAGAATTAAAATGTGCAGCTTTCGTCAATTTACCTACACTTACACATATAACATCCCTGGTGTTGGAGTTTACATTTGATATAGGGGCTCAATTGGATTGGGCAAAAGACTCGGTCGACCGAGAGTTGTCTCGAGTCGACCGAACTTATTGTCAATCCGGTCGACCGGATCCACTAGACTTGGTGAAAATCGGCACATCTATATGTGTGAGGCAGTGTGTGTAAGGGAGTAGTGGGAGAGAAATAAGGGGACAATGGGGTGAGTGGGTAATTCCACTTACCCCACATTAGATGAAAATTGGTTTTCATTCTAACTCTCACAATAATTGAATTCTCTATTTTTTTTCCCTACTCTAGCCGAACCAAAAAGAGAAGAAAATACTGATTTGCTTATCTTTCTTTTAACACACTCTTAAGAACAATCAAGAGGAGAAAATGTGATTTTCTTGTCTCGTTGATTCCGGTTTTTTTAAGTAACCTATACTTTGTGGATTCCTGCAAAAATGTTTTCAACCTTCGTAGTTATTAGACTAGCATCTGAAACACGGAGTAACACGCTCAAGGTTGGTGTGTGGATAACATTAGAGACAGGAGTCTGAAGGCTGCTGTTGGTGATTTCTAGTAGCAGAATCCGGACATTGTCGATTAGATCGCCAGAAAGGTATAACTCTTAACGCAGGATACTGGTTCTTTCTCGTGAGTAGATCCTCTAAAGACACGTAATCCCGCGCGTTTATTTTCGCTGGGTTTTGGAGATTACGCATTGTTCCTTCAAGTGGTATCAGAGCCTACCATGAGAACCCAAAAATCTTGATTATGTGTTATCTTGCTGTTTTTGCAGTTGATAATACATGTCATATGATGCTTTACCTTTTACAACCTCTGGGAAGTCATTTAAGTGTTAAACGAATCCCAAAACAAAATTTCAAATTCGTGTGTTTGGATTTTTTTTTTCTTGCAAATATTCGGTCGACCGTAAGAGGTTCTCGACAGACCCAACATGAGTTAGAAAATAGGATTTCGTTACTGCCGGATTTCGGCCGTCTGGTGAGCAATCACGGTCGACCAAGACTAGTCTGTTTTCAGGGAGGTCGATTAGAAATGTTATGGGTCGACCGAGGTGGCCTAATTTTACACTGTTTTGGTTACTGCCGTATCACTGTCGAAGGGGAGTATGGCCTGGGTCGTTAGCTCGTCTATGCATGTGACCCTGTAGGTTCTTATCACAATGGCAGTGAAAACATACTTAGTAGTAGTATGTGTTCATACATCACAAGTGGTCCCTAGCAGGACATTGTGACTACCCAAAGTGAATGAATTTACGGTGAAACCTAATATCAATCCACTATTTAATCCCTTTGTCTCGTGATATCCTAATTGAGCATAAGGCATGGTAGTCATCACCCTTATTAAGCTTAATTGTATTTATGCTCGATCTTCGGGTAAACTGTTCCAACAAATTGTATTTGATAACCACTTTATCAAATACATTTAAGCACGGCCATGCATTTAAACAATTTTTGCCAATCGAGGGGCCCATGGATATCTCTCTCTAATAATAGAGAGGGACAAATTCCTTACAATGCCTCTCACATTCAAGCCATGATAGGACGCTACATCCGATCATCAGTCGTATTGATTACTCGATTAAAAGTAACGTCCGACTGAGTCAAAACGTGGCTCCATTCATGCTAGAATCAATGGAGACATTAGGTCTAAGGATTCTAAAATACTATTGAGGAAGTAATACTTATGACTAAGGACCATGAAGTATTACTTCTCTAACGGATCACGTCCGATACAATATATCCCAATATATTGCATCTGTGATATGATTTGTATTCATTACGCATGATTAGTAAAACATAATCATCAATGAAACATCATTCTAGTTTTATTTCATTGTAAAGAACATTACATGAAACTAGGGACAACTAGAATAGTAATTACATAAGCTAATGAGTTTTACTATCAAATCACGCATTTGATGTTCATAAGCAAAAATAGCTATTCAATTACATGCTCAAAAGATATAAAACGTACAACATATGCTAATGGTCCTAGGGCACTACTAACAATCTCCCACTTGCCCTAGGTCCAATCATGCATGATCCTCAATCCCATTGACCTAGTATGACTCTCATGTTTAGGCTGCGGGAGTGGTTTGGTCAATGGATCGGCAATGTTGTCGTCTGTATGAACTTTGCAAATTTTAACGTCTCATCTATCAATGATCTCTCTAATCAGATGGAAATGCCTGAGAATGTGTTTAGATCGTTGGTGAGATCTAGGTTCCTTAGCTTGTGAAATGGCGCCAGTACTATCATAATAGAGGTCCACTAGGTTCACAATGCTAGGGACGACACCTAATTCATCAACAAATTTCCTGATCCAAATAGCTTCTTTAGCTGCTTCAGAGGTACCTAGATACTCAGCTTCTATTGTAGAGTCAGCCACGATTTCCGAGCATTGTGAACCCAGTGGACCTCTATTGTGATAGAACTGGTGCCATTTCACAAGCTAAGGAACCTAGATCTCACCAACGATCCAAACACATTCTCAGGCGTTTCCATCTGATTAGAGAGATCATCGACAGAGGAGACGTTAGTATTTGCAAAGTTCATACAGAAGATAACAATGCAGATCCATTGACCAAGCCACTCCCACAGCCTAAACATGAGAGTCATACTAGGTCAATGGGATTGAGGATCATGTATGATTGTGAAGGGATTCATGGGCGGAAACTCGTTCCAAACACCCATGAGTCCTCTCCTGAAGGATCCGCTCATATAAAACAATTCGAAAAACAGCAATAAAGAACTTACTTTTGCGGATTCAAGAAGCTACTTCTTGAATGGAAGATCACGTTTCTTGGATTCTTTCGTTTGTCACCAATGGAATTCCTCTATGAATGTCCCTCTACCGGTATCCACGCGACGAAACGGGCAGTGATTTCTAGCTCTTCGTCTTTCTAAAATTCGGGGATCAGAGAGAAAAGGGAGAGGAAAGAATGGAAAACGGTTTTCTTATTCTATATGGTATTTCGGCTGAAAACCTTGATCTCCTAGGTTTCGGCTAAGAGATGTTATATAGAGTGTGAGAGTTTGTTACTAGAACAACTCCCACCTCTACTCAACTTCTCTCGGCAGTGGGAGTCTCAGAATCCCACGTTCCCTAGACTTTTCAGCTGGTAGTGGGAGTCCTTATCGGATAATAACTCCCACGTAATCCCAGCTATAGGTAAAATACCGAAATTGCCCCTATATCTAATTCGAATAATAAACACTTTATTATTTTCAGAAAGACAAATGGCAGATACAATGAAACTAGACACTTTCTGGATTCATTGAATCTGGACATGAAGTTCGTTAGCTCGTCTATGCGTGTGACCCTGTAGGTTCATATCACAATGGCAATGAAAACACACATAGTATTAGTGTGAGTTCATAAGTCACAAGTGGCCCCTAGCAGGGCATTGTGACTACCCAAAGTGAATGAATTTACAACGGAACCTAATGTCAATCCACTATTTAATCACTTTGTCTCGCGATATCCTAATTAAGCATAAGGCATGGTGGTCGTCACCCTTATTAAGCTTAATTGTATTTATGCTCGATCTCCAGGTAGACTGTTTCGACAAATAGCATTTGATAACCACTTTATCAAATACATTTGAGCACGGCCACGCATTTAAACAGTCTTTCCCTATCGAGGGGCCTATGGATATCTTTCTCTAATAATAGAGAGTGACAAATTCCTTACAATGTCTCTCACATTCAAGCTATGATAGGACACTACATCCGATCATCAGTCGTATTGATTACTCTGTTACAAGTAACGTCCGACTGAGTCAAAACGTGGCTCCATTCATACTAGATTCAATGAAGACATAAGGTCTAAGGATTATAAAATAGTATTGAGGAAGTAATGCTTATGACTTAAGACCATGAAGTATTACTTCTCTGACGGATCACGTCCAATACAATGTATCTCTATATATAATGCATCTATGATGTGATTCGTATTCATTACACATGATCAGTAAAACAAGATCATCAATCAACAATCATACTAGTTTTATTTCATAGTAATTAAGCATTACATAAAACTAGGGACTTCTAGAATAGTAATTACATAAGCTAATGAGTTTTACTATCAAATCACACATTTGATAATCAAAAGCAAAATTAACTATTCAATTACATGCTCAAAAGATAATAAAACGCACAACATGTGCTAATGGTCCTAGGGCACTACTAACAATCTCCGACTTGCCCTTGGTCCAATCATACATGATCCTCAATCCCATTGACCTAGTATGATTCTCATGTTTAGGCTGTGGGAGTGGCTTGGTCAATGGAACTGCAATGTTGTCGTCTATATGAACTTTGCAAATACTAGCGTCTCCTCTGTCGATGATCTCTCTAATCAGATGGAAACGCCTGAGAATGTGTTTGGATCGTTGGTGAGATCTAGGTTCCTTATCTTGTGAAATGGCACCAGTACTATCACAATAGAGGTCCACTTTGGGTTCACAATGCTGGGGACGACACCTAGTTCATCAACAAACTTCCCGATCCAAATGAGCCTTCTTTAGTCGCTTCGAGGCAGCTAGATACTCAGCTTCATTGTAGAGTCGGCCACGGTTTCTTGTTTTGAGCTATTCCAGCTCACAAAGCACCTCCATTCAAACAAAACACAAAACCAGATTACGATCTATAATCATCTACGTCGAGCTGCGAAGCTTGCATCCGTGTAACCATTTACAACCCGGACTTCCTTCCCCGACCTCCGTAAACTAAGAACATATCTTTAGTCCTTCTCAAATACTTAAGAATACTCTTGACTGCAGTCCAATGTGACTCTCCAGGGTCAGATTGATATCTGCTAGTACTACTTAAAGCAAATGAGACATCCGGGTGAGTGTATATCATGGCATACATAATAGACCCAATGGCTGAAGCATATAGGATCTTACTCATGCGCTCTTGGTCCTCCCTTGTGGAAGGTCCTTGAGTTCTGCTGAGTTTAACGCCATGTGACATGGGCAAGAATCCCCTTTTGGAGTCTTGCAAACTGAACCGTTTCAGTACCTTGTCAATGTATCTACTC
Source organism: Vinca minor (assembly GCA_026122235.1). NCBI lineage: Eukaryota > Viridiplantae > Streptophyta > Magnoliopsida > Gentianales > Apocynaceae > Vinca > Vinca minor. The sequence continues at coordinate 569,543 of JAOCZM010000156.1, read as the reverse complement.
TGGCTCAGGCCAATCATTTTGTTAGATCTATCTCTATAGATTCTTATACCCAAAATGTATGTAGCCTCGCCTAGGTCTTTCATGGAAAAGCACTTTCCCAACCAAGCTTTTACGCTTTGTAATGTGGGGATGTCATTTCCAATCAGTAAGATGTCGTCCACATAAAGCACAAGGAATACTACTGCATTATTAGTTACTTTCTTATAAACACAAGGCTCGTCTTCGTTTTTTATGAAACCGAATTCTTTAATAAGTTCATCAAAGCGACGATTCCAGCTTCGAGATGCTTGCTTCAATCCATAAATGGACCTTTGAGGCTTACACACTTTGCTAGGATTTGTTGGATCAACAAACCCCTCAGGTTGTGTCATATACACATCCTCGAGAAGGTTTCCATTAAGAAACGCAGTCTTAACATCCATTTGCCATATCTCATAGTCATAATATGCGGCTATGGCAAGTAAAATCCTAATTGACTTTATCATCACGACAGGGGAAAAGGTTTCGTCATAGTCAATACCATGAACTTGTCTATAACCTTTAACTACTAGTCGCGATTTAAAAGTGTGTACATTACCATCCATGTCGGTCTTCTTTTTACAAAACCATTTGTTATCAATGACCTTGCACCCTTCGGGTGGGTCAACCAAAGTCTATACTTGGTTGTCATACATGGATTGCATCTAAGACTTCATAGCCTCTAGCCACTTATCTGACTCAGAACTACGAATTGCCTCTTTGTAGGTAGAGGGTTCATCTTGATCAATCAGTTCAACCTGATGATCATCAGTCACGAGAAATCCACATCTCTCAGGCAGTTGATGTACCCGACTCGACCTTCTTGGGCCTTGTGTCAAAGATTGAAGCTCAGTATCAGCACGTGAGCTTGCTTGAACTTCCAAAGTTGGTTCAGATGTTGTTTGGGGATCTTGAATTTCCTCAAGATGGATCTTACTCCCACTATCTGTTAGTAGTGCCCTAGGACCATTAGCACATGTTGTGCGTTTTGTTATCTTTTGAGCATGTAATTGAATAGTTAATTTTGCTTTTGATTATCAAATGTGTGATTTGATAGTAAAACTCATTAGCTTATGTAATTACTATTCTAGAAGTCCCTAGTTTTATGTAATGCTTAATTACTATGAAATAAAACTAGTATGATTGTTGATTGATGATCTTGTTTTACTGATCATGTGTAATGAATACAAATCACATCATAGATGCAATATATAGGGATACATTGTATTGGGCGTGATCCGTCAGAGAAGTAATACTTCATGGTCTTAAGTCATAAGTATTACTTCCCTCAATAATATTTTAGAATCCTTAGACCTTATGTCTTCATTGATTCTAGTATGAATGGAGCCACGTTTTGACTCGATCGGACGTTACTTGTAACAGAGTAATCAATACGATCGATGATCGGACGTAGTGTCCTATCAAAGCTTGAATGTGAGAGACATTGTAAGGAATTTGTCCTCTCTATTATTAGAGAGAGATATCCATGGGCCCCTCGATAGGGAAAGACTCGTTTAAATGCATGGCCGTGCTCAAATGTATTTGATAAAGTGGTTATCAAATGCTATTTGTCGAAAACAGATCTACCGGAGATCGAGCATAAATACAATTAAGCTTAATAAGGGTGACGACCACCATGCCTTATGCTTAATTAGGATATCGTGAGACAAAGGGATTAAATAGTGGATTGATATTAGGTTCCGTTGTATATTCATTCACTTTGGCTAGTCACGATGTCCCTGCTAGGGACCGCTTGTGATTTATGAACACATACTACTACTACTAAGTGTGTTTTCATTGCCATTGTGAGATGAACCTACGGGGTCACACGCATAGACGAAGCTAACTGAGCTTCATGTCCAGATTTAATGAATCTAGAATGTGTCTAGGTTCATTGTATCGACATTTGTCTTTCCGAAAATAATAAAGTGTTTATTATTCGAATTAGAGATAGGGGGCAATTTCGGTATTTTACCTATAGCTGGGATTACGTGGGAGTTATTATCCGATAAGGACTCCCACTACCAGCAGAAGTCTAGGGGACGTGGGAGTTAAAGACTCCCACTGCCGAGAGGAGTTGAGGATGTGAGAGTTGGTTATGGGAACAAACTCTCACACCCTATATAATGATCTCTTGGCCGAAACCCTAGGGACTAAGATTTTCCAGCCGAAATATTACCAAGTCTCTGAAATTAGATTTCAGTTTCAGCCTCTCCCTTTTCTCTCTAATTCCCGAAAATCAGAAAAGACGAAGAGCTAACAATCGCTGCCCGTTTCGTCGCGTGGATACCGGTAGAGGGACTTTCCGCAAAGGGAGATCAATCGGTAGCAACATCCGATCCAAGAAACATTATCCTCCGTTCAAGAAGTAGATTCTTGAATCCAAAACCGTAAGTTTTCTTGCTGTTTCTTGCTGTTTTTCAAATTGTTTCATATGAGCGGATCCTTCAGGGGAGGATCCATGGGTGTTTGGAATGAATTTTCGCACATGAATCCCTTCAGTGGTATCAGAGCCTTGCTCATACGACTCGATTTCGATATTGTTTATCAGACAATAACACTATCAATTCCGATTTGATATGTGTATGTTTGAAAAACAGAAAAATCGTTTCTTTGATAATAAAGATGCATAAACTGTTTAAATGTGTTTAAAGAATGTATCTTTTGATGAATATATGTGATATATGCATAAATTTCTCTCGGTTTAATCATGTTTATACGGTTAAACTGTTTTCGGTTTCATGATTCTGTATGAACTGCCTTAGCATGATTCGGTTTGAAATTTAATTAGATTAATTGCATAAACTGTGAATCTGTAATTAATTAGATTAATTCGGTAATATGCATAAACTGTTTATGATTATGAATCTGATTATATGCATAAACTATTTTTGAATCGGTTATCAATTCGGTTAATTCGATTAACCCAACACATAATCCGATTATGTAAGTAAGGCAATGGAGGGGTACATCTGGGAGGAAAAACTCATTCGATTCGTCGTCTGCGTCGCCCCGATTCGTCGCTCCCCCCGAATTAAGACTTTGTGTATGTACTCGTAGTTACTTTCATTGTGCTTTATGTGATATTAGCATGGTGAATAGCATGGCCTACTATACCCCTTGTTTTACATATGATGATTGTAATTTTATAATACGACCTGCGAGTCGTTTTTCAATGTTGTAAAATTGTAATCTCTTCATTAGACTAGCTTTACTGCTTTACATTGAAGGCTGGGTATGCCCATGCAAATATGTAACAAGGCTGGAGGTGCAAGATCGAAGACATTATCCATGAGATGGATTTTGACCTAGATTGACCCTTGACTCCCACAAGGCTCGTGGGAGTCATTATAGGAATAGGCCATGCTATATCACATTTACTTTTTCGCTTCATAACCTGCGTGTGATGTTTATTTTATGTCTGGATGGATTTATTTTAAACGTCACATCAAATGGTTTTAATTAAGTCTTAAAGTGCCTACCATAACCTAAGCACTCCATAAGCTTGGATCATCATTTTTCTGCTTGCCAAAGCAACAGATAAAGTGGTTACCTAAGTAAAGGGAGATGGGAAAATAGTGATTTCCATATGTTTAGACATGGTTCGACTTAGCTAGGCCATCAAAATAGTTTTGGGCCTAGGGCATAAAATGGGAAATAAGCGGGACATATAGATGTCAATCCCATTAGATGATTTTACTTTAATTGTGGGTGTTAAGCCAAAGCTTTCCTATAACTATTGTAAAATGTTTTTCCCCCACTATTATCAAGTGTTGAAATTGTGGAAAATGTTTTTTGCTCAAAAACTAATAACTTTGCAATTAACTTAATGTAGATAATGGCAACCAATTCATCACACAATTCATTGCGATCCGTCCTTGAGAAGGAAAAAACTAAGCGGGACCAATTTCCTAGATTGGGCCCGCAACTTAAGGATTGTCCTTAGCGAGGAAAGAAAGTCATGACGTTCTTGATACGGACATTCTCGAACAACTCGCTAATAACGCCCTAGAGCTGAAAGAGATACTTGGAAGAAGCATTTCGATGACTCTAACGATGTGACTTGTCTCATGTTAGTCACAATGAGCCCACGACCTTCAAAAAGCAGATTTGAAGGAGTTGAGGCTTTCCGGATGATGGGCCAGCTCAAGGAAATGTTCCAAGAGCATGCTCGTCATGAAAGATTCCTCACAACTAAGGCGTTAAATAGTTGCAAAATGGCCCCTGGGAACCTCTCGTCGATGCACATGTTCTTAAGATGAAGGGCTATTTTGACCAACTTGAGAAGCTTGGAGCTCCCGTAAGTCATGACATGGCTACGAGATATGATCTTGGGCTCACTCCCACCGGAGTATGACCAATTCATTATGAACTTCAACATGCATGCCATGGAGAAGACCATACATGAAATACACGGGATGCTCAAGCAGGGTGAATCGAACATTAAGAAGACCCCGAAGTCTTAATGGTTCAAAAGGGAATTTCAAGAAGAAAGGCAAGGGAAAGCCCATGGCCAAGAGAGGCAAAGGCAAAGGCAATGACAAGCCCAAGCCCCAGCCCAAAGCCGAGGCACCAAAGGAGGGAGTTTGCTTCCATTGTGGCGAACTGAGTCATTGGAAAGCAGGCTGCAAACTCTACTTGGAAGAGAAGAAAAAGGGAAAGGCCGGTTTGATTTGTCTCTCCGTGTATTTATGTTATAGAAATTAACATGTCTGCTCCTACTTCATGGGTATTAGATACCGGTTATGGATCTCACATTTGTGCAAATGTGCAGGGGGTTCAAAAGGAGTAGATCATCGGCAAAAGGAGAAGTGGACCTCGGAGTAGCCAACGGAGCAAGAGTTGTTGCTTTGTAGCTACGGGGACATTTAATTTAGTTTTGCCAAGTGGCCTTATCATAGAACTAGATAATTGTTTGTATGTTCCAACTTTGAGTAGGAATATTATTTCGATTTCTTGTTTGGATATTGAAGGTTTTGAATTAAGTATTATGAATAAAATTTGCACCATTCATAAAGATCGTATCTTTTATGGAGATGCCTCTTTGATGAATGGGCTTTATATTCTCAACCTCGATGATTCCATTAAAAGGCCCATCTATAACATTAATACTAAAAGGTTTAAATCAAATGACTTAAACCAAACCTATTTTTAGCACTCGTCTTTTGGGCCACATAAACGAAAACGCATATCAAAACTCCATACGGATGGAATTTTAACATCATTTGACTTAGAGTCTTATGAGACGTGCGAATCTTGCTTGTTGGGCAAAATGACTAAAGCTCCCCTTTCTTGGACAAAGTGAGAGAGCTTCCGATTTATTGGGCCTCATACATACGGATGTTTGTGGACCAATGAACACTAGTGCTAGAGGAGGGTTTCGATCTTCATCACATTCACAGATGATTTCAGTAGATATGGCTACGTCTATCTAATGAAACATAAATCAGAGTCTTTTGGAAGATTCAAAGAATTTCAAAATGAAGTACAAAATCAACTTGGTAAAAGTATTAAGATACTTCGATTAGATCGAGGTAGCGAATACCTTAACCAAGAGTTTGATGAACATCTTAGAGGTTGTGGAATTGTTTCACAATTAACTCCTCCTGGCACACCTCAATGGAATGGTGTGTCAGAACGGAGGAATCGAACCTTACTAGATATGGTTCGATCTATGATGAGTCAAACCAGTCTTCCAATTTCCTTTTGGGGCTACGCCCTAGAAACTGCTGCATTTATATTAAACAGAGTACCTTCTAAAGCGGTTCAGAAAACTCCATATGAGATATGGATTGGGAAACGACCTAGTTTGTCATTTCTCAAAATTTGGGGATGCGAGGCGTACGTAAAACGCTTGTTATCTGATAAACTCGCCCTAAATCTGACAAGTGTTTGTTTGTGGGATATCCTAAAGAAACTAAAGGATATTACTTCTATCTTCCATCAGAGAACAAAGTGTTTGTTGCTCGTAATGGTTTATTCCTTGAAAGGGAATTTATTTCCAAAGAGGATAGTGGGAGTAAGATCCATCTTGAGGAGATTCATGATCCCCAAACAACATCTGAACCAACTTTAGAAGTTCAAGCAAGCTCACGTGCCGATCATCGAGCTTCAATCTTTGACACAAGGCCCAAGAAGGTCGAGTCGGGTACATCAACGACTTGAGAGATATGGATTTCTCGTGATCGATGATCATCGAGGTTGAACCGATTGATCAAGATGAACCCACTACCTACAAAGAGGCAATTCGTAGTTACGAGTCAGATAAGTGGCTAGAGGCTATGAAGTCCGAGATGCAATCCATGTACGACAACCAAGTATGGACTTTGGTTGACCCACCCGAAGGGTGCAAGGTCATTGATAACAAATGGTGTTATAAAAAGAAGACCGACATGGATGGTAATGTACACACTTTTAAATCGCGACTAGTAGTTAAAGGTTATAGACAAGTTCATGGTATTGACTATGACGAAACCTTTTCCCCTGTCGTGATGATAAAGTCAATTAGGATTTTACTTGCCATAGCCGCATATTATGACTATGAGATATGGCAAATGGATGTTAAGACTGCGTTTCTTAATGGAAACCTTCTCGAGGATGTGTATATGACACAACCTGAGGGGTTTGTTGATCCAACAAATCCTAGTAAAGTGTGTAAGCTTCAAAGGTCCATTTATGGATTGAAGCAAGCATCTCGAAGCTGGAATCGTCGCTTTGATGAACGTATTGAAGAATTCGGTTTCATCAAAAACGAAGACGAGCCTCAGTTTATAAGAAATTAACTAATAATGCAGTAGTGTTCCTTGTGCTTTATGTGGACGACATCTTGCTGATTGGAAATGACATCCCCACATTACAAAGCGTAAAAGCTTGGTTGGGGAAGTGCTTTTCCATGAAAGACTTAGGCGAGGCCACATACATTTTGGGTATAAGAATCTATAGAGATAGATCTAACAAAATGATTGGCACTGAGCGCAGTGGATACATTGACAAGGTATCGAAGCGGTTCGGTTGCAAGACTCCAAAAAGGGATTCTTGCCCATGTCACATGGCGTCAAACTCGACGAGAACTCAAGGACCTTCCACAAGGGAGGACCAAGAGCGCATGAGTAAGATCCCATATGCTTCGGCCATTGGGTCTATTATGTACGCCATGATATGCACTCGCCCTGGGATGTCTCATTTGCTTTAAGTATGACTAGCAGATATCAATCGACCACTGGTGAGTCACATTGGACTGCAGTCAAGAGCATTCTTAAGTACTTGAGAAGGACTAAAGATATGTTCTTAGTTTACGAAGGTCGGGAAGAAAGTCCGGTTGTAAATGGTTACACTGACGCAAGCTTCCGAGACCGACGTAGACGATTATAGATCGCAATCTGGTTTTGTGTTTTGTTTGAATGGAGGTCTTTGTGAGTCGGAAGAGCACAAAGCAAGAAACCGTGGCCGACTCTACAATGTAGTTTGAGTATCTAGCTGCCTATGAAGCAGACTAAAGAAAGTCTGTATGGATCGTGAAGTTTGTTGATGAACTAGGTGTCGTCCCTAGCATTGTGAACCCGAGTGGACCTCTATTGTGATAATACTGGTGCCATTTCAAAAGCTAAGGGAACCTAGATCTCACCAACGATCCAAACACATTCTCGAGCGTTTCCATCCGATCGGAGAGATCATCGACGGATGAGACGTTAGTATTTGCAAAGTTCATACGAGCGACAACATTGCGAGATCCATTGACCAAGCCACTCCCACGACCCTAAACATGAGAGTCATACTAGGTCAATGGGATTGAGGATCATGTATGATTGGAACTAGGGCAAGTGGGAGATTGTTAGTAGTGCCCTAGGACCATTAGCACATGTTGTGCATTTTGTTATCTTTTGAGCATGTAATTGAATAGTTAATTTTGCTTTTGATTATCAAATGTGTGATTTGATAGTAAAACTCATTAGCTTATGTAATTACTATTCTAGAAGTCCCTAGTTTTATGTAATGCTTAATTACTATGAAATAAAACTAATATGATTGTTGATTGATGATCTTGTTTTACTCGATCATGTGTAATGAATACAAATCACATCATAGATGCAATATATAGGGGATACATTGTATTGGGACGTGATCCGTCGAGAAGTAATACTTCATGGTCTTAAGTCATAAGTATTACTTCTCAATACTATTTTAGAATCCTTAGACCTTATGTCTTCATTGATTCTAGTATGAATGGAGCCACGTTTTGACTCGATCGGACGTTACTTGTAACGAGTAATCAATACGATCGACGATCGGACGTAGTGTCCTATCACGACTTGAATGTGAGAGACATTGTAAGGAATTTGTCCCTCTCTATTATTAGAGAGAGATATCCATGGGCCCTCGATAGGGAAAGACTGTTTAAATGCATGGCCCGTGCTCAAATGTATTTGATAAAGTGGTTATCAAATGCTATTTGTCGAAACAGTCTACCTGGAGATCGAGCATAAATACAATTAAGCTTAATAAGGGTGACGACCACCATGCCTTATGCTTAATTAGGATATCGTGAGACAAAGGGATTAAATAGTGGATTGATATTAGGTTCCGTTGTATATTCATTCACTTTGGCTAGTCACAATGTCCTGCTAGGGACCGCTTGTGATTTATGAACACATACTACTACTACTAAGTGTGTTTTCATTGCCATTGTGAGATGAACCTACAGGGTCACACGCATAGACGAGCTAACGAGCTTCATGTCCAGATTTAATGAATCTAGAATGTGTCTAGGTTCATTGTATCTGACATTTGTCTTTCTGAAAATAATAAAGTGTTTATTATTCGAATTAGAGATAGGGGCAATTTCGGTATTTTACCTATAGCTGGGATTACGTGGGAGTTATTATCCGATAAGGACTCCCACTACCAGCAGAAGTCTAGGGGACGTGGGAGTTAAAGACTCCCACTGCCGAGAGGAGTTGAGGATGTGAGAGTTGGTTATGGGAACAAACTCTCACACCCTATATAATGATCTCTTGGCCGAAACCCTAGGGACTAAGATTTTCCAGCCGAAATATTACCAAGTCTCTGAAATTAGATTTCAGTTTCAGCCTCTCCTTTTTCTCTCTAATTCCCGAAAATCGGAAAAAGACGAAGAGCTAGCAATCGCTGCCCGTTTCGTCGCGTGGATACCGGTAGAGGGACTTTCCGCAAAGGGAGATCAATCGGTAGCAACATCCGATCCAAGAAACATCATCCTCCGTTCAAGAAGTAGATTCTTGAATCCAAAACCGTAAGTTTTCTTGCTGTTTCTTGCTGTTTTTCGAATTGTTTCATATGAGCGGATCCTTTAGGGGAGGATCCATGGGTGTTTGGAACGAGTTTCCGCCCATGAATCCCTTCACTATCCTCTTTGGAAATAAATTCCCTTTCAAGGAATAAACCATTAGGAGAAACAAACACTTTGTTCTCTAATGGAAGATAGAAGTAATATCCTTTAGTTTCTTTAGGATATCCCACAAACAAACACTTGTCAGATTTAGGGGCGAGTTTATCATATAACAAGCGTTTTACGTACGCCTCGCATCCCCAAATTTTGAGAAATGACAAGCTAGGTCGTTTCCCAGTCCATATCTCATATGGAGTTTTCTGAACCTCTTTAGAAGGAACTCTATTTAATATAAATGCAGCAGTTTCTAGGGCGTAGCCCCAAAAGGAAATTGGAAGACTTGTTTGACTCATCATAGATCGAACCATATCTAATAAGGTGCGATTCCTCCGTTCTGACACGCCATTCCATTGTGGTGTGCCAGGAGGAGTTAATTGTGAAACAATTCCACAACCACTAAGATGTTCGTCAAACTCTTGGTTAAGGTATTCGCCACCTCGATCTGATCGAAGTATCTTAATACTTTTGCCAAGTTGATTTTGTACTTCATTTTGAAATTCTTTGAATCTTCCAAAAGATTCTGATTTATGTTTCATTAGACGTAGCCATATCTACTGAAATCATTTGTGAATGTGATTAAGTACTGAAACCTCCTCTAGCACTAGTGTTTATTGGTCCACAAACATCTGTATGTATGAGGCCCAATAAATCGGAAGCTCTCTCACTTTGTCCAGTAAAGGGAGCTTTAGTCATTTTTCCTAACAAGCAAGAATCACAAGTCTCATAAGACTCTAAGTCAAATGATGTCAAAATTCCATCTGAATGGAGCTTTGATATGCGTTTCTCATTTATGTGGCCCAAACGACGGTGCCAAAAGTAGGTCTGGTTTAATTCATTTGATTTAAACCTTTTATTATTAATGTTATAGATGGGCCTTTTTTGGGAATTATCGAGGTTAAGAATATAAAGCCCATTCATCAAAGAGGCATCTCCATAAAAGATACGATATTTATGAATGGTGCAAATCTTATTCAAAATATTAATTTCAAAACCTTCAATATCCAAACAAGAAACTGAAATAATATTCATACTCATAGTTGGAACATACAAACAATTATCCAGTTCTATAATAAGGTCACTTGGCAAAACTAAATTAAATGTCCCAGTAGCTACAGCAACAACTCTTGCTCCGTTGGCTACTCTGAGGTCCACTTCTCCTTCTGCCAGTGATCTACTTCTTTTGAACCCCTGCACATTTGCACAAATATGAGATCCACAACCGGTATCTAATACCCATGAAGTAGGAGCAGACATGTTAATTTCAATAACATAAATACTCGGAGAGACAATCAAACCGACCTTTCCCCTTTTTTCTTCTCTTCCAAATAGAGCTTGCAGCTTCGTTTCCAATGACTTGGTTCATTGCAATGGAAGCAAACTCCCTCCTTTGGTGCCTTGGCTTTGGGCTGGGGCTTGGGCTTGTCATTGCCTTTGCCTTTGCCTCTCTTGGCCATGGGCATTCCCTTTCCTTTCTTCTTGAAATTCCCTTTTTGAACCATTAAGACTTCAGGGGTCTTCTTAATGTTCAGGTCAGCCTGCTTGAGCATCCCGTGTATTTCATGTATGGTCTTCTCCATAGCATGCATGTTGAAGTTCATAACAAATTGGTCATACTCCGATGGGAGTGAGCCCAAGATCATATCTGTGGCCATGTCATGACCTACGGGAGCCCCAAGTTTCTCAAGTTGGTCAAAATAGCCCTTCATCTTAAGAACATGTGCACTTACAGATGTGACAGGGGCCATTTTGCAACTATTTAACGCCTTGGTTGTGAGGAATCTTTCATGACGAGCTTTTTTCTTGGAACATTTCCTTGAGCTGGCCCATCATCTGGAAAGCCTCAACTCCTTCAAACTGTTTTTGAAGGTCAGTGCTCATTGTGACTAACATGAGACAAGTCACATCGTTAGAGTCATCGAAATGCTTCTTCCAAGTATCTCTTTCAGCTCTAGGGGCGTTATTTGCGAGTCGTTCGAGAATGTCCGTATCAAGAACGTACAACTTTCTTTCTCGCTAAGGACAATCCTTAAGTTGCGGGCCCAATCAAGGAAATTGGTCCCGCTCGGCTTTTTTCCCTTCTCAAGGACGGATCGCAGTGAATTGTGTGATGAATTGGTTGCCATTATCTACATTAAATTATTTGAAAAGTTTATTAGTTTTGAGCAAAAAAATATTTTCCACAATTTCAACACTTGATAAATAGTCGGGAAAAACATATATATATATATATATATATATATATATATATATATATATAACGTAAAATCATGTAATGGGATTGACATATATATATATATATATATGTCAATCCCATTACATGATTTTACGTTATATATATATATGTCCCGGCTATTTCCCATTCTATGCCCTAGGCCCAAAACTATTTTGATAGCCGAGTTAAGTCGGACCATGTCTAAGCATTATGGAAATCACTATTTTCCCATCTCCCTTTACTTAGGTAACCACTTTATCTGTTGATTTGGCAAGCAGAAAAATGATGATTCAAGCTTATGGAGTGCTTAGGTTATGGTAGGCACTTTAAGACTTAATTAAAACCATTTGATGTGACGTCTAAAATAAATCCATCCAGATATAAAATAAACATCGCACGCAGGATATGAAGCGAAAATGTAAATGTGATATAGCATGGCCTATTCCTATAATGACTCCCACGAGCCTTGTGGGAGTCAAGGGTCAATCTAGGTCAAAATCCATCTCATGGATAATGTCTTCGATCCAGCAGCCTCCAGTCTTGTTACATAATTGCATGGGCATACCTAACCTTCAATGACTAATCTAAGAAAGCAGTTACAATTTTACATCATAAAGAAAAATGACTCGCAGGTCGTATTATAAAATTACAACCCAAACATGTAAAACAATGGGTATAGTAGGCCATGCTATTCACCATGCTAAAATCACATTTAGCATAATGAAATCAATAACGAGTATATACACAAAGTCTTAATTCGGGGGGAACGACGAATCGGGACCACTAAAGGGATTCATGGGCGGAAACTCGTTCCAAACACCCATGAGTCCTCCCCTGAAGGATCCGCTCATATGAAACAATTCGAAAAACAGCAAAAAATAACTTACTTTTGCGGATTCAAGAAGCTACTTCTTGAATGGAAGATCACGTTTCTTGGATTCTTTGTTGTCACCAATGGAATTCCCTTTGCGGAATGTCCCTTTACCGGTATCCACGTGACGAAACGGGCAGTGATTGCTAGCTCTTCGTCTTTCTAAAATTCGGGGATCAGAGAGAAAAGGGAGAGGAAAGAATAGAAAACGGTTTTCTGATTCTATATGGTATTTCGGCTGAAAACTTTGATCTCCTAGGTTTCGGCTAAGACATGTTATATAGAGTATGAGAGTTTGTTACTAGAACAACTCCCACCTCTACTCAACTTCTCTCGGCAGTGGGAGTCTCAGAATCCCACGTTCCCTAGACTTTCACTGGTAGTGGGAGTCCTTATCGGATAATAACTCCCACGTAATCCCAGCTATAGGTAAAATACCGAAATTGCCCCTGTCTCTAATTCGAATAATAAACACTTTATTATTTTCAGAAAGACAAATGTCAGACACAATGAAACTAGACACTTTCTGGATTCATTGAATCTGGACATGCAGCTCGTTAGCTCGTCCATGCGTGTGACCCTGTAGGTTCATATCACAATGGCAATGAAAACACACATAGTATTAGTGTGAGTTCATAAGTCACAAGCGGCCCCTAGCAGGGCATTGTGACTACCCAAAGTGAATGAATTTACAACGAAACCTAATGTCAATCCACTATTTAATCCCTTTGTCTCGCGATATCCTAATTAAGCATAAGGCATAGTGGTCGTCACCCTTATTAAGCTTAATTGTATTTATGCTCGATCTCCGTGCAGATCGTTTCGACAAATAGCATTTGATAACCACTTTATCAAATACATTTGAGCACTGCCATGCATTTAAACAGTCTTTCCTATCGAGGGGCCCATGGATATCTCTCTCTAATAATGAGAGTGACAAATTCCTTACAATGTCTCTCACATTCAAGCTATGATAGGACACTACATCCGATCATCGGTCGTATTGATTACTCGTTACAAGTAACGTCCCGATCGAGTCAAAACGTGGCTCCATTCATACTAGAATCAATGAAGACATAAGGTCTAAGGATTATAAAATAGTATTGAGGAAGTAATGCTTATGACTTAAGACCATGAAGTATTACTTCTCTGACGGATCACGTACAATACAATGTATCCCTATATATATTGCATCTATGATGTGATTTGTATTCATTACACATGATCTGTAAAACAAGATCATCAATCAACAATCATACTAGTTTTATTTCATAGTAATTAAGCATTACATAAAACTAGGGACTTCTAGAATAGTAATTACATAAGCTAATAAGTTTTACTATCAAATCACACATTTGATAATCAAAAGCAAAATTAACTATTCAATTAAATGCTCGAAATATAATAAAACGCACAACATGTGCTAATGGTCCTAGGACAAGTGGGATTGAGGATCATTTATGATTGGACCTAGGGCATGTGGGAGATTGTTAGTAGTGCCCTAGGACCATTAGCATATGTTGTACGTTTTATCTTTTTGAGCATTTCATATGAATAGTTAATTTTGCTTATGAACATCAAATGCGTGATTTGATAGTAAAACTCATTTGCTTATGTAATTACTATTCTAGTTGTCCCTAGTTTTATGTAATCTATTTTACAATGAAATAAAACTAGTATGATGTTTGATTGATGATTACGTTTTACTAATCATGTGTAATGAATACAAATCATATCATAGATGCAATATATAGGGATACATTGTATTGGACGTGATCCATTAGAGAAGTAATACTTCATGGTCCTTAGTCATAAGTATTACTTCCTCAATACTATTTTAGAATCCTTAGACCTTATGTCTCCATTGATTCTAGCATGAATGGAACCACGTTTTGACTCAGTCGTACGTTGCTTTTAATCAAGTAATCAATACGACTGATGATCGGATGTAGTGACCTATCATGGCTTGAATGTGAGAGGCATTGTAAGGAATTTGTCCCTCTCTTATTAGAGAGAGATATCCATGGGCCCCTCGATAGGGAAAGACTGTCTAAATGCACGGCCGTGCTCAAATATATTTGATAAAGAGGTTATCAGATACTATTTGTTGGAACAGTCTACCTGGAGATCGAGCATAAATACAATGTCCTGCTAGGGACCGCTTGTGATTTATGAACACATACTACTACTAAGTGTGTTTTCATTGCCATTGTGAGATGAACCTTTAGGGTCACACGCATAGACGAGCTAACGAGCTTCATGTCCAGATTCAATGAATCTAGAATGTGTCTAGGTTCATTGTATCTGACATTCACTTTTCTGATAATGATAAAGCGTTATTATTCGAATTAGAGATAAGGGGCATTTTTTGGTATAGCTGGGATTACGTGGGAGTTATTATCCGATAAGGACTCCCACTACCAACAAAAGGCTAGGGGACGTGGGAGTTAAAGACTCCACTGCCGAGAGGAGTTGAGGGTGTGAGAGTTGGTTATGGGAACAAACTCTCATACCTTATATAATGATCTCTTGGCCGAAACCCTAATCTATCAATTTTTCAGCCGAAAAATCACCAACTCTCTGAAATCTGATTTAAGTTTTCGGGGTCCCTTTTCTCTCACAATTCCGAAACTCAGAAAGACGAAGAGATAGCACTCGCTGCCCGTTTCATCGCGTGGATACCGGTAGAGGGATATTCCGCAAAGGGAATTCTGTTGGTGGCAACAACGTATCCAAGAAACAACATCTTCCATTCAAGAATCGGATTCTTGAACCCGAAATTGTAAGTCTTTTCTTGTTGTTTTTCGATTCGTTTTGTATGAGCAGATCCTTCAGGGGAGGACTCATGGGTGTTTGGAACGAGTTTCCGCCCATGAATCCCTTCAGCTTGAAGTTCCAAAGTTGGTTCAGATGTTGTTTGGGGATCTTGAATTTCCTCAAGATGGATCTTACTCCCACTATCCTCTTTGGAAATAAATTCCCTTTCAAGGAATAAACCATTTCGAGCAACAAACACTTTGTTCTCTGATGGAAGATAGAAGTAATATCAGAGCCGCTGCCCCCTTGACCCCCCACCCGCTAACCGGCTAGCGGGACCGCCGTCTGCGTCGCCCCGATTCGTCGTTCCCCTGAATTAAGACTTTGTGTATATACTCGTTATTGATTTCATTGTGCTTTATGTGATTTTAGCATGGTGAATAGCATGGCCTACTATACCCCTTGTTTTACATATTTTGGTTGTAATTTTTTAATACGGCCTGCGAGCCGTTTTTCAATGTTGTAAAATTGTAATCGCTTTATTAGATTAGCTTTATTGCTTTACATTGAAGGCTGGGTATGCCCATGCAAATATGTAACAAGGCTGGAGGCTGCTGGATCGAAGACTTTATCCATGAGATGGATACTGACTTAGATTGACCCTTGGTTCCCACAAGGCTCATGGGAGTCATCATAGGATTAGGCCATGCTATCTCACGTTTAATTATTATGCTTTATATACTGCATGAGATGCTTGTATGAATGTATTACGCGTTTTATTATCTTATTCAAACCGAACGTTTTAACTAAGTCTTAAAATACCTGCCATACTCTAAGCAATCATTGAGCTTGGATCATCACTTTGTCTGCTTGCCAAAGCAACAGACAAGTGGTTATCTAAGCAAAGAGAGATGGGAAAATAGTATTTCCATAAGCTTAGACATGGTTCAACTTAGATAGGCCATCAAAATAGTTTTGGGCCTAGGGCATAAAATGGGTAAAATCCGGGACATATAGATGTCATTCCCATTAGATGATTTTACCTTAATTATGGGTGTTAAGCCAAAGCTTTCCTATACTATTGTAAAATGTTTTTCCCACTACTTATCAAGTGTTGAAATTGTGGAAAATGTTTTTGCTCAAAAACTAATGACTTTGCAAATAATTTAATGTAGATAATGGCAACCAATACATCACACAATTCATTGCGATCCGTCCTTGAGAAGGAAAAACTAAGCGGGACCAATTTCCTTGATTGGGCCCGCAACTTAAGGATTGTCCTTAAGCAGAAAGAAAGTCATACGTTCTTGATACTGGACATTCCCGAACAGACTGCAAATAACGCCCTAGAGCTGAAAGAGATACTTGGAAGAAGCATTTCGATGACTCTAACGATGTGACTTGTCTCATGTTAGTCACTATGAGCACTCGACCTTCAAAAAGCAGTTTGAAGGAGTTGAAGCTTTCGAGATGATGGGCCAGCTCAAGGAAATGTTCCAAGAGAAAGCTCGTCATGAAAGATTCCTCACAACCAAGGCGTTAAATAGTTGCAAAATGGCCCCTGGCACATCTGTAAGTGCACATGTTCTTAAGATGAATGGCTATTTTGACCAACTTGAGAAACTTGGGGCTCCCGTAGGTCATGACATGGCCACAGATATGATCTTGGGCTCACTCCCACCGGAGTATGACCAATTTGTTATGAACTTCAACATGCATGCCATGGAGAAGACCATACATGAAATACACGGGGATGCTCAAATAGGCTAAACTGAACATTAAGAAGACCCCTGAAGTTTTAATGGTTCAAAAGGGGAATTTCAAGAAGAAAGGAAAGGGAAAGCCCATGGCCAAGAAGGGCAAAGGCAAAGGCAATGACAAGCCCAAGCCCAAGCCCAAAGCCAAGGCACCAAAGGAAGGGGTTTGCTTCTATTGCAATGAACCAGGTCATTGGAAACGGAACTGCAAACTCTATTTGGAAGAGAAGAAACAGGGAAAGACCAGTTTGACTGTCTCTCCAGGTATTTATGTTATTGAAATTAACATGTCTGCTCCTACTTCATGGGTATTAGATACCGGTTGTGGATCTCACATTTGTGCAAATGTGTAGGGTTCAAAAGGAGTAGATCACTGGCAAAAGGAGAAGTGGACCAGAGAGTAGCGAACAGAGCAAGAGTTGTTGTTGTAGAATGTAGTGGGAAGCTTGATTCAACATCATAATGTACTCGAAATATTTAGGGATGTACTTTCTCATGTAGTGTTTTTTTCTATTTTTCTGTTTTTGATGAATCTTGAAAGAGTTTGAATGATGTTATTCTATATTGTTCTCAATATTTCATAAATGACAATTACATCTCTTTTTTCGCCTATGTAAATTTAGATGATTTTAATTAAGAATTGTAGTCGATTCTACATCATTTTTTCCTTTAATTTTTGTAAAATACTTGAAGTTCATGTAACTTTTATTTTCTCTATATCGAATAGCATCGTTAGGAATGGTCATTGGATGAACGTTCATGCAATAATGCTTGTAGTTTAACAAGATTAAATCAAATCATATTCTCTCTCAGAAATGCATTACTTTTTCTAAAAAAATTGTAAAGGTCTTTGACATTTTATTCGGAAAATAAATACAAAGAAGAAGAACGAGCATTCATTCTTATAATAAAAAATGTAAAATCCTATTTTATTAATTATGAAACATTATCCAATACATTAATTAAATTACATTAATTCTCGTGCATAGTACGAGTCGTTATGCTATATATATATATATATATATATATACCAAGGAACAAGAATCTACTATTTACATATTAAATCACTTTTTAAATCATATTTAATCAACCTTTTTGAAAATTATAATTAAAATCTAGCATACAGATTAGCAAAGTAATTAACATATTTGAAAAAAAACAACTTTTTCCAAGAGTATTTCAAACTCAACATAAACTTATTATGACATTTAAGGTTAGAAAAGAATGCAAAGAATTAACAAACGCAAAAATCAAGTCTAAAATAACATAAAATAATCATAATAACATCCTCACGCATATGGTATTGATTGCAAAACATAAAACAAGTCTAGCAAATTAATCCGATGACAATAACTTGAAAATCAACCAGGATACAACTGACTCAAAATCTTATATCCTTATTATACACACCGTTTAAAAAATGTCTTATAAGTCGGTGTACATATATATATATATATATATATATATATATATATATATATATATATATATATATATAATGTATGGAGAGCATAAAATTAATAATATTATTGATAAATCGAAAAGAAAATTACTAGTCTAATTTAAGGTATCCAAAACTAAAGTCACCGTAGCATCATACATCAAACAAATTAAGGACTCTCATAATTTGAGGTGTCAAGATCAATCTCAACGGGGAATGTAGAAAAGCCATAGATTGGATGAGTCATCATTTGGGTTGATTTGTTTTAAATAAACTGCAGCCTTTTTTTATTGATGAAGGACCTGAATAGTGTCCTTAGATGGCTTACATAGTACGGTGCTACCGCATTCAAATATATGGCGTGCCCGCCCTATCTAATTTACATAGACCTCAAATTTTGGGTGTAAGATACACAAAAGAATGGAATATAAAAGTGATCTTAGTGTCCAAAGCTAGATTCACGAGAGCATCCGCGACTTTGTTCACTTCGCGGTATACATGTTTGACTATAGCAGCCCCGAGCCTTGGTAGGACTTGTTGGAACAATGTATGAAGAGAAAATGAGTTTATTGTGCGTTTGGCGATTGCATATGAGATGAATGTTAATTCGTATTGAATGGTGATAGAGGTATAACCCATAGAGTGAGCCAAATACAGTCCGTGAAGGAGAACTTGGAGCTCGGCTCTTGTGTTGGTCAAATTGTCAACAATGTAGGCAGCGCAAGCCTCGAGGAAACGACCATAACCAAAACGTAACACACCCCCAATACCTGTTACTCCCAGATTTTCTTTTGATGCCCCATCAATATTGTGAATTATTTTATCAAAATCAGTCCCCTTCCACTTTAAAGCTAATATCCGCCTAGAAACATTGTTACCTCTGCTTGAACCACTCCAATTTTGATTCGGCTTGAGGCAATCCCGCAATTTCATAATGAGCCCTTGAACCGTTGAAATGACCTCATCATAAACAAAGCGGCACCTCACTTTCCATAAAACCTAACAAACATAGCAAGAGATCACTATCCGGGTAGAATGAGTATCTTTAGTTCCATTATGCCACCAAAGCATCAACATTCCTTGTATTGTCCTAATCCTCTGAAAACCCAATGTTATTCCAGTAATGCCACAAGGATGAGGCCAATTTACAATGGACAAGCACATGGTCATAGTGCTTCTGACCCCTCAAGCATGCACATATCTCGAAGCAAGTTGGAAACCTATCTTTATTCTATCTTCATCTAATGTCAAGAATGAAGGCAGAATAGCCTAATTCGTTCTTTATGTATTTCCAAATTGGGTTGGTAGTCCTGTTAGTAAAATTTTAACTTTTAATGTCCATTACGTTTTATTAATCTGCCAATAGAGGACTTCCGTTCATTTTTCTGTCAACTTTCCATCCACCCCGCATTTCTGACAAAGTACGCCTATTAACCGAGGGATAATTTAGTCATTTCATGTCTTTACAATCAGGCAAAACACAAGGTCATTTCACCCAAATTCATTTCCCCCCAAATTGCGACTACCCACTAAAATATCCCCAAATAAAAATGTCTTCTTCAAGACATTCCGTGAATGGCCCAATTCGATGTGCATACGGTGACTACCCTGTTCTAAAGACCTCTAAGATGGCATCGAACCCTGGAAGGTTGTTTTGGGGATGCAAAAACATCGAGGTTAGTATCCAATGATTGTGATTTCAATTTCGATCTTATTAATTATTAAGATATTTTGTTCTAAATTTCTGATTCAATTGACTTAGAAACCGATACATTGTGTGTGTGGGTGGGGGGGGGGGGGTTCAATGGTGTGATCCACCTCAATGCGGCAAGTGTTTGAATTTGAAGACCAAATTGAGGAATTACAAATTGGCAATTGCTGCAGCAGAAAAGAGAGAATGGTCATCTCAATCAATGTTTTACTTATAAAAGTAATTGAAGGCTATGGAAATTAGTTATGTTTGTTTAGTTTGTTTTGGTTGTTTAGAAGGTTAATGGATGTTCGGCACTGGTAGAATTTGGATTTGTATTTATTTGTAATGAGGATGTACATGTCTCAGTTATTGCAATGGTTAATTGTTTACTGCTCATGTTGTTCTTTGCTTTTGTTATGGTCAATCTCTTAATGTTATTTAGTGGTTTTTACTTATTTGTGAAATTGAACAAAGATTGTACCAATATATATATATAGTTTGATCCTTTCATCACACAAGAATGTAACTACACAAATAAAAAAAGAAAAAGACCATATTCTGGACAAAAAAGTGCCTAAGTGCCTAATGAGAAGACAATACCAATAACAAAAGAAGTATCTGATCATGGACAAAAAAACCAACATTCTGGCAAACACATAATGTTGAAATGTTGTTGAGCAAAAAGTAACCTAAAATACTAGTATTTTACAGATGGTACTCTTCAATCCATCAACATATCAAGACAATCTCTCTTCCTTGCTTCACAAGATTCCCTTGTGTGGCCAAACTTTGAGCAGCAATTGCATTGGAATGGTTCCCTTTTCCTTTTAGTCCCCTACAAATCAAATGAAAATATGAATAAATTTGTAAAATGAGTTAAACTAAACAATTTGTCTGTTAACTTTAACTTACCTTAGATGAAGATCCAACTTGATTTTCATGTACCTCTTCATTTTCAGGTATGCCAAAATCACCATTTTCGTTCAAAGCTTCAAAATAGTTTAGATTAAATGATTCGTGCAGCTAATAAAACTCTTGGAATGACTGTTGGAATGGCTCAGGAACATCCTCATTTTTTGCCACATTGTTTGGATATTTCCTTTTGTTATGCCCAAGTAACTTACACTTGTTGCACCTATTTAGATTTTTTGAAGCATTGTTGCTCCCTAAAGGTATATTCATGAATAGACTCACCGTATTTTGTAGGTGTTTCACCGGGCCTCCGGATAAACATTTCGAGACTCATTTCTAAGGCCTTCTGGAAAGATATTGCAGTTCAAGATTTGATTTTGAAGTTCAAACGATAACAGTGATTTTTGGGTGAATGAAGGGGTAAAAAACCCTAATTAGGAATTGGGTATATTGCGATTAGGGGGAAATGAACTAGGGTGAAATGACTTTAAGTGTTTTTACTAATATTAAAGATATGAAATGACTAAATTATCCCTAGGTTAAAACGCGGTCTTTGACCGGATTGCTGGGTGGATGGAAAGTTGACAGAAAAATGGACGCAAGTCCTCTATTGGCTGATTAATTAAACGTAATGGACATTAAAAGTTAAAATTTTACGAATAGGACCCACAGCCCAAATTGGAAATACATAAAGGACGAAATAGGCTATTTTGCCCAAGAATGCGTTTAAAAGCTTCCACATGAATACAGAAACAGAAAGGGCAAGTACCTTTAACCAAATGCAACGACGCGTAAATTGGCGCGGGGTGTCTCCTCGAATTTTTGCTTGGGCCGAGGAGAGTGTGAAGCAACCACTCGGGTTAGGCATCCATATCAATTGATCCGGCTCACTGGAATTTATCACAACTTTCGGTAGCACCTCCATACAACGTGCCTTAATCTGTCCCCAAAGTCGATTTCTAGCCCAACCATTAGTGTCGCAGTAGTCCCCATCACAACTTTCTGTAACTCTTGCGATGGCGAAGAGATAATTTTGTCAAAACTACCAAGAAGAGTAAAATTCTCGTAGTATACCCACTCCGAACCAACAGTCCAATGTTACTCTCGACTTCATCCATAATATCCATCATACTCTGCCAAGTTGGGGAGCAGTCCAATAATATATGGCTTTTCTTAACATGTTCAATATGTCTACAATATTTTTTTATTGGGAATAGCAACCACAAAGTTTCCACCGAGTGAAATCTCCACCACATTTATTAGAGAAAACAGTGTAATAAGGTGACAATGTATACACCCCAAGGCCGTTGCATTCAACATCTCGACATAATCTCTTCCATGACATCCATCTCTTTCGGTCGTGGACATCTACTTTCCCCCATAGAAATCTAGAGAATAGGCGCTCTATCGTCAATAAAACCATACTCGGCACATTAGATACCGCCAGGAGATGCAAAGTCATCGAGCTAAGAACATGACAGATCAAAATCAGTCCCCCTATGCTGAGAAGTTTTTGTTGCCATCCCTTTATACGTGATGAGATTGCATCCACTACACCGTGGTAGTAGTGTACCTTTGCTCGCCCTGGGAAAAGTGGGCAGCCTAGGTACTTTATCGGAAATTCCCCCTCAACGAAGCTAGTCACACTCTGGATCATCCCGCGTTGTACCGCATTAGAATTTGACGAAGCATAATATGAGATGTTGCTCACATTGATTCTCTGACCAGATGTCTACTCACATTGTTTCAAGAAAATCATTAGCCGCTCCAATATCTTATTAGAGCCATTTGTTAATATTATAATGCCGTCCGCAAAAGATAGATGTGAAACCATGGAAGGATGCCGCAGAACATGATAAGAAGCAACTCTTCCCGAACTACATAATGCTTTTAAACCTCGCGAGAGCACCTCCGCTGCCAATATGAATTGAATGGGAGATATGGATTGCCTTGCTTGACTCCACTCGTAGCATTGCAATATCCATAAGAAGATCTATTTATCAAGACAGAAAACAAATTCGATTACAGAGAATTACTTACCAAGTGCACAATGTGACAACAAAAACCAAACCGTTTGAGGACATCCAACAGAAAAGTATGTGAAACGTGATCAAACGCTTTCATGATATCCAATTTTATAATTAGAATGCCCCCACAAACCCGCACATTAATCGAGTGGACCAATTTCATCGCCAATAAGACATTTTCCATTATAGACCACCCTTCACGAAACCCGTTTGATTAGGACTTACTATTTTTGGGAGAATTTCCTCTAATCATAATGCCATGACTTTGGAAATTATTTTATGAGCAAAGTTGCAAAGAGAGATATGACGAAACTTACCGAAGTGTGTGGGCTTCTGACTTTAGGCAAAAGTATAATAAGGGTTTGTGATAGGACGAAACCTCTTGCAACACATCACCTTCAACAATGTCCCAACAGTCTTGAAAGAAGCCCCCTACCTCCATCCCCTCGAGAAACCATCCGGACTTGAAGCACTCGGTTAATTCAATGAAAATACCGATGCCCATACCTCGAGCATGATTGGTAAAGCTGAGAGAATAGCATTATCCGCAGTCGAGACCAATTGTGGGATTGCATCTAGTAAATCCGAGGTGTGATGAGAAGTGGGATAGGCTGTGTATAATTATTTATAAAACCGAATTGCTTCATCCCATATATCCTTCTCACTGGTAAGCCAAACACCCGAATCATTTTGCAAGCTCCAAATAAACATTCTTCTCATCTTGTTATTGCATCAAGTGTGTAAATATTTGGTGTTCGCTTCCCCTTCCTTAAGCCACTTAATGAGCGATTTCTGTCGCCAGTAAATTTCCCCGGCCTCCAAATAAAACTTGTAAGTCCCTCTAGCCACCTCCAAGGCTACCTCGACAAAAGGATCTGTGTCCGCATCAAATAATCTCTCGGCTTCCTTTACCTTGTTCTCGGCTTCTTTGAGTCGAGAATGTACATTACCAAACTTTTGGGCATTCCAAGTTCTTAACGTTTATTTGAGTCGCTTTAACTTTCCCATTAAGGTCACCATTTCGTTACCCAGACAATCTCATCCCCAACATTCAGCCACCACCTCATGAAACTTCTGATGTTTGGCCCACATATTTTGGTACCAAAAAAATGTAACTTTAGCTGGGACATTTACTTTTACACTACACGAAAGGGGGCAATGATCTGAGAGTGTTTTATGCAAGTGTTCAATCCTCGTCACCTCAAACATGTCTCCTCATTGAGCATTGATAACCACTCGATCCAATCTACACAGTAGAGGTGGGGGAGCACTCTTACACCATGTGTACGGGCTTCCTTTAAACGGAGCATAAAAAAGGCCGCAATCACCCAAGGCCTTGCAAATTCCGACATATGTAGAGAAGACGGTATTGACCCTAAACTTTCCGAAGCATTCAGAACCCCATTGAAATCGCCTCCTACCAACCAAGCCACGTCATGGTTCCAGGCATAGAGACGTAATTCAGCCCACAAATCTCGGCGCTACGTATAAGAACATTTGGCATAAACAACTAACAAAGACATACACACAAGTACAAAGATTGAACATACAAAATGCAAATACATTTCGGTTCTTCATCTTGTTTTTTATGCAATAAAACATGGGAAATATTTCATACATATCACAATTTGATAAAAGACTAGTTCATGCATTTTAAGATTGAAAAACAAGAGCGAATGATCCTTACTTGGAATACTTATACGGATTATCAAAGGAAGATTGGAAAGCAGAATTTCTGGTTTACATAGGCGACTTCCAGAAGAAATTACTCGTAATTGAACCATTAGAATCTTATCTTCACAGTTCAGAATGTAGTTCTTGAAGTCCTTAAACGTTAGAAACAAAAATGGGGTCGATCATGCTTCGATTGTTATGTTAAATGGCTAATTTCGTAAGAACACTCACTTTCTCTTGATTTTCATAAATTTTCTTTTTCTTTTCCTTATTTCTCTTCTCTCTTCCTCTTATAGTTTTTCATGCACTAACTACCCCAACTAACACCCTTTCCAAAGTATCACACCTGCCCATGACTTACCTTTACTACACTTAGGCCCTCAAACTTCCCAAAGACAACAAGACAACCCTTAACAATTATGTACATCATATATAACACTTGTAAATCAATTAATCACATAAGATTCAATTATTATCATGCAATTACTAAGGTCAAAAGGTCCTGGGCATCACAACATATACAATAAGGTCTAAGGGAATTAATACCGAAATAGGTCATCAATCTATTTGCGCTTAGCCACTTCCATCACTTTTAGAAAACTTTATCTTTTTTGGTCATCAATGTTTTTACGGGCAGCCAGTTTGGTTATTCCATCCAAAACTTTGAAAAAAAGGTTAAATTTGACGAATTGACCAAAAGTTTACTCCATCGTCTCTCTCTTCGAGGGGTATTTTTGAAATGCCAAGTTTTCTTCATCTCTAATCTACTTCATTCAACACCATCATTCCACCATCATCACCACCACCACAAATCACCACCTGAAACATTACTCTATCCACATTTTGCTACTTTTTCGATAAAAGATTTTAGAACCCTTATAATCATCTCATATCACATTAAATTTGAAAAAAAAAAGAAGAAGAAATTGCCATCATCAACCAACAAAATAAAAGGTCATATTATAAAGAAAAAATGCAATTTATCCCGTCAAAATCAATCGAAACACCAAACAATGAAGAAATGTAGTTAGATGAAACATTGCAAATCATGGGCACATCCCAATTATCTATCTACTAACACCATTAAGACACTGCAAAACCAAAATAACTCTCAATGGAGAAGGCGAAAAACATGAAAATTCAACATTCACTAATAAGAAAAAAGATAAATCGTCAAATTTAACGGGTTTTTTTCAAAGTTTTGGACGGAATGACAAAATTGGCTGTTCGTAAAAACATTGATGACAAAAAAAGTTAAAACTTTTCTAAAAGTGATGAAAGTGGCTAAGCGCAAATATATTGATGACCTATTTGACTATTAATTCGGGAAAATTAAGGTTTGCTGAAAACTCCTTAAAAGATTGCCATCCATCCCTTGCGACAATCACCGACCTCCCCTTTGGACCAAGCAGATTTTTGCGAGCAGGCTTCCCAATCAATAACAACAACATCACACGATTTAAGAAACAATTTTGAGTCATCTTGACCCCCAAGGCTGGTTGAACTTTTCCAACCCTCAGGCCGAATGGTTATGTCGTCCACTGCCCTCACCGATCCTCCATTGTTTCTATCACCACTTTCATTCACTATGACGACCACATCACTGCTCGACACAATATCACTCTGCCGTACATTCAAATCCTGAACCTCAACCACAAGCCCTTTCGGATTAACAAGCTGCTCAACAACAACTTCTTCAATTTCTTGATTTTCTTGATGTGCTTGATTTTCAAGATTTCCTTTTCCGCACTCCCTATCCGAGATGGAATAGGATTGTCCTCCAAGGCAGCCTTTCCCTTATCCATTCCTATATCTGATAGACTTTCCAATGATTAATTAGTCCCTATCAAAATAGAACTAGGAGTCTTCACAACATTATCAAAGATTGCCGGTACCAAAGACTTCGTTCTAGTCTCACCCTTTTCATTCGTTGATGATAGAAAACTCAAAATCGTTCCATACTCAAGCACTCTACGATGCTCCATAGTATGATCACGTTTCAGAATTATTGGCATGACGGCCTTCCCAACCGTGACATCAACCCTAACAACCCTAGGGTTGCAATCCTTATTTTCGTGTCCAATCTTCCAACAATTGGAGCAATAATCCGAAAAGTTTTCATGCTCAATTGGCTGCCAAAATCCCTTACAAGAAAGTGCATGAGAAATCCAAATCCTGGTACACAATGGTTTCAATAAGTTGACCTCAACACAGACTCGTGCTACACTTGGTCGAGTAACATTCGTCGTAGGCTCATCCTAAACAAGAGGGGTTCCCACGGATAGAGCCATTGAGAACAAATAAGTTTGTTAAAAAGATGTATGGGAAGCCCTTCGAAACGAATCCATACCGGTACAATCGAAGATTCGACTGCCGGATCGAAATCAAAGGTCCATTTGAAAACCCTCATTCGATTTCCCTCAAAAGTCCAAACACCCTTACGCTAGAATTGGCAGTAGTCCTCTACGTGATCGAATCGGATTATGACATGATGCGAATGAATCCATCCAATCTAAAAGGACCCATTCAATTGCAATCGGTGAAAGTCCTTGCGCAAATTCGCAATCAAAAAGCTTCGGCGAGCAAACTTACCAACCAATGCGAGTTTCCAAGGTTGTTATAGTGTGTCAAGGATGGCTCTCCTTTGAAGGTGTTGTGTTCCTTGATAGGTAGAGATTTCACTTTGGAGGACTCGGCAAAATATTTTCTTGGCCACGTCCCTGTAGCCGCCAACTGGCTGGCCATAGAGATCAGTTTCGTGGCGTTTTAGAGTGCATGGGAGTCTAGAGAGATTTTTTAGAAAATCACATATATCATTTGGGGTGAATAGTTAGCCGGATGACCCTGATCCTGATCCTGATTCTGATTAGAAAAAAAAAATGCCACCAATACCCACGTAAAGGGGAAGCTGTAGAATATCCTTAGAAGCAAATAAACTCCCCATACAACCATGGTTCTTCTGCTCTGTAGGCCGAGTTCATCTACCTAGAGGGGTTTATCCTAGCCTCATGTTATGAGGTATTGGAGATGATGTTCCACCGTGCGAAGTTTAATGGTTAGAAAATTGGTCTGCTCTTGGCAAAATTGACATGCCATTTGTAGAAGTTCTAGTACAAAGCTATCCAACATGAGTAAAACTAGGGCTAAAAATGAAAACCAGATTTATTTAATAATTAATATTGAATGTCTAATACGGAAAAAAGAATTTTAAATTTTCTCAAACTTATCCATTTGTGAATACCGTGTAGTTATCCATGAGGTGATTAAAACTACCAACTGCGTGAGAGTTTGTTGAATACCAATTGTCTGGCCTTTTGTGTAGGTCCAATATAAATATACTGATGGAAGTAACCAGAAGGTCTGGAGTTATTGTTGTTATCATAATCACAGCATAAATAGTTGAATGAATGTACATTGAACTTTTCAAAGTATATATATTCTCATCGATTAAAATATAAAAGAAGCCAGTGATTTATATGAACTTACTTAAAATGGCATTATGGGTGCACTATCGAATATAAGAAATGAAATTTATTACAGAAATCAGATCGACTTAGCTAGGTTTTGTTGATCATCAATACCCACTAAAAAAGGTCTCGAAGAAGGATTATCATTCTTACATTCCAAAAGAGATTGGCCCAATGACTCTTATATAACTAATTAAAGTCCAAACATAGTTTCCAGGGATATATTCTCTCATGTAACTTTTTTTTCTCTATATCAAATCACATCATTAGGCAGGGTCAGGGGATGAAAGTTCGTGCAATAATTTGTGCAAATTTTACAAGATTAAATCAAATCACATTATCTCTCGTAAAGGCATTAATTTTTCAAACAATTTCTTGTAAAGTCTTTAACATTTTCTTCATCATTATTAATACTTTTTCAAAGGGATTAATACTATGTATTCTTTAATTTTTTAGTATTTGTTTTCTAATACCATATAATAGCATAAGAAACATGCTATGCACAGAGCTATTATTATTGTATTATTAAGAAATTATGAAAAAAAATTGTAAAGGAAAAAATATCTAGGTCCAAACTAAAAATATATAATTCAATTAATTGAAGTTTTTTCTATATATATATATATATATATATATATATATATATATATATATATATATAGTATGAAACTCGTTACTGTGCACAAAGCCTTTATTATCGTATTATTAAGAAATTATGGAAAAAATATTGTAAGGAAAATAAATATATGCCCAAACAAAAATGATGTGATAATTATTATATATAATTGAATAAATAAATAATTGAATTTTTTTTCTATGATAGGACAACATAAGGTTTTCATTATAAGTAGAAGGAAGATCATTGTTTATTTTAAAATGCACATTTTTTGCTATTGGTATTCTAAGAATAACTTCATTCAATTAATCTTCAATTTTTGTTTTGTATCTCCTTTTTAAACAGTTATCTCCTTGACCCACTCACATTCCTTGCACATTACTTTTGTTGTTAAAAAACATTTAAGTAATAAGAGAAACAAATGTGCAAAGGATCTCATATTGTTGTTTCAAATCGTAAGAGTAAAACGGATTTTCCCCGTCTATCAAAGTTGTGTCTATATATATATATATATATATATATATATATATATATATATATATATATATATATATATATATATTATGTTTTTGCTCCAGAGTTCGGGGTTGCCATAATACTATTTGATAACCCTCTTAAGCATTAAGTTACCTAGAGGTTTCGTTTTTCTTTGATGTGCATGTACATCCAAATGATGACTCAAAAAAGGATGCCTCATTAAATATCGTGGACCAAAAGATGATGGGTAAGTTCAAATTCAGCAACGGTTCTCAACTCCCAATTACAAGGTAGATGGTATGCAATTTAGATCCGGGGTTTTCATTTTAAAAGTGGTCTCTAGTATATTTAAATTCAACAATGACTTTGCCAAATCATATTCAATAGTCATACAACAGTTTATTGTAAATATGAGGGATTGTAGAAATAATAGATTATTAGAAATTATTGTAATGTTTTTGACAAGGGAAGCTCGATTATAATTTTAGTACGCTAAACTCAACCAATTTTGATATTATAATAATGAATATAAATATATATTATAAATACAATTGTCTATTCATCTTAAAGAAAGAGGAGAATATATAAAATATGTAAATTGCTTGAGAATTCAATGTGACATGAGACACGATCATTAGAGTAGTCGTTTGTGCATGATAACGTGTCTACTTCTATTTATAACCTTTAGTAGATAACAATAAAATATATTATGGTATTTATTAATTAACTATGATTATAAGACAGTAGCAAGAATATTCCAAAACATGCACTATAGGAAAATTGGTCTTTAGTGATAGCAAAAATTCGTCGCTAAATCATAAAATGTCGTCATTAGAACCCTTTAGTGATAACATAAAGTACACACAACGTTGTCACTAATTCACCGTCACTAAAGGGTCTTTGTGACGGCATCACATGGCGTCACTAATGATTGTAGTTCAGTTACAACTAAAATGTCGTCACAAAATATTGGCATGCATTAGTGACCACAAAACTTGTCACTAGATACAACTCTTTAGTGACAGCCCTTAAAAATTTTCTAAAACTGAAAATTAAAAATCTCAGTGACAAGATAGTGTTGTCATTAAAAAATATTTAGTGACGACATAAAAGTAAATGAAAAGGTTTTAAAAAATTAAAAAATATTTAATCTTTGGGGCCCATGCCACATGGTCGTTGACCTAGCGGCCACCTGGACCGCTGAGCTGCAAGCATAATTGTGTTATATTCTCTCATATTTAATATTTATACTATATCTCATACAATTTTTTATTAAATATATATTTATATATTTCAAAAAATAATTAAATTCTAATTTATTCCTTAAAGTTATTTAAATACGAGTCCTTCAATTTTTTTTTCAAATAATAATTTTAAATCGTTATACGTCTTTAACGATAAGCAAATTTAAAGAAATAAGTTTTAACTATCCAATTTGAACTCGTATACATATTATGTATATTTGTAGTTATTAAATATAAATATATTAGCAGTAAAGTGTTTTCACTCACAGTTCTAATGATAATGTGTATAAGATACACATGTTCAACACATTTAATGGTAAGATGGATCTACATATAGTTATATTTACAAATGCGCACATAAAAGAAGTTTTACATATATACATAAGCCCAATAAGTTTAAGAAAATTACATTGTTGACAATTACTCTAAAATTAAACAATTAAAATTATTAATTAGAAAGTTCAAAATTAATAACAACATTTGTAGTAACATTTAGTAACAATACATTTTGTCACTGAGAAGAATAAATAAATAGTGACAACGTAATCTTTGTCACTATATGAGCATATAGTGACAAGAAAAATGTGGACACTATTACCTACATCTTTAGTGACAAGATTTCTCCAGTCGTCACTAATTTAAGATATTTAGTGACAACACATTTTGTCACATAAAAGAATGAATAGTGACAATGTAATTTTTGTCACTATATGACTATATAGTGACAATAAAAATGTCGTCACTATTACGTACACCTTTAGTAACAAGGCTTCTCAAGTTGTCACTATTTTGAGATATTTTGTCACGCCCAGAGCCCGCGACACATGGGTCTGGCAGCACCCATGTTCATAAATCACAAGCGGTCCCTAGCAGGACATTATGACTACCCAGAGTGAATGAATGTACAACGGAACATAATATCAATCTACTATTTGATCCCTTTGTCTCGTGATATCCTAATTAAGCATAAGGCATGGTAGTCGTCACCCTTATAAAACTTAATTGTATTTATGCTCGATCTCCAGGTAGACTCTTTCAGCAAACAGTATTTAATAATCACTTTATTAAATACGTTTGAGCACGGCCATGCATTTAAACAGTCTTCCCAATCGAGGGGCCCATGGATATATCTCTATAATAAGAGAGGGACAAATTCCTTACAATGCCTCTCACATTCAAGGCATGATAGGATACTACATCCGATCATCAGTCGTATTGATTACTCGACTAAGTCAAAACATAGCTCCATGCATGCTGGAACAATGGAGACATAAGGTCTAAGGATTCAAAATAGTATTGAGGAAGTAATAATTATGACTAAAGAACCATGAAGTATTACTTCTCTAACGGATCACGTCCAATACAATATATCCCAATATATTGCATCTATGATATGATTTGTACATATTACACATGATCAGTAAAACATAGTCATCAATCAAACATCATACTAGTTTTATTTCATTGTATAGAACATTACATAAAACTAGGGACAGTTAGAATAGTAATTGCATAAGCTAATGAGTTTTACTATCAAATCACACATTTGATGTTCAAAAGCAAAATTAACTATTCAAAGATATTCTCAAAAAGATATAAAACATACAACATATGCTAATGGTCCTAGGGCACTACTAACAGTTGGGATTACTTGGTAGTTGGTTTTTGGAACAAACTCTCGCGCCTATATAATCTCTTTTGGCCAAAACCCTGGGGTTACACTTTCACAGCCGCAAAACCCCGATGACCCAAAATTAGATTTCTGCCTCCATTCTTTGTAAATTCCCAAATCTTAGAAAACGAAAAGCTAGCACTCGCTGCTCGTTTCGTCGCATGGATACCGGTAGAGAGAAATTTCGCAAGGGAAGGCTTCTGGTGGTCGCAACCAACATCAGTTTTTTGAAACCATTCATTTTGTATTTTTGTCTGTTTTTCGATTCCTTTTGTATGAGCGGATCCTTCAGGGGTGTTTAGAACGAGTTTTAGCATATGTTGTACGTTTTATATCTTTTTGAGCATTTCATGTGAATAGTAAATTTTTCTTATGAACATCAAATGCGTGATTTGATAGTAAAACTCATGTCCGGATTCAATGAGTCTAGAATGTGTCTAGGTTCATTGTATCTGACATTCATTTTTTCAGAGAATAATAAAGCGTTATTATTCGAATTAGAGATAGGGGAAATTTCGACATTTAACTATAGCTGGGGTCACGTGGGAGTTATTATCCGATAAGGACTCCCACTACCAGCGGAAGTCTAGGGGACGTGGGAGTCAGAGACTCCCACAGTCGAGAGAAGTTGAGTAGACGTGGGAGTTGTTCTGGGAACAAACTATCACACTCTATATAACATCTCTTAGCCGAAACCTAGTGCGTAATGCTTTTTGCTTTTCAGCCGAAATTAAAAAAGGAGTTAGAAAACCGTTTTCTCTTCTTCTTCTCCCTTTTCTCTCTAATCCCCGAAATTTGGAAAAACGAAGAACTAGCAATCGCTGCCCGTTTCGTCGCGTGGATACCGGTAGAGGGACATTCCGCAAAGGGAATTCCGTTGGTGGCAGATTAGCATCCAAGAAACGTCATCCTCCATTCAAGAAGTAGCTTCTTGAATCCAAGAAACGTAAGTTTTTCACTGTTTTACCGAATCAAATTTGTATGAGAGGATCCTTCAGGGGAGGACTCATGGGTGTTTGGAACGAGTTTCCGCCCATGAATCCCTTCAAGCCTTGCTCATTCTATTCGAATTCGATAATGTTAGTCACATCATAACACATATCAATTTTGATTTGGTATGTGTATGTGTGAAATAGAAAATATTGTTTGTGTGATTTTGATATATATGTGATATATGTTTATCTAATTTATATGTCTATTCGCATGATTTGATCTGTTTTAATTCGATTAATATTGCCTAAACTGATATCGTATGCGATCTGTCTTTAATTCGATTAATGATGCATAAACTGCGATTATATGCTTCCTGTCGTTAATCTGATTAATATCGCGTAAATTATATATGTGTATGGATTATATCGTATAAACCAGTTAACTCGATTATATATGTTAGGCGATTGATGGTTAAATCAGGGCAGAAAACTCATTCGCCAAGCCCCTTGGGACCCCACTAGTCGCGCTGCCCCTAGGATCCCGTTCGGGAGTAGCCCAAAGACTTTATATTTGTACTCATTACTTGATTTTATTATGTTTTATGTGAGTTTTAGCACGGTGAATAACACGTCCTGCTATACCCCCATTGTTAACATTTATTGTGTCGTAATTTTATAATACGGTCTGCGAGCCGTTTTTCAATGTTGTAAAATAGTAATTGCTTTCTTAGATTAGTTCTATCGCTTTATCTTGAAGGCTGGGTATGCCCATGCAATTATTTAACAAGACTGGAGGACGCTGGATCAAAGAAACTATCCATGAGAAGGGTATTGACTTAGACCCTTGGCTCTCATAAGGCTCGTGGGAGTCATCATAGGATTAGGCCATGCTATCTCACGTTTACATTTACATTTTATATTTTTCATGTGATGCTTATATTCTTGTTTTATTGGGTCTAACAACATATTCGTCAAATAAAAAAAAATGTTTTAATTAAGGAAACTTTAAGGAAAATAAATACATTTTCGACAGAGAATATGAATCTTCCTTCTCTGATCAGGTCTAATAATACGTAAACACACATACTAAAAATGTTATAGAAAATGCAGTATTAATCCTTTTAAAAATGTAGTATTAAATTTGATGAAGAAAATGTAAAAAACCATACGTGTCAATTCCTTTTTAAAAAGTTATGCATTTGCGAGAAAGAATATGATTTGATTTAATCTTGTATAAATTGTAAACATTATTGCATGAATCTTCATCCCCCCACCATGCCTAATGATGAGATTTGAAATTGGGAAAGTCGCATGAGTGAATATATCTCTAGAATTACAAGTATGTTACAAAAAGGAAAGAATAATAAAGGATGTAGAATCAACTATAATTCTTAATCAAAATCATCTAGATTTACATGGGAGGGAAAGTAGTAGTAGATTGTCCACTATGCAACATTAAGAACAATATAGAATAACATCGTTCAAGCTTTTTCAAGGTTCATAAAAAACAGAAAAATAGAATATCAAAACTAATTGAGAAAGTACATCTCTAGAAAATTCGAGTACATATGATCTGAATCATGATTCCCACTACATTCAACTTTTGCACTATATATAGGTCTCTAAAAGAGAGTATAAAGATACAAAAGAATTTATTCAAACAACAATTGCAAATTAATCCTTCATTTCCCAGAAGCATTCATAGAGATGACCCCTCCCCAACCAATCGATTAACATTTCTTAAACAACAATCCAACAAACAAGAAATGCTCAATTTACATTGAGAATATTCTTGATTAAAATCCCAAGAGTATATATATGCTTCAATGTGACCATTCCTTTCATTTGGGTACCATTTCGGGTACGTCTTTAGATTTTTACATTTTAACATGTAGTTTGGTAATCATGAATTCTTGAAGAAATTTTTCCAACTATTTATTACCTTTCTAAATAATTAATTTGATTATTATTTTTTATGTATATACACACACACACCAACATAATGACATGTTCTATGCGCAAGAATTTATATAGTTTAATTTATAGAACAAAGTTTCGTAAATAATAAAATAAGACGTTACACTTTTTTTACACAAAAGTACATATGATCTTGAATCAAGATTCACACTACATTCAACTTTTATACTGCATATATGGGTCTATAAAAGGAGTTTAAAGTCAAGAACGAGTTTTATTCTAACAAAAATCTTAAAATCATATTACATTTCTCACAAGTATTCATAAAGATACCCCTCACCAACGATTAGAAGCACATTTCCCAAGCAACATTCCAGCATGCAAAACCTATAGAAAATAAAGAAAATGAATGGTTTTACATTAGACAAGCCGTATGTTACATGATTGTACGAATGGTGTATAGATTTGTTTTTTTTATATGGAATTACGATGTGCCTATCATACTGATAATCATAGGTTAGTCCAAAATGATAAAGTGATATTAATATTCATTTTGACAAAAAAATGATATTAATCTTGAAGATTAATGCTGAAACTATGAAACTTGGTTCTGAAAATACGTTGAATAGTATTTTGTCAAACTGTCCCAAGTAATTGCAAAATATTTTATCTAATACACTCTTTCTTGCATTTGGAATTGTAACAAAGTAATTAAAAATTGTGAATACTTAAGTTGTATTTCATATAGAAGAAGTGTTACATATATATACACTCATAGGAAACTGAATAGGAAAGTTGTAAGCCCTAAGGGCGAACAAACTCAGTTTTTGATATTGGACAAACTTTTGATGTTGTGTCTAATGATCTTAATCTTTGTGATAGAATATCGGAACTCATTATGGAAGCTCTAAGTACTTCAATCAAGCCATTGGTATCAAGATTCAAAGTTATATTCAAGGCTTATCTTTCAAGATTGAAGATTGAAGACTGAAGACTTAGGTTTGGTTAGTTTAGCTTTGTTGTCATTAGTCGTTATCTTTTAAAGCTCTAACCAAAGCTCTCATGAACATAAGCTCTACACTCTAGTCTTGCATTCACACAAACAAGTTTTCAAAAGGCTAGTGTTTAAAAGGATTCTTAAAATGTGTTCATATCTCAAAAGCCTTTGTTTTCTAAGTCTAAGTCCTTTAAAATGGTTTTCCTAGTGTTCTTACTTGTTACCTTTTGGGAAAACCTTTTAGACTTCTAAAGACTTCAAAAGATTTCAAAATGTATGAAAAATCAGCTCAGGGGTCGGATCATCCAAGTTTACCTCGGATCAACCGAGGCAGAACAGAGAGTTTGTCATATATAGGTCGGTCGACCTATGGCATATCTCGGTCGACCGAGTTGGTACATAGTGGATCCGAGTTTGAGTTCGGTCAACCGAACTCTGTGTTTTCTAGCCGTTATTTGACCGTTGAAGAGTCATTTTTTCAGCTATTTTGAAATGTATAAATACTCCAAAGCTAGAGAACGATTCTAAGACTTGCATATACAATATAGATTGATTTCTTATCAAGTCTAAACACTCACAAAGTAAATGCTCTTCGTTTCTTTGAGCAGAATCATTCAAGAGCAATCTTTCTAAAGCAAGACAAAGAGTGTGCTTCATATGTTCTAAAGAGCTAAACTTCTTGTGCTTCAAAGGTATATCTTTCACTTAGAAGAGTGAACAACCTTGTTCTTTAAACATTCTTAATTCCCTTTCTTAGTGATAGGGTTATTTGTTTAAGTCCTACTTAGTGTGGGCAAGCTCTTTGTGAGTTTTTGAGTTGTGGTTGTGTTGTAAAACTCTTAGTGAGTTAGCCACAAGTGTAAACATTCTTCTTAGTGAAGTTGTTTAAAATCCTTGGGTACGGCTCAAGGTAGTGGATGTAGATTCTAAGTGAATCGAACCACTCTAAATCCTTTGTCTTGTTATTGGGTTTTGCTTTGCTTTTAATCATCTTGCTCAAACTTTCACTTGCATTGCAAAGCTTCAAAAAAGTTTACAAGATTAGTTAAAACCCAATTCACCCCCCCTCTTGTGTTTTACAAAAGTAAATAAAGAAAAGAATCAATAAGGATCAATCAATTCCTACAATTAATCTAATTACACAACCAAAAAAAATGGCTGTTAGGACGAACTTTTCATGACGAAGTCATTTTTCGTCACGAAATGTCCACTTTTCGTGACGAAATACTGCATTGTCACGAAAAGTAGATCTTTCGCGACGAAATATAGATTTCGTCACGAAAAGTCGAAGAGTTTTCATCACGATAGATATAGCTTTTGGTGAGGAAACTTTTCTTCATCACGAAAGGTCAATCTTTCGTGATTGAACTAGTATTTGTCACGAAAAGTTTCGTCTTAAAATAAATTTTTATTTTATAAATATACATATATAAGTGTGCTATAAATTAGAATATAATTTTAATTTTTATATTTGTTTAGTGTTTGTATTAAAAGTATTACTAAAAAATAGTATCCAACTAGAATAATTTTATTCATATTTTGATAACAATTTAATACACAAATACATTGACGGAAATGTATTAATTTTAATTTAATTCATAAAAAAAAAACACAACACAAAGAGAAATTAAAATAACTAAATGTTCAAAATACAAAACTTCATTATAATAAATATAATAGTTACAATAGGTAACAAATGACCAACGTAACTCAGTGGGCAAGTGCATGAAATACAGGCGGGAGGTCTTGAGTTCAATTCCCACCTCTTTGAACATATGAAAACTTTATTCAACATTATTGTAGTGGGCTCAGGCTCAGGCTCAGCTCGGCTCCGGTGGGTGAACAGGAGCTCGGCTCGGCTCCATGGCTTTAATTTTTTAAATTTTTAGAAAAACTTTTGGTGACGAACGTTGATACTTTTCGTGACGACAATGTTGTCACTAATACTCACTTTTCTTGACGATATTGTGTCGTCACTAATACCTTTAGTGACGAAAGACATGTTTTGTCACGAAAGACCTTTCCTGACAGCGTTCCCAAGACGAACTTGGTGACGGACAAATTTCGTCACGAGAGGTCTTTTGTGACGAAATTTCTGATTTTTCGTCACTAAAAACCTATTGTTTTGTAGTGTTAATCTAATTGCAATAATTGTGCATATACACCTATACAACATGTGCTAAATGTGCTAATAATGTTAACACTCCCTCTCATGGTGGGGCATAGATGTTGATCATGCCCAACTTGCTACAAAGATAATTTACTCGAACCCCATTTAAAGCCTTTTTGAGAAGGTCACCCAATTGTTCTCCAGTCTTCACATAACCAGTAGAAATGAAACCATCTTCTATTTTGTCACGTACAAAATGACAATCTAACTCAATGTGTTTGGTCCGCTCATGAAAAACTGGATTAGAAGCAATGTGAAGAGCAACCTGATTATCACAATACAACTTTGCAGGAAAACAACTTTAAGGCCAATTTCAACAAATAACTAATATATCCACATAATTTCACACGACGATTGTGACATAGCCCTATATTATTCTTTCATACTAGAACGAGAAACAATGTGCTGCTTCTTACTCTTCCAAGAAACCAAATTTCCTCCCACAAAGACACAATAACCTGTCATGGATCTTATAGTCATCATACAGCCTGCCCAGTCAGAATCAGAAAAGCACTAGATACGAGAGTGGTTGTTATTTTTATATAATATACCTCGTCCAAGTGCTCCTTTCAAATAGCATAAGATATGTTCCAAAGCAGCCCAATGATCGACTGTTGGAGAAGGAAATAATTGACTTACAATACTAACCGAGTAAGAAATATATGAAAGAGTCACTGTAAGATAGTTTAATTTCTCAACCAGCCTTCGATATCTTTCAAGATCCTCAAATAATTCTCCATCTTTCATGAATTGAGAATTGGGATGTATTGGAGCGTTGCATGGTTTTGCTCCCAGTTTCCATGTCATTGTCAACAAATCAAGCACATATTTCCTTTGAGATATGAATATGCCTTGTTTACTCCTCATCACTTCAACACCCAAAAAGTACTTCAACATTCCTTAGTCATTCGTATTAAATTGAGTCTGAAGGAAAGACTTAAGAGATTATATGCCCACACTGTCACTCCTTGTTATGATAATATCATCTACATAAACAACTAAGAGAATGATACCAGCACTAGAATTTTTGTAGAACACGTGTGATCAGATCTGCTCTTTAACATACCAAACACCTTAATCGCCTGACTAAATTTTCCAAACCAAGCCCGTGGACTTAGTTTTAGACCATATGGAGATTTCTGAAGATAACAAACTTTCCTTTTCATTTTACCATTCTCCCCCTGAGCAACAAACCCAGGTGGTTGCTCCATATATACCTCTTCTCGAAGATCACCATGAAGAAACACATTCTTGATATCTATCTGATGCAGGGGCCAATCATAGGTAGCTCCAAAGAAATAAATAGTCGAATAGAGGTTAGTTTTGCAACAGGAGAAAAAGTATATGAGTAATCAACCCCGTATATCTGAGCCTATCCTTTAGCAACAAGGCGAGCTTTCAACCTCGAAATGGATCCATCAGGATTAGTTTTAACTGTAAATACCCATTTGCATCCAATAGCTTTCTACCCTGAAGGTAAGTCCGTTAACTCCCAAGTACCATTATCATTTAAGACATCCATTTCCTCTATCATTGCACGACGTCAACCAGGAAGATATAAAGCTTCATAGATAGATTTAGGGATATTGATAGAATCAATGGAAGCGATAAAGGAACATGCAGAGTGTGACAAATGATCATAAGATACAAAAATGGAAATAGGGTAAGTGAATTGGCGTTTACCTTTACATTATGGAATAGGAAAATCATCAGTTGACACAGGATCAGATGAAGAAGTAGTTGTCGCCGGATGTGTGCCGGGTGGAGGTGGACGTCTAGAGTAGACTTTGAGAAGATGTGGGGAAGTAATTGTGGTCGACTCAATAATGAGAGTTGGTTTAGGTATGGATGTGGGAAGATAGACAATGTCAAGTTCAAATTCAGATTCACTGTCAGGTCCTGGTTCAGTTACTAACGGAATATGAGTACTAGTATAAACTAACAAATCATCATCCTCCCCCTTACACGTGTTCGAGGAATAACCGGGTCACACATAAATGCGCAGCGAAATAAAACTTGACCCGCCTCTACCAGGATCTTCCACGAGTAAGAACCTACGACTATGGGATAGTGTTTTACCTTATATTGATGCTAGAATGGCTAAAACGCTTTCAGCGGTATGTTGTCACGAACGGAACACCACAATGCAGGCTCCGTCTCTCCCAGTATCCACTCGATCTTCCGGAGATGGTCTTCTACTGCTTGGTGCTAGCCAACGCCTTGTAGAAGCTTTGAAGACACTCTTCAATGGAGTATGTATTTCAGACCTTATCAGAAGAATAAGATACAGGATTTCTAACTTCTTTCCTAATAGCAAAAAGCTAGAAAACAAGTCTAGAAATCTATCTTTTCTTTTCTCTCTAAAACTCACTTTTCTCTCTTCTCTCTAAGTTTCAAAAGCTGGAGAAAAACTGATTAATATCAATGGGAAAAATCAGTATTTTTCCCTTAGTCTATCAAGAGAGAGTGGGGAGAGATAAAGGGGAAAGTGGAAGATCATGGAGGAAACCACTCCTCCACTTTCTCCACTCCTTTAACCTCTAGATAAGAGACATATGAGCTGAAAATATGTGTCCAATTTTCCAGCCATAAGGTCGGTCCAAAACGGGTCGGTCGGCCCAATCATATTGGTCGGCCCAACCCGATTAAGGGCCCAATCCAATCCCGGCCCGAAGCCCGGCCCGACCCAATCGAATTGGCGCACCTTAGATTAAATGTACTCCAACAAGCCCAATCCAGTTGATCTATGAGTGCGATCCAAGATGTATCTATGAGGTTGGCCGTGACATCATATGTCACAGGTAATGAGAGGTATCTAGCAACGCATCATTACCCCCAATTCATAAATATCTGGTGATTTATCATAATCACAACATTTGACATTTGTAGTTAAATCCTTTTGTCCTTGATATCTAGATTGAACACAAGTCATGGAAAAAGTCACACTTGTATTGTCCAATCTTTTAGTTTCTTGATTCGTGAGTAGACTAATCAAATGACATCAATATCATATACTGATTCACTTGTTCATGGCCATGAATTAGTCAGACTCCATCAAGGGGGCCCAAGATATCGCTCTCCCGCTATATAGGAGGGACAAATCCTTTCTGCATCCCACTCATCCCGAACAAGATTCGTGATATACCCAATAAATGCCTTTATTGCTCACCCGATTACTGGGATAGCGTTTAACATTAT
The DNA here is from genome assembly GCA_026122235.1 of Vinca minor. Taxonomy (NCBI): domain Eukaryota; kingdom Viridiplantae; phylum Streptophyta; class Magnoliopsida; order Gentianales; family Apocynaceae; genus Vinca; species Vinca minor. The sequence goes on along the minus strand of JAOCZM010000156.1, from coordinate 528,067 downwards.
CAAAGCATAACACTAGCCATGCAAGAACTCTTGTGAGACCTCAAGTCGAAGGATCTCATATACAACCCTGAGTCAAAATTTTGAGAAACACCGTTGACTATTATATAACAACCCATGGTGTGTTTCTCATGTCTGAGTCCCAGTCCGAGTATAATGATTCTCTAATCATATATACCTATGTGACGATCCGATATCTTATATCAATCACTTTGCACATACTAGTCTTACGCATTATTATTGTCCTCGAAGATTCCAAAATAATGTTCGACTAGGGACGTTTCAGAATAGTATCTCATAACAATTATAAATACTATTCTAAGGACATATTATTTATTTATGTTGTTAAGAACGCAGAAACATAATGAATAATACTGGAATTAATTGCCTTTTATTCATCAAAATGAAAATTACATTAAATACGGTACAATAATCTCCCACTTGCACTAAAGACCCAAATTACAATAAATGGTCTTTAGGGCATACTAATGACTGTCTCTAAAGATCAGTCCTCCAGATATCGGATACCCATGGAGCTAGTGTGACGATCATGCTGCTGCTGCGACAGTGGCTTCGTCAGTGGATCGGCGACATTGTCTGCCGAGTCTACTCTACATGTATGCACATCACCTCTCTCTATAATCTCGCGGATTAGGTAAAATCGCCGTAGTACATGTTTGGACCTCTGGTGAGATCTAGGTTCTTTAGATTGGGAAATAGCCCCATTGTTATCACAATAGAGGTCTATCGGGTTCGCAATACTAGGAACCACATCGAGGTCGGAAATAAATTTCCTGATCCAAACTGCCTCCTTAGCTGCTTCACAAGCTGCTATGTACTCGGCCTCTGTCGTAGAATCTGCGATGGTTGATTGCTTTGAACTGCGCCAGCTCACAGCACCTCCATTCAAGTTAAACACATATCCGGATTGCGATCGGAAATCATCTCTGTCGGTTTGGAAACTAGCATCGGTGTAACCACTTACAAAGAGCTCATCCGCCCCTCCATAAATCAAGAATGTATCCTTAGTCCTTCGTAAGTACTTGAGGATATTCTTGGCGAGATCCGGTGACGTTCACCGTAATTAGGCCGGGTATCTCGCTCGTAATGCTTAAAGGCAAACGAGACATCCGGGCGAGTACATATCACGGCGTACATGATGGATCCTATGGCGAAGCATAAGGAATCTCTTTCATGCGTTCTAATGCGGCGGGCGTTTTAGAACACTCGTTCCTTCGACTGAAACAGTACCGTGTGCCATAGGACAAAGTCCTTTCTTAGACTCTTGCATGCTAAACCGCTTTAGCACCTTGTCTATATATGTACTCGACTTAGGCCAATGAGTCTCCCTGGATCTATCTCTATAGATCTTGACTCCCGAGAATATAGCTGGCCTCGCTAAGTCTTTCATAGAGAAACACGTACTCAACCAAGCCTTTACTGGACTTTAAGGTTGGTATGTCGTTTACAATGAGTAGTATGTCATCTACATACAAAACCCGAGAATACAATTGAGCTCCCACTAACCTTTTTGTAAACACAAGGCTCATCCTCATTTCTAATGAAGCCAAACTCACTGGACGGCATCATTAAAAGCGGATGTTCCGACTTCGAGAAGCTCTGCTTGAGTCCATAAATGGATCTCTGAAGCTTACATACTTTTCCGAGCATTCTCTAGAGTGACAAAACCTTCAGTCGTGTCATATACACATTCTCATCAAGTTTTCCATTAAGGAAAGCGGTTTTGACATCCATTTGCCCGATTTCATAGTCATAGTAAGCTGCAATAGCAAGCAAAATCCGAATGGACTTGAACATAACTACGAGGGAAAATGTCTCATCATAGTCAATACCATGAATTTGTTTGAAACCTTTCGCGACCAGTCGCCCCTTGTACGTTTGTACATTCCCTTCCATGTCTGTTTTAATCTTAAAAACCCATTTGCACCCTATGGGTGTTACCCCTTCAGGTGGATCAACCAAGATTCAGACTTGGTTTGTGTACATGGAGTCCATTTCGAATCTCATGGCCTCAAGCCATTTCTCGAGAATCCAGGGCTATTAATTGCCTGTTTGTAGGTTGAAGGTTCATCGTGATCCACAAACATAACATCACCATGTTACTATTATGAAAAATCCAAATTTTTACGGGAGGTGGGACGACGAACTCTGCCGGGACTTCACGCAATTCTTGTGTTTCTTGAGCTGAGTGCTTGGGCTGCACAATTTGTTTGTGGCACCTCGTTTGCACAATAACTTGTGGAGTCCGTTCAATTTCCATCTCATCATTAGTGCTAGTTTGAGAGTCCGGAACTTGAGAAAGTTCTACACTACTCCCACTTGTGTTTCGAAACAAATTCTTTTTCTAGAAAGACTCCGATGCGAGCAACAAACACTTTGTTCTCGTTAGGGATATAAAAAGTAGTATCGAAGTCGAGCGTTTTACAAATGCTTCACGACCCCTAAATCTTGAGGAAAGACAAACTGGGGACGCTTCCCGATCCCATAACTTTCGTATGGTGTCTTTGCAAGCTGATTTAGATGGAGCAGCGGTTAAGTGTTAAAGATGTTGTCTCTAGTGCGTGCCCCCAAAAGGGAATTGGGGCGAGGCTCGTGTGACTCATCATAGAACGAACCATATCTAATAAGGTTCTGTTCCTCCTTTCAGATACACCATTCCATTGTGGAGTAGCTGGAAAAGAAAGTTGTGAAACGATTCCACAAGCTTTTAGATAGTCACAGAATTCTTGACTCAAGTATTCTTCTCCTCGATCAGATCGAAGAACCTTAATACTCTTGCCAAGTTGGTTTTCTACTTCAAGTTTAAACTCTTTAAACTTAGCAAATGCTTCGGATTTGTGTTTCATCAAGAACACATATCCATACCTACTGAAGTCATCAGTAAAGGTAATGAAGTAGAGGTAACCACCCCTTGCATATGTATATTAAAAGGGCCACATACATCACTATGTATTAGTCCTAATAAAGCATCGGCTCTCTCACCTAGCTTAGTGAAAGGTGATGCTGTCATCTTACCCAACAAACAAGATTCGCATCGATCATAAGACTCGAAGTCAAATGATTCCAACGACCCATCTTTATGGAGTTTGGATATGCGATCTTCGTTTATGTGGCCTATGCGACAATGCCGAGGTATGTCGGATTAGAATCATTAGTCTTAAACCTTTTTGGTATTTATGTTTAAAATTGGCATATCAAGGTCTAAAATATATAGACCATTAATTAAAGAGAGCGCTTACATAAAAAATATTATCCAGAAATAACGACAATCGTTGGTTTTTGATCGAAATCTCAAAACCGTTCTTGTCCAAACAAGAAACTGAAATAATATTTTTAATTAAACTAGGTACATAGAAACAGTTTTTCTAAACCCAAAACAAGCCACGAAGGCAAAGTAAAAGTACAAGTCCCTACAGTTGAGGGGAACTGCGACACGTGCTCAGTTGCCTACTCGTAGTTCCACTACACCCTTTGCCAACTCTCTACTCCTTTGCGGTCCTCGCACATTAGTACAAATGTGAGAACCACATCCGGTATCAAATACCCAGAAGTAGTTGTATTTAAATTGATATCAATCATATTAATATCTATAACATAAATACACGAGCAGTAGCAACAATTGCTTTCTCCTTTTCCAGCCTTTTCCACTGCAAGATAGCTTTTGCGGTTCCTTTTCCAGTGACCCTTCTCACCACAATGATGACGAGATAGAGTCCTTGGCTACACCACCCTTAGGTTTTCGATTGCATTGTTGAAAGTGGTTTGCTTGCCCTTGGGCTTACCTTTCGGTTTGCCTTTGGGTTTCGCAAAACCTTTGCCTTTGCCACTTTTGCACCATCGGTATGGTGTTGGGCTTGGACTTGCCTATTTCCTTCTCGGCGAGTCCTTAGCATATTCAACAACTCGAGGCAATGGCTTGTCAATTTCATTCATGTGATAATTCGGAATGAATTGATTTGAATGACTCGAGCAACGATTGCAAGATCAAATCGATCGGCTGACTCTTGTCCCAAAGGAAATCCCGGTTTTTCAAGGTTCTAAACATAACCTATCATCTTAAGAACGTGAGTTCCCTCTGGCATTCCCTCGGACATTTTTGCCTTTGAAAGAGATTTCGATACATCGAATCTCTCTGGCGTGCTTGCCCACTGATATAGTTGCTTCGAGTGAGCCAACATCTCATAAGCCCCCCATGTCCTCATGTTGCTTACAAGCTCGAGTTCATGGTGACAAGCATGAGGCTAGACACATCTAAAGCATCACTAACATGCTTCGATAAGCGAGTCCTTTCAACGGCCGTAGCACGAGCCTCCGGTATAGCGAGAATAAGACTGTTCCGGGGACATACGACTTTCTTTCATGCTTGAGAACGATTCTCAAGTTCTCGAACCCGATCGAGGAAGTTAACTCCCTCTAATTTGTCCTTCTCAAGGACGAAACGCGATGATAGTGTTTGGTTTGAATTTGCCATTTTCTACAACAAAAATATATGCAAAGTAAGTACCGATTTAAAAATCATTATTAGGTCTTTATCTTTTTTAATGATTTCTCCCACTATTTTCTTCGAGTGAATAACCCTCAATATCAACTCGGAAAGTTCGTTAACTTTCTAGCGGGCCAAGATCCATATTTCACCTCGTTACGAGTCGGCTTTGGTGATCGCCCAAAACTTAGTTATTTAGGTAGGCAACGTTTGCCAATTACATCAAATTATGTAATTCTTGGTTAGTTGAGTGAATAACATTTATTCAAGCGTATCATTATACACTTTTCTCAACTCTTTTGCCTCTAGATCCTCAATCCATCTATTGAGATAATCTAGTTAACTAGGACCCCTAAGTTTTAGCCGGCGGATATCACAACTTATCCTTCGCGCCTCACCCGGATAGACATGTATGCACAGCTTTGGCATGTCCCATACTAATGTCGATCTAGGCCTTGACGAGGGCCAAACTTAGGAAGGCACTAATTAATATTTTAAATGAGGGATTTCGTTTTTAACAATCTCACCAGAAAAGCATAAATAAAACAGTTTATGCTTATATACTTATGCATCAATACATAAAATAAAATGCAATAGTAATCGCCATATCCTATTCGGTTTTTCCAAGCCAATGGAAAAACCGTGAAAGTCAATCTAAGGGTGTAAAATGAAAAACATCTATTCTACACCGTCTTGACCTTCGATTGGTTGCCTCCAAATCTTCATCATCTCAGTTTGTACCTTCTCCTAATCTAGAATTACAAAATTTCTAAGGAAACCTCGAGTTACATTCGAGGAGATATAATGAGAATAAAATTACAACTTTTTGAATGATAAAATAGGTACGATACGCGAGATCGTATTATAAAATAAAACCAACGGGGGTAAAGGCGACTACTATGCATCATGCTCAATTAACATAACATTTTATGGAAAAAGCGAGCAAGCGACAAACAAATGAACATTTCATATTGTCTCGAGGTTCGGTCGGCCGGGTCGAGGGTCTTGGTCGATCCGAACTCGGATCGATCAAGACCAACTCGGTTGATCCGAACAAGTATCATTTAGCTCTTGTCTTGCCTCGGTCGACCGAAGATGAGTCCCGGTCGACCAAGTGACAAAAAGCGAGAGTTTTTCCGACTTTTGAATGACTTCAAAGCGGAAATTCTCAACGAAATACATACATAAAGCTGGAAAAGCATGTCATACATGATTTACTACATTTCTAGCAATCCTAAGGCATGCATAACATAGATTCATAATCTATATTCAAACACTATAACACTTAAAGTCTATAGGGTACTCGTGAGTGGCTCTAATACCACTGTTTGAGGAATAACCGGGTCACACATAAATGCGCAGCGAAATAAAACTTGACCCGCCTCTACCAGGATCTTCCACGAGTAAGAACCTACGACTATGGGATAGTGTTTTACCTTATATTGATGCTAGAATGGCTGAAACACTTTCAGCGGTATGTTGTTACGAACGAAACACCACAATGCAGGCTCCGTCTCTCCCAGTATCCACTCGATCTTCCGGGGATGGTCTTCTACTGCTTGGTGCTAGTCAACGCCTTGTAGAAGCTTTGAAGACACTCTTCAATGGAGTATGTATTTCAGACCTTATCAGAAGAATAAGATACGAGATTTCTAACTTCTTTCCTATTAGCAAAAGCTAGAAAACAAGTCTAGAAATCTATCTTTTCTTTTCTCTCTAAAACTCACTTTTCTCTCTTCTCTCTAAGCTTCAAAAGCTAGAGAAAAACTGATTAATATCAATGGGAAAAATCAGTATTTTTCCCTTAGTCTATCAAGAGAGAGTGGGGAGAGATAAAGGGGAAAGTGGGAGATCATGGAGGAAACCACTCCTCCACTTTCTCCACTCCTTTAACCTCTAGATAAGAGACATATGAGCTGAAAATATGTGTCCAATTTTCCAGCCATAAGGTCGGTCCAAAACGGGTCGGTCGGCCCAACCCGATTAAGGGCTCAATCCAATCCCGGCCCGAAGCCCGGCCCGGCCCAATCGAATTGGCGCACCTTAGATTAAATGTACTCCAACAACAAGTTGTAACGGAAGAAGAAAAAAAAGATGTGTCTTCTAGAAAAGGTAACATCTCTGGAGATCGTGTATTTGCCAAGACTTGGGCAATAACAACTATACCCTTTTTTATGACGAGATTATCCTAGGAAGACACATTTTAAGGACTTGGAGTCTAATTTAGTGACAGATAGATGAACATCTCGTACAAAGCAAGTACTCCCAAAGATTTTAAGGTCAATGAGATTTTTTGGTCAGAAAAAGAGTATGAAAAAGAGTCTCACCCTGAAGAACTGATGAAGGCATACGAATAATTAGAAAACATGTTGTTGACACTGCATCAGCCCAAAAAGATTTAGGAACATTCATCTGAAACAAAAGAGCTCTTGCAGTCTCAAGAAGATGCCTATTTTTGTGTTCTACTACCTCATTTTGAGATGGTGTATAACCACATGAAGTTTTGTGAATAATGTCATTTTGTGTCATAAATGTTTGAAATGTTGCTGACAAATATTCTTTTTCATTGTCACTCCTTGATGTACGAATAGAGACATTGAACCGAGTTTTAATTTCAGCATAAAAGGCACAAAATATAGAGAATAACTCAGAACGATATTTCATAAAAAATAACCAAGTCGTACGAGACTAGTTATCAACAAATGTAACAAAATATCACTACAAGAAAACAGTTAAATAGCGACTGCCTTTACCGTCGGCATTCGGTCGCTATTGAAGTTTACCGACCGATTGCCGACCGAATAGAGTGGTTGTGTATTTATCGTCGCTAAGACATATACTGACTGATTACCGACCGTTATTAGAGCGACCGATTATTCTGTTGCTATATTACGACGGATAGGCGACCGACTAGAATACTTGGTTGACTTTTTAACATTGACTTATACCGTCCGACGGCCGACGGAATAATTACCGACCAAATTAGACGACAGAATACTGACAGAATTGGACGACCGAATACCGACGGTAATAACGTGACCGATTACCGACCAATATTATTCGGTCTCTATATTGCGACGGAATGGCGACGGTACATAATACTTGGTTGACTCATTGACATTGACTTATACCGACCGATGGCCGACGGAAAATACACCGACATAATATCGACTAGATATTCCGTCGCTAAAATGTGACGGAATAGCCACCGATTAGAATTTATTTGACTTTGACTTTAAGCTAATATCGACTAGATATTCCGTCGCTAACGTGTTTTGAATTTAAAAAAAAAAAAAATTGAAATATAAATAAATCCCTATATAAAAAACTGCAATAAGAAACAGAAAATCCAAAACATCAATACAAAGAAAAAACAATATCCAAAAAATCTCAAATAACAAACATAATCAATACAACCCAAAAATAACATTACATAACCAATGATCTCACTAAAACCACAAGTTTACACATCTTATTTACATTACAACAATCAAAGAATACAATTCTTATTTACATTACAACAATCAAAGCCTACAATTCTTATTTAAATTACAACAATCAAAGAATGCACTTCTAATTTACATTACAACAAGCAAAGTGTGCATTTTTTATTTAGATTACAACACAACCAAAGTTTACACTTCTCTAATACTCTTTTCGTCTATGAGTTGAAACCTGAAAATTCAAGAATAAAATTAGCATTTCAAATACGTCAATTAATTTATGGTCATAAAGTACTAAAAATAACACAACAAATATTACTCATCTTCAATATGTGGAAGTAAAAAAAACTAGTTGTGAAGCGTAAAAGAGATTAATAATACGAGAAATAAAGGTTACAACAAAAGAAGAGTTAAAAATTTATACTTGTATTTTTGCTATTCATAATCATCCTCCTACATGAATTCATCCTCTTCTTCAGAATTGTCATCATCCGACATGATTTCATCTTCATCATCATCTTCATCAACACGACTCGTATCAGTCACAAGGACAACTTCAATTTCCCCTGACCGGTGTGTAAGTTGACCAACTTCAGTAATAGTTGGATCAATGCGACTGGTCTCCTCCTCCCGTACTTCCTCCTAATACGGTACCAGAACACCAGGAACGTCAAATAGACGTTGTTTGGAACGACAAACAGCCAACCAATCAGCCCTAGATGTTGTCTTACTACTCGGATAAGGTGTGTAGTATACTTGTTGACATTGGGAAGCAAATACAAAGGGATCGTAACCCTGGTACGTTCCTTTCCTATCACTACAAGAAAACTGTGTAATAGGGATGGACACTTCCGTCGCTAATCCGTCGCTAAACTTAGTTTAGCGACCGATTAACGACCGAATGACGTGGTCGTGTATTTGGCGTCGCTAAGCAAATTACCGATCGAATACCGACTGTATGGTCAACATTGTTGACTTTTGTCTTTGACTGTTTAACGATCGAATACCGACGGAATTTCTAGCGACCGAATATTAGGTCGCAATTTACCGACCGAATGGTCAACAGTTTGACTTTGACTGGAGAACGACCGAATATTCGGTCGCTATTCCGTCGCTAAATTGTTTTTTATTTTAAAAAAAAGTTTAAAATTTAATTAAATCCCTATTTTAAAAAATAGCAATATGCACAGAAATACAAACCAGAAACAGTATTAATAAGATCCAAATAGCAAAAATAACCAATAAACCCAAAAAAAAATTACGTAACCAATTATCTTATTAAAAAAACACAAGTTTACACTTCTCATTTACATCACAACACTCATAATTAAAATGTGCACTTCTCATTACATTACAACACTGACAATCAAAGTCTACACTTGAAGCAAAGGTACAATGTAGCTAAACAAGTGAGTAAATAAACCTAACAAATGTCTTCGCCCATCTCTTCCAGTTGGTATAAAATATAAAGAAATAGTAAACAAGCATTTGCACTTGCTAATAACTGGAGTGCTATCAACAGGAATATCAATTCAGAAGTCTATGGAAGTGCTACGAGAATGCCCATATTCTAACTATATTCTTACATATATATATATAATCTTCTTCATATTATTTTCATTATATTTGTTGTTTTGTTGTACTTCATATAAGTGTATCAAAAACAGGCAATAAGTAGATCAAACCAAAAATTGGTGAATTAGATTTATGTCAAACAAAGAAAAACATGCAACTGAAACAATAGAGGCAGGCAGAAATAGCACTAATCCTAGCAGTAGTAACAACAAAAGAAGAGGTGGGGGCACTGGTGATAGCGGTGGAAGTGGCAGACAGAAGTAACACTAATCCTAGCAGTAGTAACAATAAAAAGAACGATATTGTCAAAGAAACAATAAAGTCGTATAGACAGAAAAAGAGAGAAATAGCCACCTCTTTTTGAAATTGTCATAGTGTTTTAAAGTGTGTTGTTCCTGTTGGGTAAAGAAGCCGGGTTTGATCAATAAAAGCCCAATCAAACATTAATGTGGTAGTTCTCTGTTCAAGCAACCGATACCAAAAATTATGCATCCAAAAGGGGCCCCTTCCCTTTCTCTCTTACCCTGGACTCCACAAGTGGAGAATGTGGAGGAGTGGTTTCCTCCATGATCTCCCACTTCCCCCTTTCACTCTCCCCACTATCCTTTGAATGACTAAGAAAAATGCTGATTTTTCCTAGCATTCTAAGTCATTATTCTCCAGCCTTTTGAGAGCTAAGAGAAGAGAGAAAAGAGAGAACATTCAATAGAGGTTGAATAGAAAGAAAAGGCAGCTATTCTAGATACTTGTTTTCTAGCTTTGGCTAATAGAAAAGAAGTAAGAAAACTGTTTCTTGATTTTTCTTTTTTTGGCTCCCATCATTATATTTGACATCCTTAAAATATTATTTTATATGCATGCACCATACAAGAATGGTTCAATTTGGCTGATAAGAAGCCGTAAAAAATTGTGTTGTTCTATAAACGACTCCAAAGAAGCTAAATACATGTGAGAGATTGTCCTTACATAAATAAATTTAATGGAATGAATGAAAATAAATTTCAATTTTTATTTCATAAAACTAGTAGGATAAATCATAACACGTAAATTACACGTGCATGGAGTGTTGTGCTATTCATTTTAAAAGTGCACTCTATTTGGTTTTTATATATGTGAACTAATTTGGAGATTCAGAAACGAATGTATATATTACATATTCTCCTTCTATGTCTTGGATTTGTATTTTTAGATTGCAACTCAAAGGGGAATTTTCTATTTCATGTTGCATTCATTGAATTTGCCATCTTAAAAGCATTATTTTATATGCACGCACAATACAAGATAAGTTCAATTTGGCTGAAAAAAAGCCATAAAACATTGTGTTGTTTTAAAAACGACTCCAAAGAAGGGAAACATGTGAGAGATAGAGGCATAAATGGTGGAAAACTAACCATAGTCTTTACATAAGATTGTCCTTTAAGTTGTACAATTCCTAAAATTATGTGCTCCATAGAACCTTTTGGTTTGGACATTTTTATTAGATATTTCAGAAAAAAACACATTTAAAAACAAACAACTGCATAACGTTTATTCCATGGGCAATTTGTGTACACTACACGATTATTGAAGTTCGATTGCTTTTAAGGTTTTTAATAAACTTTCGCGAAATTTTAGATCTTCCTAAATAAGGTCATTTCTAAAAAAGACACCAAAGAAGGGAAAATGTGAGCTATTGACTCCTCCTAAAAGGAAACATCTACATTCTAGATCCAGTTTCATACCTAAGATGGCCTCAATTGACCAGTCCCGTGTCGATCGACCTGTCATGTTTGTCGTCAACTAGCGTCTCCGTGCGCTAAAAATGAAATAGAATCGGATTTCCCAAATGGAGGCGTCGCTTGCTTCGGGCAAAGTCCTGAACAAGGAATAAGAAGAGGAACTTAGTAAACAAATAAAAATAATGTTCTTATCACATTTAATTTGTTTGTTATTATGGCGTTTTTAATTTTTTCCTTGAATTACATTTCCAAATTGGAAAACCTTGACATCAGAAAGTCGGTTAATATTTTTTCAAAAAACGGAACATAATCATCTGAAATAATTATGTTTTAAAAAAAATTTAAATAACTATGTAATTTATAAAACAAATTGAATATGACTTTAATGGAATAAATGAAAATATATTGACGTTTTTATTTCATAAAATTAGTAAGTTAAATAATAACACGGATGTTGCACGTAAATTACATGTGCATGGAGTGTTGTGCTAGTCATTTTAAAAGTGCACTCTATTTGGTTTTTGTACATGTGAACTATGTTCAATATTGCGAAAAGAACGTATATATTATGTATTTTCCTACTATCTCTTGGATTTGGGGTTTTGGTTTGCAACCCAAAATGGAATTTTCTTTTTTTGGCTCCCATCATTATATTTGACTTCCTTAAAATATTATTTTATATGCATGCACCATACAAGAATGGTTCAATTTGGCTGATAAAAAGCCGTCAAAGATTGTGTTGTTCTATAAACGACTCCAAAGTAGCTAAATACATGTGAGAGATTGTCCTTACGTAAGATTGTCCTTTAAGATGTACAATTTATAAAATTATGAACTCCGTAGAACCTTTTGGTTTCGACATTTTTTTAGATATTTTGGAAAAAAACACAATTAAAAACTGAAAACTTCATGAAGTATATTCCATGGTCATTTTGTGTACACTGCACGCTCATTGAAATTTTATTCAGTTGAAGGCTTCTAATAAACTTTCCGGACTTTTAGATCTTCCTAAATGCGGACATTTAAAAAAAAAGACTCCAAAGAAGGGAAAATGTGAGCTAGTTACTCCTCCTAAAAGGAAACTTCTACATTCTAGATCCAGTTTCATACCCAAGATGGCCTGAATTGACAAGTCCAGTGCCGATGGACCTGTCATGTCTGCCGTCAACAAGCATCTACGTGCGCTAAAAAAGAAATACAATCGGATTGCCCCAATGGAGGCATCACTAACTTAGGGAAAAGTCCTGAACAAGGAACAAGAAGAGAAACTTATTAGACAAAAAAACCTAATGTTCTTTTAACATTTAGTTTGTTTATTATTACGTGGTTTTCAGTTTTTTGCTCGAAATAATTTAATGGAATGAATGAAAATAAATTTCAATTTTTATTTCATAAAACTAGTAGGATAAATCATAACACGTAAATTACACGTGCATGGAGTGTTGTGCTATTCATTTTAAAAGTGCACTCTATTTGGTTTTTATATATGTGAACTAATTTGGAGATTCAGAAACGAATGTATATATTACATATTCTCCTTCTATGTCTTGGATTTGTATTTTTAGATTGCAACTCAAAGGGGAATTTTCTATTTCATGTTGCATTCATTGAATTTGCCATCTTAAAAGCATTATTTTATATGCACACACAATACAAGATAAGTTCAATTTGGCTGATAAAAAGCCGTAAAACATTGTGTTGTTTTAAAAACGACTCCAAAGAAGGGAAACATGTGAGAGATAGAGGCATAAATGGTGGAAAACTAACCATAGTCTTTACATAAGATTGTCCTTTAAGTTGTACAATTCCTAAAATTATGTGCTCCATAGAACCTTTTGGTTTGGACATTTTTATTAGATATTTCAGAAAAAAACACATTTAAAAACAAACAACTGCATCACGTTTATTCCATGGGCAATTTGTGTACACTACACGATTATTGAAGTTCGATTGCTTTTAAGGTTTTTAATAAACTTTCGCGAAATTTTAGATCTTCCTAAATAAGGTCATTTCTAAAAAAGACACCAAAGAAGGGAAAATGTGAGCTATTGACTCCTCCTAAAAGGAAACATCTACATTCTAGATCCAGTTTCATACCTAAGATGGCCTCAATTGACCAGTCCCGTGTCGATCGACCTGTCATGTTTGTCGTCAACTAGCGTCTCCGTGCGCTAAAAATGAAATAGAATCGGATTTCCCAAATGGAGGCGTCGCTTGCTTCGGGCAAAGTCCTGAACAAGGAATAAGAAGAGGAACTTAGTAAACAAATAAAAATAATGTTCTTATCACATTTAATTTGTTTGTTATTATGGCGTTTTTAATTTTTTCCTTGAATTACATTTCCAAATTGGAAAACCTTGACATCAGAAAGTCGGTTAATATTTTTTCAAAAAACGGAACATAATCATCTGAAATAATTATGTTTTAAAAAAAATTTAAATAACTATGTAATTTATAAAACAAATTGAATATGACTTTAATGGAATAAATGAAAATATATTGACGTTTTTATTTCATAAAATTAGTAAGTTAAATAATAACACGGATGTTGCACGTAAATTACATGTGCATGGAGTGTTGTGCTAGTCATTTTAAAAGTGCACTCTATTTGGTTTTTGTACATGTGAACTATGTTCAATATTGCGAAAAGAACGTATATATTATGTATTTTCCTACTATCTCTTGGATTTGGGGTTTTGGTTTGCAACCCAAAATGGAATTTTCTTTTTTTGGCTCCCATCATTATATTTGACTTCCTTAAAATATTATTTTATATGCATGCACCATACAAGAATGGTTCAATTTGGCTGATAAAAAGCCGTCAAAGATTGTGTTGTTCTATAAACGACTCCAAAGTAGCTAAATACATGTGAGAGATTGTCCTTACGTAAGATTGTCCTTTAAGATGTACAATTTATAAAATTATGAACTCCGTAGAACCTTTTGGTTTCGACATTTTTTTAGATATTTTGGAAAAAAACACAATTAAAAACTGAAAACTTCATGAAGTATATTCCATGGTCATTTTGTGTACACTGCACGCTCATTGAAATTTTATTCAGTTGAAGGCTTCTAATAAACTTTCCGGACTTTTAGATCTTCCTAAATGCGGACATTTAAAAAAAAAAAAAAGACTCCAAAGAAGGGAAAATGTGAGCTAGTTACTCCTCCTAAAAGGAAACTTCTACATTCTAGATCCAGTTTCATACCCAAGATGGCCTGAATTGACAAGTCCAGTGCCGATGGACCTGTCATGTCTGCCGTCAACAAGCATCTACGTGCGCTAAAAAAGAAATACAATCGGATTGCCCCAATGGAGGCATCACTAACTTAGGGAAAAGTCCTGAACAAGGAACAAGAAGAGAAACTTATTAGACAAAAAATCCTAATGTTCTTTTAACATTTAGTTTGTTTATTATTACGTGGTTTTCAGTTTTTTGCTCGAAATAATTTAATGGAATGAATGAAAATAAATTTCAATTTTTATTTCATAAAACTAGTAGGATAAATCATAACACGTAAATTACACGTGCATGGAGTGTTGTGCTATTCATTTTAAAAGTGCACTCTATTTGATTTTTATATATGTGAACTAATTTGGAGATTCAGAAACGAATGTATATATTACATATTCTCCTTCTATGTCTTGGATTTGTATTTTTAGATTGCAACTCAAAGGGGAATTTTCTATTTCATGTTGCATTCATTGAATTTGCCATTTTAAAAGCATTATTTTATATGCACACACAATACAAGATAAGTTCAATTTGGCTGATAAAAAGCCGTAAAACATTGTGTTGTTTTAAAAACGACTCCAAAGAAGGGAAACATGTGAGAGATAGAGGCATAAATGGTGGAAAACTAACCATAGTCTTTACATAAGATTGTCCTTTAAGTTGTACAATTCCTAAAATTATGTGCTCCATAGAACCTTTTGGTTTGGACATTTTTATTAGATATTTCAGAAAAAAACACATTTAAAAACAAACAACTGCATCACGTTTATTCCATGGGCAATTTGTGTACACTACACGATTATTGAAGTTCGATTGCTTTTAAGGTTTTTAATAAACTTTCGCGAAATTTTAGATCTTCCTAAATAAGGTCATTTCTAAAAAAGACACCAAAGAAGGGAAAATGTGAGCTATTGACTCCTCCTAAAAGGAAACATCTACATTCTAGATCCAGTTTCATACCTAAGATGGCCTCAATTGACCAGTCCCGTGTCGATCGACCTGTCATGTTTGTCGTCAACTAGCGTCTCCGTGCGCTAAAAATGAAATAGAATCGGATTTCCCAAATGGAGGCGTCGCTTGCTTCGGGCAAAGTCCTGAACAAGGAATAAGAAGAGGAACTTAGTAAACAAATAAAAATAATGTTCTTATCACATTTAATTTGTTTGTTATTATGGCGTTTTTAATTTTTTCCTTGAATTACATTTCCAAATTGGAAAACCTTGACATCAGAAAGTCGGTTAATATTTTTTCAAAAAACGGAACATAATCATCTGAAATAATTATGTTTTAAAAAAAATTTAAATAACTATGTAATTTATAAAACAAATTGAATACGACTTTAATGGAATAAATGAAAATATATTGACGTTTTTATTTCATAAAATTAGTAAGTTAAATAATAACACGGATGTTGCACGTAAATTACATGTGCATGGAGTGTTGTGCTAGTCATTTTAAAAGTGCACTCTATTTGGTTTTTGTACATGTGAACTATGTTCAATATTGCGAAAAGAACGTATATATTATGTATTTTCCTACTATCTCTTGGATTTGGGGTTTTGGTTTGCAACCCAAAATGGAATTTTCTTTTTTTGGCTCCCATCATTATATTTGACTTCCTTAAAATATTATTTTATATGCATGCACCATACAAGAATGGTTCAATTTGGCTGATAAAAAGCCGTCAAAGATTGTGTTGTTCTATAAACGACTCCAAAGTAGCTAAATACATGTGAGAGATTGTCCTTACGTAAGATTGTCCTTTAAGATGTACAATTTATAAAATTATGAACTCCGTAGAACCTTTTGGTTTCGACATTTTTTTAGATATTTTGGAAAAAAACACAATTAAAAACTGAAAACTTCATGAAGTATATTCCATGGTCATTTTGTGTACACTGCACGCTCATTGAAATTTTATTCAGTTGAAGGCTTCTAATAAACTTTCCGGACTTTTAGATCTTCCTAAATGCGGACATTTAAAAAAAAAAAAAAGACTCCAAAGAAGGGAAAATGTGAGCTAGTTACTCCTCCTAAAAGGAAACTTCTACATTCTAGATCCAGTTTCATACCCAAGATGGCCTGAATTGACAAGTCCAGTGCCGATGGACCTGTCATGTCTGCCGTCAACAAGCATCTACGTGCGCTAAAAAAGAAATACAATCGGATTGCCCCAATGGAGGCATCACTAACTTAGGGAAAAGTCCTGAACAAGGAACAAGAAGAGAAACTTATTAGACAAAAAAACCTAATGTTCTTTTAACATTTAGTTTGTTTATTATTACGTGGTTTTCAGTTTTTTGCTCGAAATAATTTAATGGAATGAATGAAAATAAATTTCAATTTTTATTTCATAAAACTAGTAGGATAAATCATAACATGTAAATTACACGTGCATGGAGTGTTGTGCTATTCATTTTAAAAGTGCACTCTATTTGGTTTTTATATATGTGAACTAATTTGGAGATTCAGAAACGAATGTATATATTACATATTCTCCTTCTATGTCTTGGATTTGTATTTTTAGATTGCAACTCAAAGGGGAATTTTCTATTTCATGTTGCATTCATTGAATTTGCCATTTTAAAAGCATTATTTTATATGCACACACAATACAAGATAAGTTCAATTTGGCTGATAAAAAGCCGTAAAACATTGTGTTGTTTTAAAAACGACTCCAAAGAAGGGAAACATGTGAGAGATAGAGGCATAAATGGTGGAAAACTAACCATAGTCTTTACATAAGATTGTCCTTTAAGTTGTACAATTCCTAAAATTATGTGCTCCATAGAACCTTTTGGTTTGGACATTTTTATTAGATATTTCAGAAAAAAACACATTTAAAAACAAACAACTGCATCACGTTTATTCCATGGGCAATTTGTGTACACTACACGATTATTGAAGTTCGATTGCTTTTAAGGTTTTTAATAAACTTTCGCGAAATTTTAGATCTTCCTAAATAAGGTCATTTCTAAAAAAGACACCAAAGAAGGGAAAATGTGAGCTATTGACTCCTCCTAAAAGGAAACATCTACATTCTAGATCCAGTTTCATACCTAAGATGGCCTCAATTGACCAGTCCCGTGTCGATCGACCTGTCATGTTTGTCGTCAACTAGCGTCTCCGTGCGCTAAAAATGAAATAGAATCGGATTTCCCAAATGGAGGCGTCGCTTGCTTCGGGCAAAGTCCCTGAACAAGGAATAAGAAGAGGAACTTAGTAAACAAATAAAAAATAATGTTCTTATCACATTTAATTTTGTTTTGTTATTATGGCGTTTTTAATTTTTTCCTTGAATTACATTTCCAAATTGGAAAACCTTGACATCAGAAAGTCGGTTAATATTTTTTTCAAAAAAACGGAACATAATCATCTGAAAATAATTATGTTTTAAAAAAAATTTAAATAACTATGTAATTTATAAAACAAATTGAATATTACTTTAATGGAATAAATGAAAATATATTGACGTTTTTTATTTCATAAAATTAGTAAGTTAAATAATAACACGGATGTTGCACGTAAATTACATGTGCATGGAGTGTTGTGCTAGTCATTTTAAAAGTGCACTCTATTTGGTTTTTTGTACATGTGAACTATGTTCAATAATTGCGAAAAAGAACGTATATATTATGTATTTTCCTACTATCTCTTGGATTTGGGGTTTTGGTTTGCAACCCAAAATGGAATTTTCTTTTTTTGGCTCCCATCATTATATTTGACTTCCTTAAAATATTATTTTATATGCATGCACCATACAAGAATGGTTCAATTTGGCTGATAAAAAGCCGTCAAAGATTGTGTTGTTCTATAAACGACTCCAAAGTAGCTAAATACATGTGAGAGATTGTCCTTACGTAAGATTGTCCTTTAAGATGTACAATTTATAAAATTATGAACTCCGTAGAACCTTTTGGTTTCGACATTTTTTTAGATATTTTGGAAAAAAACACAATTAAAAACTGAAAACTTCATGAAGTATATTCCATGGTCATTTTGTGTACACTGCACGCTCATTGAAATTTTATTCAGTTGAAGGCTTCTAATAAACTTTCCGGACTTTTAGATCTTCCTAAATGCGGACATTTAAAAAAAAAAAAAAGACTCCAAAGAAGGGAAAATGTGAGCTAGTTACTCCTCCTAAAAGGAAACTTCTACATTCTAGATCCAGTTTCATACCCAAGATGGCCTGAATTGACAAGTCCAGTGCCGATGGACCTGTCATGTCTGCCGTCAACAAGCATCTACGTGCGCTAAAAAAGAAATACAATCGGATTGCCCCAATGGAGGCATCACTAACTTAGGGAAAAGTCCTGAACAAGGAACAAGAAGAGAAACTTATTAGACAAAAAAACCTAATGTTCTTTTAACATTTAGTTTGTTTATTATTACGTGGTTTTCAGTTTTTTGCTCGAAATAATTTAATGGAATGAATGAAAATAAATTTCAATTTTTATTTCATAAAACTAGTAGGATAAATCATAACACGTAAATTACACGTGCATGGAGTGTTGTGCTATTCATTTTAAAAGTGCACTCTATTTGGTTTTTATATATGTGAACTAATTTGGAGATTCAGAAACGAATGTATATATTACATATTCTCCTTCTATGTCTTGGATTTGTATTTTTAGATTGCAACTCAAAGGGGAATTTTCTATTTCATGTTGCATTCATTGAATTTGCCATTTTAAAAGCATTATTTTATATGCACACACAATACAAGATAAGTTCAATTTGGCTGAAAAAAAGCCATAAAACATTGTGTTGTTTTAAAAACGACTCCAAAGAAGGGAAACATGTGAGAGATAGAGGCATAAATGGTGGAAAACTAACCATAGTCTTTACATAAGATTGTCCTTTAAGTTGTACAATTCCTAAAATTATGTGCTCCATAGAACCTTTTGGTTTGGACATTTTTATTAAATATTTCGGAAAAAAAAAACACATTTAAAAACAAACAACTGCATCACGTTTATTCCATGGGCAATGTGTGTACACTGCACACTTATTGAAGTTCGATTGCTTTTAAGGTTTTTAATAAACTTTCGCGAAATTTTAGATCTTCCTAAATAAGGTCATTTCTAAAAAAGACACCAAAGAAGGGAAAATGTGAGCTATTGACTCCTCCTAAAAGGAAACATCTACATTCTAGATCCAGTTTCATACCTAAGATGGCCTCAATTGACCAGATCCCGTGTCGATCGACCTGTCATGTTTGTCGTCAACTAGCGTCTCCGTGCGCTAAAAAATGAAATAGAATCGGATTTCCCAAATGGAGGCGTCGCTTGCTTCGGGCAAAGTCCCTGAACAAGGAATAAGAAGAGGAACTTAGTAAACAAATAAAAAATAATGTTCTTATCACATTTAATTTTTTTGTTATTATGGCGTTTTTAATTTTTTCCTTGAATTACATTTCCAAATTGGAAAACCTTGACATCAGAAAGTCAGTTAATATTTTTTCAAAAAACGGAAGATAATCATCTGAAATAATTATGTTTTAAAAAAAATTTAAATAACTATGTAATTTATAAAACAAATTGAATATTACTTTAATGGAATAAATGAAAATATATTGAGTTTTTTATTTCATAAAATTAGAAAGTTAAATAATAACACGGATGTTGCACGTAAATTACATGTGCATGGAGTGTTGTGCTAGTCATTTTAAAAGTGCACTCTATTTGGTTTTTGTACATGTGAACTATGTTCAATATTGCGAAAAGAACGTATATATTATGTATTTTCCTACTATCTCTTGGATTTGTGGTTTTGGTTTGCAACCCAAAATGGAATTTTCTTTTTTTGGCTCCCATCATTATATTTGACTTCCTTAAAATATTATTTTATATGCATGCACCATACAAGAATGGTTCAATTTGGCTGATAAAAAGCCGTCAAAGATTGTGTTGTTCTATAAACGACTCCAAAGTAGCTAAATACATGTGAGAGATTGTCCTTACGTAAGATTGTCCTTTAAGATGTACAATTTATAAAATTATGAACTCCGTAGAACCTTTTGGTTTCGACATTTTTTTAGATATTTTGGAAAAAAACACAATTAAAAACTGAAAACTTCATGAAGTATATTCCATGGTCATTTTGTGTACACTGCACGCTCATTGAAATTTTATTCAGTTGAAGGCTTCTAATAAACTTTCCGGACTTTTAGATCTTCCTAAATGCGGACATTTAAAAAAAAAAAAAAGACTCCAAAGAAGGGAAAATGTGAGCTAGTTACTCCTCCTAAAAGGAAACTTCTACATTCTAGATCCAGTTTCATACCCAAGATGGCCTGAATTGACAAGTCCAGTGCCGATGGACCTGTCATGTCTGCCGTCAACAAGCATCTACGTGCGCTAAAAAAAGAAATACAATCGGATTGCCCCAATGGAGGCATCACTAACTTAGGGAAAAGTCCCTGAACAAGGAACAAGAAGAGAAACTTATTAGACAAAAAAACCCTAATGTTCTTTTAACATTTAGTTTGTTTATTATTACGTGGTTTTCAGTTTTTTGCTCGAAATAATTTAATGGAATGAATGAAAATAAATTTCAATTTTTTATTTCATAAAACTAGTAGGATAAATCATAACACGTAAATTACACGTGCATGGAGTGTTGTGCTATTCATTTTAAAAGTGCACTCTATTTGGTTTTTATATATGTGAACTAATTTGGAGATTCGAAAACGAATGTATATATTACATATTCTCCTTCTATGTCTTGGATTTGTATTTTTTAGATTGCAACTCAAAGGGGAATTTTCTATTTCATGTTGCATTCATTGAATTTGCCATCTTAAAAGCATTATTTTATATGCACACACAATACAAGATAAGTTCAATTTGGCTGAAAAAAAGCCATAAAACATTGTGTTGTTTTAAAAAGCGACTCCAAAGAAGGGAAACATGTGAGAGATAGAGGCATAAATGGTGGAAAACTAACCATAGTCTTTACATAAGATTGTCCTTTAAGTTGTACAATTCCTAAAATTATGTGCTCCATAGAACCTTTTGGTTTGGACATTTTTATTAGATATTTTAGAAAAAAACACATTTAAAAAACAAACAACCGCATAACGTTTATTCCATGGGCAATTTGTGTACACTACACGATTATTGAAGTTCGATTGCTTTTAAGGTTTTTAATAAACTTTCGCGAAATTTTAGATCTTCCTAAATAAGGTCATTTCTAAAAAAAGACACCAAAGAAGGGAAAATGTGAGCTATTGACTCCTCCTAAAAGGAAACATCTACATTCTAGATCCGAGCTTTCATACCTAAGATGGCCTCAATTGACCGAGTCCGTGTCGATCAACCTGTCATGTTTGTCGTCAACTAGCGTCTCCGTGCGCTAAAAAATGAAATAGAATCGGATTTCCCAAATGGAGGCGTCGCTTGCTTCGGGCAAAGTCCCTGAACAAGGAATAAGAAGAGGAACTTAGTAAACAAATAAAAATAATGTTCTTATCACATTTAATTTTTTTGTTATTATGGCGTTTTTAATTTTTTCCTTGAATTACATTTCCAAATTGGAAAACCTTGACCTCAGAAAGTCAGTTAATATTTTTTCAAAAAACGGAAGATAATCATCTGAAATAATTATGTTTTAAAAAAAAATTTAAATAACTATGTAATTTATAAAACAAATTGAATATTACTTTAATGGAATAAATGAAAATATATTGAGTTTTTTATTTCATAAAATTAGTAAGTTAAATAATAACACGGATGTTGCACGTAAATTACATGTGCATGGAGTGTTGTGCTAGTCATTTTAAAAGTGCACTCTATTTGGTTTTTGTACATGTGAACTATGTTCAATAATTGCGAAAAGAACGTATATATTATGTATTTTCCTACTATCTCTTGGATTTGTGGTTTTGGTTTGCAACCCAAAATGGAATTTTCTTTTTTTGGCTCCCATCATTATATTTGACTTCCTTAAAATATTATTTTATATGCATGCACCATACAAGAATGGTTCAATTTGGCTGATAAAAAGCCGTCAAAGATTGTGTTGTTCTATAAACGACTCCAAAGTAGCTAAATACATGTGAGAGATTGTCCTTACGTAAGATTGTCCTTTAAGATGTACAATTTATAAAATTATGAACTCCGTAGAACCTTTTGGTTTCGACATTTTTTTAGATATTTTGGAAAAAAACACAATTAAAAACTGAAAACTTCATGAAGTATATTCCATGGTCATTTTGTGTACACTGCACGCTCATTGAAATTTTATTCAGTTGAAGGCTTCTAATAAACTTTCCGGACTTTTAGATCTTCCTAAATGCGGACATTTAAAAAAAAAAAAAAAAAGACTCCAAAGAAGGGAAAATGTGAGCTAGTTACTCCTCCTAAAAGGAAACTTCTACATTCTAGATCCAGTTTCATACCCAAGATGGCCTCAATTGACAAGTCCACTGCCGATGGACCTGTCATGTCTGCCGTCAACAAGCATCTACGTGCGCTAAAAAAGAAATACAATCGGATTGCCCCAATGGAGGCATCACTAACTTAGGGAAAAGTCCTGAACAAGGAACAAGAAGAGAAACTTATTAGACAAAAACCTAATGTTCTTTTAACATTTAGTTTGTTTATTATTACGTGGTTTTCAGTTTTTTGCTCGAAATAATTTAATGGAATGAATGAAAATAAATTTCAATTTTTATTTCATAAAACTAGTAGGATAAATCATAACACGTAAATTACACGTGCATGGAGTGTTGTGCTATTCATTTTAAAAGTGCACTCTATTTGGTTTTTATATATGTGAACTAATTTGGAGATTCAGAAACGAATGTATATATTACATATTCTCCTTCTATGTCTTGGATTTGTATTTTTAGATTGCAACTCAAAGGGGAATTTTTCTATTTCATGTTGCATTCATTGAATTTGCCATCTTAAAAGCATTATTTTATATGCACACACAATACAAGATAAGTTCAATTTGGCTGATAAAAAAGCCAGTAAAACATTGTGTTGTTTTAAAAAGCGACTCCAAAGAAGGGAAACATGTGAGAGATAGAGGCATAAATGGTGGAAAACTAACCATAGTCTTTACATAAGATTGTCCTTTAAGTTGTACAATTCCTAAAATTATGTGCTCCATAGAACCTTTTGGTTTGGACATTTTTATTAGATATTTCAGAAAAAAACACATTTAAAAACAAACAACTGCATCACGTTTATTCCATGGGCAATTTGTGTACACTACACGATTATTGAAGTTCGATTGCTTTTAAGGTTTTTAATAAACTTTCGCGAAATTTTAGATCTTCCTAAATAAGGTCATTTCTAAAAAAGACACCAAAGAAGGGAAAATGTGAGCTATTGACTCCTCCTAAAAGGAAACATCTACATTCTAGATCCAGTTTCATACCTAAGATGGCCTCAATTGACCAGTCCCGTGTCGATCAACCTGTCATGTTTGTCGTCAACTAGCGTCTCCGTGCGCTAAAAATGAAATAGAATCGGATTTCCCAAATGGAGGCGTCGCTTGCTTCGGGCAAAGTCCTGAACAAGGAATAAGAAGAGGAACTTAGTAAACAAATAAAAATAATGTTCTTATCACATTTAATTTTTTTGTTATTATGGCGTTTTTAATTTTTTCCTTGAATTACATTTCCAAATTGGAAAACCTTGACCTCAGAAAGTCAGTTAATATTTTTTCAAAAAACGGAAGATAATCATCTGAAATAATTATGTTTTAAAAAAAATTTAAATAACTATGTAATTTATAAAACAAATTGAATATTACTTTAATGGAATAAATGAAAATATATTGAGTTTTTTATTTCATAAAATTAGTAAGTTAAATAATAACACGGATGTTGCACGTAAATTACATGTGCATGGAGTGTTGTGCTAGTCATTTTAAAAGTGCACTCTATTTGGTTTTTGTACATGTGAACTATGTTCAATAATTGCGAAAAGAACGTATATATTATGTATTTTCCTACTATCTCTTGGATTTGTGGTTTTGGTTTGCAACTCAAAATGGAATTTTCTTTTTTTGGCTCCCATCATTATATTTGACTTCCTTAAAATATTATTTTATATGCATGCACCATACAAGAATGGTTCAATTTGGCTGATAAAAAGCCGTCAAAGATTGTGTTGTTCTATAAACGACTCCAAAGTAGCTAAATACATGTGAGAGATTGTCCTTACGTAAGATTGTCCTTTAAGATGTACAATTTATAAAATTATGAACTCCGTAGAACCTTTTGGTTTCGACATTTTTTTAGATATTTTGGAAAAAAACACAATTAAAAACTGAAAACTTCATGAAGTATATTCCATGGTCATTTTGTGTACACTGCACGCTCATTGAAATTTTTATTCGGTTGAAGGCTTCTAATAAACTTTCCGGACTTTTTAGATCTTCCTAAATGCGGACATTTAAGACTCCAAAGAAGGGAAAATGTGAGCTAGTTACTCCTCCTAAAAGGAAACTTCTACATTCTAGATCCAGTTTCATACCCAAGATGGCCTCAATTGACAAGTCCACTGCCGATGGACCCTGTCATGTCTGCCCAGTCAACAAGCATCTACGTGCGCTAAAAAAGAAATACAATCGGATTGCCCCAATGGAGGCATCACTAACTTAGGGAAAAGTCCTGAACAAGGAACAAGAAGAGAAACTTATTAGACAAAAAAACCTAATGTTCTTTTAACATTTAGTTTGTTTATTATTACGTGGTTTTCAGTTTTTTGCTCGAAATAATTTAATGGAATGAATGAAAATAAATTTCAATTTTTTATTTCATAAAACTAGTAGGATAAATCATAACACGTAAATTACACGTGCATGGAGTGTTGTGCTATTCATTTTAAAAGTGCACTCTATTTGGTTTTTTATATATGTGAACTAATTTGGAGATTCGAAAACGAATGTATATATTACATATTCTCCTTCTATGTCTTGGATTTGTATTTTTAGATTGCAACTCAAAGGGGAATTTTTTATTTCATGTTGCATTCATTGAATTTGCCATCTTAAAAGCATTATTTTATATGCACACACAATACAAGATAAGTTCAATTTGGCTGAAAAAAAGCCATAAAACATTGTGTTGTTTTAAAAACGACTCCAAAGAAGGGAAACATGTGAGAGATAGAGGCATAAATGGTGGAAAACTAACCATAGTCTTTACATAAGATTGTCCTTTAAGTTGTACAATTCCTAAATTTATGTGCTCCATAGAACCTTTTGGTGTGGACATTTTTATTAGATATTTCAGAAAAAACACATTTAAAAACAAACAACTGCATAACGTATATTCCATGGACATTTTGTGTACACTACACGATTATTGAAGTTTGATTGCTTTTAAAGTTTCTAATAAACTTTCGCGAAATTTAGATCTTCCTAAATAAGGACATTTCTAAAAAAGACTCCAAAGAAGGGAAAATGTGAGCAAGTGACTCCTCCTAAATGGAAACTTCTACATTCTAGATCCAGTTTCGTACCTAAGATGGCCTCAATTGACCAGTCCCGTGTCGATCGACCTGTCATGTTTGTCGTCAACAAGCGCCTCCGTGCGCTAAAAAAGAAATACAATCGGATTTCCCGAATAGAGGCGTCACTAGGTTAGGGCAAACTCCTGAACAAGGAACAAGAAGTGGAACTTAGTAAACAAATAAAAATAATGTTCCTATAACATTTAATTTGTTTGTTATTATGGCGTTTTTAATTTTTTCCTTGAATTACATTTCCAAATTGGAAAACCTTAACCTCAGAAAGTCGGTTAATATTTTTCTCAAAAAACTGAAGATAATCATCAGAAATAATTATGTTTTAAAAAAATTTAAATACCTATGTAATTTATAAAACAAATTGAATATGACATTAATGGAATAAATGAAAATATATTGACATTTTTATTTTATAAAATTAGTACGTTAAATAATAACACGGATGTTGCACGTAAATTACATGTGCATCTAGTGTTGTGCTAGTCATTTTAAAAGTGCACTCTATTTGGTTTTTGTACATGTGAACTATGTTCAATGTTGCGAAAAGAACGTATATATTATGTATTTTCCTACTATGTCTTGGATTTGTTTTTTTAGATTGCAACTCAAAGTGGAATTTTCTTTTTTTGGCTCCCAACATTATATTTGACATCCTTAAAATATTATTTTATATGCATGCCCCACACAAGAATGGTTCAATTTTGCTGATAAAACGCCGTCAAAGATTGTGTTGTTCTATAAACGACTCCAAAGAACCTAAATACATGTGAGAGATTGTCCTAACATAAGATTGTCCTTTAAGATGTACAATTTATAAAATTATGAACTCCGTAGAACCTTTTGGTTTCGGCATTTTTTTAGATATTTTGGAAAAAAACACAATTAAAAACTGACAACTTCATAAAGTATATTCCATGGTAATTTTGTGTACACTACACGCTCATTGAAATTTTTTTTGCGTTGAAGGCTTCTAATAAACTTTCCGGACTTTTAGATCTTCCTAAATGCGGACATTTTTAAAAAAAAATACTCCAAAGAAGGGAAAATGTGAGCTAGTTAATCCTCCTAAAAGGAAACTTCTACATTCTAGATCCAGTTTCACACCCAAGATGGCCTCAATTGAGAAATCCAGTGTCGATGGACCTGTCATGTCTGCCGTCAACAAGCATCTACGTGCGCTAAAAAAGAAATACAATCGGATTGCCCCAATGGAGGCATCACTAACTTAGGGAAAAGTCCTGAACAAGGAACAAGAAGAGAAACTTATTAGACAAAAAAACCTAATGTTCTTATAACATTTAGCTTGTTTATTATTACTGGTTTTTAGTTTTTTGCTCGAATTACTTTAATGGAATGAATGAAAATAAATTTCAATTTTTATTTCATAAAACTAGTAGGATAAATCATAACACGTAAATTACACGTGCATGGAGTGTTGTGCTATTCATTTTAAAAGTGCACTCTATTTTGTTTTTATATATGTGAACTAAGTTGGAGATTGCGAAACGAATGTATATATTACATATTCTCCTTCTATGTCTTGGATTTGTATTTTTAGATTGCAAGTCAAAGGGGAATTTTCTATTTCATGTTGCCATCTTAAGAGCATTATTTTATATGCACGTACAATACAAGATAAGTTCAATTTGGCTGATAAAAAGCCGTAAAACATTGTGTTGTTTAAAAAACGACTCCTAAGAAGGGAAAACATGTGAGAGATAGAGGCATAATTGGTGGAAAACTAACCATAGTCTTTACATAAGATTGTCCTTTAAGTTGTACAATTCCTAAAATTATGTGCTCCATAGAACCTTTTTAGTCCTGGACATTTTTATTAGATATTTAAGAAAAAACACATTTAAAAACAAACAACTGCATAACGTATATTCCATGGGCATTTTGTGTACACTACACGATCATTGAAGTTTGATTGCTTTTAAAGTTTCTAATAAACTTTCGCGAAATTTTAGATCTTCCTAAATAAGGACATTTCTAAAAAAGACTCCAACGAAGGGAAAATGTGAGCTAGTGACTCCCCCTAAAAGGAAACTTCTACATTCTAGATCCAGTTTCGTACCTAAGATGGCGTCAATTGACCAGTCCCGTGTCGATCGACCTGTCATATTTGTCGTCAACAAGCGCCTCCGTGCGCTAAAAAAGAAATACAATCGGATTTCCCGAACAGAGGCGTCACTAGCTTAGGGCAAAGTCCTGAACAAGGAATATGAAGAGGAACTTAGTAAACAAATAAAAATAATGTTCTTATAACATTTAATTTGTTTGTTATTATGGCGTTTTTAATTTTTTCCTTGAATTACATTTCCAAATTGGAAAACCTTGACCTCAGAAAGTCGGTTAATATTTTTTTCCAAAAACTGAAGATAATCATCAGAAATAATTATGTTTTTAAAAAAATTTAAATACCTATGTAATTTATAAAACAAATTGAATATGACTTTAATGGAATAAATGAAAATATATTGACATTTTTATTTCATAAAATTAGTAAGTTAAATAATAACACGGATGTTGCACGTAAATTACATGTGCATCGAGTGTTGTGCTAGTCATTTTAAAAGTGCACTCTATTTGGTTTTTGTACATGTGAACTATATTCAATGTTGCGAAAAGAACGTATATATTATATATTTTCCTACTATGTCTTGGATTTGTGTTTTTAGATTGCAACTCAAAGTGGAATTTTCTTTTTTTGGCTCCCAACATTATATTTGACATCCTTAAAATATTATTTTATATGCATGCCCCACACAAGAATGGTTCAATTTTGCTGATAAAACGCCGTCAAAGATTGTGTTGTTCTTTAAACGACTCCAAAGAAGCTAAATACATGTGAGAGATTGTCCTTACATAAGATTGTCCTTTAAGATGTACAATTTATAAAATTATGAACTCCGTAGAACCTTTTGGTTTCGGCATTTTTTTAGATATTTTGGAAAAAAACACAATTAAAAACTGACAACTTCATAAAGTATATTCCATGGTAATTTTGTGTACACTGCACGCTCATTGAAATTTTATTGCGTTGAAGGCTTCTAATAAACTTTCCGGACTTTTAGATCTTCCTAAATGCGGACATTTTTAAAAAAAAAATACTCCAAAGAAGGGAAAATGTGAGCTAGTTACTCCTCCTAAAAGGAAACTTCTACATTCTAGATCCAGTTTCACACCCAAGATGGCCTCAATTGAGAAGTCCAGTGTCGATGGACCTGTCATGTCTGCCGTCAACAAGCATCTACGTGCGCTAAAAAAGAAATACAATCGGATTGCCCCAATGGAGGCATCACTAACTTAGGGAAAAGTCCTGAACAAGGAACAAGAAGAGAAACTTATTAGACAAAAAAACCTAATGTTCTTATAACATTTAGTTTGTTTGTTATTACGTGGTTTTTAGTTTTTTGCTCGAATTACTTTAATGGAATGAATGAAAATAAATTTCAATTTTTATTTCATAAAACTAGTAGGATAAATCATATCACGTAAATTACACGTGCATGGAGTGTTGTGCTATTCATTTTAAAAGTGCACTCTATTTTGTTTTTATATATGTGAACTAAGTTGGAGATTGCGAAACGAATGTATATATTACATATTCTCCTTCTATGTCTTGGATTTGTATTTTTAGATTGCAAGTCAAAGGGGAATTTTCTATTTCATGTTGCATTCTTTGAATTTGCCATCTTAAGAGCATTATTTTATATGCACGCACAATACAAGATAAGTTCAATTTGGCTGATAAAAAGCCGTAAAACAATGTGTTGTTTAAAAAACGACTCCTAAGAAGGGAAAACATGTGAGAGATAGAGGCATAAATGGTGGAAAACTAACCATAGTCTTTACATAAGATTGTCCTTTAAGTTGTACAATTCCTAAAATTATGTGCTCCATAGAACCTTTTGGTCTGGACATTTTTATTAGATATTTAAGAAAAAACACATTTAAAAACAAACAACTGCATAACGTATATTCCATGGGCATTTTGTGTACACTACACGATCATTGAAGTTTGATTGCTTTTAAAGTTTCTAATAAACTTTCGCGAAATTTTAGATCTTCCTAAATAAGGACATTTCTAAAAAAGACTCCAACGAAGGGAAAATGTGAGCTAGTGACTCCCCCTAAAAGGAAACTTCTACATTCTAGATCCAGTTTCGTACCTAAGATGGCGTCAATTGACCAGTCCCGTGTCGATCGACCTGTCATATTTGTCGTCAACAAGCGCCTCCGTGCGCTAAAAAAGAAATACAATCGGATTTCCCGAACAGAGGCGTCACTAGCTTAGGGGCAAAGTCCCCGAACAAGGAATATGAAGAGGAACTTAGTAAACAAATAAAAAATAATGTTCTTATAACATTTAATTTGTTTGTTATTATGGCGTTTTTTAATTTTTTTCCCTTGAATTACATTTCCAAATTGGAAAACCTTGACCTCGTAAAGTCGGTTAATATTTTTTTTCCAAAAAATCGAAGATAATCATCGAAATAATTATGTTTTTAAAAAAATTTAAATACCTATGTAATTTATAAAACAAATTGAATATGACTTTAATGGAATAAATGAAAATATATTGACATTTTTATTTCATAAAATTAGTAAGTTAAATAATAACACGGATGTTGCACGTAAATTACATGTGCATCGAGTGTTGTGCTAGTCATTTTAAAAGTGCACTCTATTTGGTTTTTGTACATGTGAACTATATTCAATGTTGCGAAAAGAACGTATATATTATATATTTTCCTACTATGTCTTGGATTTGTGTTTTTAGATTGCAACTCAAAGTGGAATTTTCTTTTTTTGGCTCCCAACATTATATTTGACATCCTTAAAATATTATTTTATATGCATGCCCCACACAAGAATGGTTCAATTTTTGCTCGATAAAACGCCGTCAAAGATTGTGTTGTTCTTTAAACGACTCCAAAGAAGCTAAATACATGTGAGAGATTGTCCTTACATAAGATTGTCCTTTAAGATGTACAATTTATAAAATTATGAACTCCGTAGAACCTTTTGGTTTCGGCATTTTTTTAGATATTTTGGAAAAAAACACAATTAAAAACTGACAACTTCATAAAGTATATTCCATGGTAATTTTGTGTACACTGCACGCTCATTGAAATTTTATTGCGTTGAAGGCTTCTAATAAACTTTCCGGACTTTTAGATCTTCCTAAATGCGGACATTTTTAAAAAAAAAATACTCCAAAGAAGGGAAAATGTGAGCTAGTTACTCCTCCTAAAAGGAAACTTCTACATTCTAGATCCAGTTTCACACCCAAGATGGCCTCAATTGAGAAGTCCAGTGTCGATGGACCTGTCATGTCTGCCGTCAACAAGCATCTACGTGCGCTAAAAAAGAAATACAATCGGATTGCCCCAATGGAGGCATCACTAACTTAGGGAAAAGTCCTGAACAAGGAACAAGAAGAGAAACTTATTAGACAAAAAAACCTAATGTTCTTATAACATTTAGTTTGTTTGTTATTACGTGGTTTTTAGTTTTTTGCTCGAATTACTTTAATGGAATGAATGAAAATAAATTTCAATTTTTATTTCATAAAACTAGTAGGATAAATCATATCACGTAAATTACACGTGCATGGAGTGTTGTGCTATTCATTTTAAAAGTGCACTCTATTTTGTTTTTATATATGTGAACTAAGTTGGAGATTGCGAAACGAATGTATATATTACATATTCTCCTTCTATGTCTTGGATTTGTATTTTTAGATTGCAAGTCAAAGGGGAATTTTCTATTTCATGTTGCATTCATTGAATTTGCCCTCTTAAAAGCATTATTTTATATGCACGCACAATACAAGATAAGTTCAATTTGTCTGAAAAAAGCCGTAAAACATTGTGTTGTTTAAAAAACGACTCCTAAGAAGGGAAAACATGTGAGAGATAGAGGCATAAATGGTGGAAAACTAACCATAGTCTTTACATAAGATTGTCCTTTAAGTTGTACAATTCCTAAAATTATGTGCTCCATAGAACCTTTTGGTCTGGACATTTTTATTAGATATTTAAGAAAAAACACATTTAAAAACAAACAACTGCATAACGTATATTCCATGGGCATTTTGTGTACACTACACGATCATTGAAGTTTGATTGCTTTTAAAGTTTCTAATAAACTTTCGCGAAATTTAGATCTTCCTAAATAAGGACATTTCTAAAAAAGACTCCAAAGAATGGAAAATGTGAGCTAGTGACTCCTCCTAAAAGGAAACTTCTACATTCTAGATCCAGTTTCATACCTAAGATGGCCTCAATTGACCAGTCCCGTGTCGATCGACCTGTCATGTTTGTCGTCAACAAGCGCCTCCGTGCGCTAAAAAAGAAATACAATCGGATTTCCCGAATAGAGGCGTCACTAGGTTAGGGCAAAGTCCTGAACAAGGAACAAGAAGAGGAACTTAGTAAACAAATAAAAATAATGTTCTTATAACATTTAATTTGTTTGTTATTATGGCGTTTTTAATTTTTTCCTTGAATTACATTTCCAAATTGGAAAACATTGACCTCAGAAAGTCGGTTAATATTTTTTTCAAAAAACTGAAGATAATCATCAGAAATAATTATGTTTTAAAAAAAATTTAAATACCTATGTAATTTATAAAACAAATTGAATTTGACTTTAATGGAATAAATGAAAATATATTGACATTTTTATTTCATAAAATTAGTAAGTTAAATAATAACACGGATGTTGCACGTAAATTACATGTGCATCGAGTGTTGTGCTAGTCATTTTAAAAGTGCACTCTATTTGGTCATGTGACCTATGTTCAATGTTGCGAAAAGAACATATATATTATGTATTTTCCTACTAATCTCTTGGATTTGT
The DNA here is from genome assembly GCA_026122235.1 of Vinca minor. NCBI lineage: Eukaryota > Viridiplantae > Streptophyta > Magnoliopsida > Gentianales > Apocynaceae > Vinca > Vinca minor. Next base: position 495,232 of record JAOCZM010000156.1, on the reverse strand, counting down.
GTTTTTAGATTGCAACTCAAAGTGGAATTTTCTTTTTTTGGCTCCCATCATTATATTTCACATCCTTAAAATATTATTTTATATGCATACCCCACACAAGAATGGTTCAATTTTGCTGATAAAAAGCCGTCAAAGATTGTGTTGTTCTATAAACGACTCCAAAGAACCTAAATACATGTGAGAGATTGTCCTCACATAAGATTGTCCTTTAAGATGTACAGTTTATAAAATTATAAACTCCGTAGAACCTTTTGGTTTCGACATTTTTTTAGATATTTTGGAAAAAAACACAATTTAAAACTGACAACTTCATAAAGTATATTCCATGGTAATTTTGTGTACACTGCACTCTCATTGAAATTTTATTGCGTTGAAGGCTTCTAATAAACTTTCCGGACTTTTAGATCTTCCTAAATGCGGACATTTAAAAAAAAAAATACTCCAAAGAAGGGAAAATGTGAGCTAGTTACTCCTCCTAAAAGGAAACTTCTACATTCTAGATCCGAGCTTTCACACCCAAGATGGCCTCAATTGAGAAATCCAGTGTCGATGGACTGTCATGTCTCGCCGTCAACAAGCATCTACGTGCGCTAAAAAAGAAATACAATCGGATTGCCCCAATGGAGGCATCACTAACTTAGGGAAAAGTCCTGAACAAGGAACAAGAAGAGAAACTTATTAGACAAAAAAACCTAATGTTCTTATAACATTTAGTTTGTTTATTATTACGTGGTTTTTAGTTTTTTGCTCGAATTACTTTAATGGAAAGAATGAAAATAAATTTCAATTTTTATTTCATAAAACTAGTAGGATAAATCATAACACGTAAATTACACGTGCATGGAGTGTTGTGCTATTCATTTTAAAAGTGCACTCTATTTTGTTTTTATATATGTGAACTAAGTTGGAGATTGCGAAACGAATGTATATATTACATATTCTCCTTCTATGTCTTGGATTTGTATTTTTAGATTGCAAGTCAAAGGGGAATTTTCTATTTCATGTTGCATTCATTGAATTTGCCCTCTTAAAAGCATTATTTTATATGCACGCACAATACAAGATAAGTTCAATTTGTCTGAAAAAAGCCGTAAAACATTGTGTTGTTTAAAAAACGACTCCTAAGAAGGGAAAACATGTGAGAGATAGCAGCATAAATGGTGGAAAACTAACCATAGTCTTTACATAAGATTGTCCTTTAAGTTGTACAATTCCTAAAATTATGTGCTCCATAGAACCTTTTGGTCTGGACATTTTTATTAGATATTTAAGAAAAAACACATTTAAAAACAAACAACTGCATAACGTATATTCCATGGGCATTTTGTGTACACTACACGATCATTGAAGTTTGATTGCTTTTAAAGTTTCTAATAAACTTGAAATTTAGATCTTCCTAAATAAGGACATTTCTAAAAAAGACTCCAAAGAAGGGAAAATGTGAGCTAGTGACTCATCCTAAAAGGAAACTTCTACATTCTAGATCCAGTTTCATACCTAAGATGGCCTCAATTGACCAGTCCCGTGTCGATCGACCTGTCATGTTTGTCGTCAACAATCGCCTCCATGCGCTAAAAAAGAAATACAATCGGATTTCCCGAATAGAGGCGTCACTAGCTTAGGGCAAACTCCTGAACAAGGAACAAGAAAAGGAACTTAGTAAACAAATAAAAATAATGTTCTTATAACATTTAATTTGTTTGTTTTTATGGCGTTTTTAATTTTTTCCTTGAATTACATTTCCAAATTGGAAAGCCTTGACCTCAGAAAGTCGGTTAATATTTTTTTCAAAAAACTGAAGATAATCATCAGAAATAATTATGTTTTAAAAAAAAAATTAAATACCTATGTAATTTATAAAATAAATTGAATATGAATTTAATGGAATAAATGAAAATATATTGACATTTTTATTTCATAAAATTAGTAAGTTAAATAATAACACGGATGTTGCACGTAAATTACATGTGCATCGAGTGTTGTGCTAGTCATTTTAAAAGTGCACTCTATTTGGTTTTTGTACATGTGAACTATGTTCAATGTTGCGAAAAGAAAGTATATATTATGTATTTTCCTACTATCTCTTGGATTTGTGTTTTTAGATTGCAACTCAAAGTGGAATTTTCTTTTTTTGGCTCCCATCATTATATTTCACATCCTTAAAATATTATTTTATATGCATACCCCACACAAGAATGGTTCAATTTTGCTGATAAAAAGCCGTCAAAGATTGTGTTGTTCTATAAACGACTCCAAAGAACCTAAATACATGTGAGAGATTGTCCTCACGTAAGATTGTCCTTTAAGATGTACAGTTTATAAAATTATAAACTCCGTAGAACCTTTTGGTTTCGACATTTTTTTAGATATTTTGGAAAAAAACACAATTTAAAACTGACAACTTCATAAAGTATATTCCATGGTAATTTTATGTACACTGCACGCTCATTGAAATTTTATTGCGTTGAAGGCTTCTAATAAACTTTCCGGACTTTTAGATCTTCCTAAATGCGGACATTTTTAAAAAAAATACTCCAAAGAAGGGAAAATGTGAGCTAGTTACTCCTCCTAAAAGGAAACTTCTACATTCTAGATCCAGTTTCACACCCAAGATGGCCTCAATTGAGAAGTCCAGTGTCGATGGACCTGTCATGTCTGCCGTCAACAAGCATCTACGTGCGCTAAAAAAGAAATACAATAGGATTGCCCCAATGGAGGCATCACTAACTTAGGGAAAAGTCCTGAACAAGGAACAAGAAGAGAAACTTATTAGACAAAAAAACCTAATGTTCTTATAACATTTAGTTTGTTTATTATTACGTGGTTTTTAGTTTTTTGCTCGAATTACTTTAATGGAATGAATGAAAATAAATTTCAATTTTTATTTCATAAAACTAGTAGGATAAATCATAACACGTAAATTACACGTGCATGGAGTGTTGTGCTATTCATTTTAAAAGTGCACTCTATTTTGTTTTTATATATGTGAACTAAGTTGGAGATGGCGAAACGAATGTATATATTACATATTCTCCTTTTATGTCTTGGATTTGTATTTTTAGATTGCAAGTCAAAGGGGAATTTTCTATTTCATGTTGCATTCATTGAATTTTCCATCTTAAAATCATTATTTTATACGCACGCACAATACAAGATAAGTTCAATTTGGCTGATAAAAAGCCGTAAAACATTGTGTTGTTTAAAAAACGACTCCAAAGAAGGGAAAACATGTGAGAGATAGAGGCATAAATGGTGGAAAACTAACCATAGTCTTTACATAAGATTGTCCTTTAAGTTGTACAATTCCTAAAATTATGTGCTCCATAGAACCTTTTGGTCTGGACATTTTTATTAGATATTTCAGAAAAAACACATTTAAAAACAAACAACTGCATAACGTATATTTCATGGGCATTTTGTGTACACTACACGATCATTGAAGTTTGATTGCTTTTAAAGTTTCTAATAAACTTTCGCGAAATTTAGATCTTCCTAAATAAGGACATTTCTAAAAAAGACTCCAAAGAATGGAAAATGTGAGCTAGTGACTCCTCCTAAAAGGAAACTTCTACATTCTAGATCCAGTTTCATACCTAAGATGGCCTCAATTGACCAGTCCTACAGAAAAAATTACCGAGAGTTAGGATTCTTTGTACCCTGCAATCAAATTAGGCAAACCATTTCAAAGAAAAATCAAAAAGAAAAATTAAAAGTGTCTAGCAATGATATCATCAGATCCAATCATGTGTAATAAAGATATCATCGGATACACAATCTAGCATAATCTAAGTAAGACATCCGAGCCGGCTTCGGTGCGAAACATCAATTGTTGCACACCGTGCGGAACAATTATGGGCCGTCGGATCAAACATTTGACAACTAAGATCATTTGAGTCTCAATAATTATTATAATGGAGGTATTAAACCAAATGATCCAGCTATTAGATTTTAGATCCGACAACCCGTAATAGTTCCACACAAACCTATGTTTCAGTTGGTTGTGTAGTTAAACTTGCTTTGTCATCCCGTATATTGCTCTAAAATGGGAAAAATTTAAATAAATATTTACCTGAGAAGGAATATCGTGAGGAAAAAAACCTTCACATTGGAACTATGGATAATCTGAGCATTTGAGATAAGTTACTCTTACGGACAAATTCAGTTCAAATAAAAGAAGAAAATAGATGGAGGTCATTCAAAAACTATATAACATGATAAAAAAATAAAATTACCCGAAAATATTCATCTTCTTTACAAATTTACAATTTGAATCTATAATAATTTATGCATTTTCGGTTCTAAACAATAGAAGCCTTGGTAAATCCAGAGTAAAGTGATAAACGGAAGAAGCATATAAACAAAGAAGGAAAAACATGAAGAAAGAAGAAACCGATGCTTACTGGTTTGTTTATTTAATAGGATATTTAGTAGAGTGATATTATGATGATATGTTAAGTGTTTCTGAGAGGGCGTGTATTACAGAAGTGGTTACACGTGTATGAGGATTTGTAGGGGATAACTGAGTAGTGGATTAAAAATGGAAGTTATTAAGATAATTATTAAATTTTAATTTATTTAAGGCAAATTGGTCATTATTGTCCCTAAACAATTTACATATTGCACGCAAAGTCCTTAAAAATTAATTATGACCGTTAAAAACCTTAAGCAATTTATCATTGCACACAAGGTCTTTCCGACAAAAAAATAGTTAGTTGACAGTGAAATTAAATTTTTTATTTGGTCAACGGAAATATTTTAGGGGAATAATTTGTAATCACAGTTAACTTACCCACTAATCCCTTATCTCTGGAGCCCCCACTCCGCCACGCACCTACACCCACATTCGTCCATTTTCATCCTGAACACCACCTTCATCGCCGACCACTATCATCACCGACCACCACCCCACATCTACTTCACCCGTCATCACAAACTCGCCATCAGATTCTGCAAATTCATAAAATTGCAGTAAAATTACGAAGAAGTATACTTAAAGAAAAAATATTTTAGAGCTAAATTACTTTCATCATGTCACCTGGCATAAAGAGCGCACAAAAAATAATCTTAACCGTCTCTAAGAAAATAATCCGTAATTAAAATCACTAACCAAGTTTAAACGATAAAATTGTGAATTATAAATTCATGAACTGTGTCATAAATATCCACAAAAAAGAATAGCATCCAATACAAATTGATATTAAAAATCCCAAGATCCAGTGCAACTCTTTAAATGTCCATAACACCTAGAAGACCGACTTTAACGCCACCAACAGTGTAGATTGTGTGAATCTAAGGTTAAATAGGTCATTTACATGTATTGACTATTAATCAGATATTGGATAAGCGAACATTTGTTTTGTCAAAAAGAAGTCAAACTCACCTCTAACTTATTGGTGCACGAACATTCTTGTTGAGGAAGAATAATGTCACTCAAACAAAAAAGGGAAACAAAAAGAAAATTATTTTTTCCTAGATGATTCCTAGCACACAACAGGTGGGCAAGATCTCTACCAATTTCTCACTATCTCCCTCTTCCCCAACATTTTCTAAATTCTTACCATTTCCTCTACTTACTCCGCCTGCAATTCCCTACATAGTAACAAAAAGGAAATAGAGATCACTTGCCAAAGATTTTTTTTTTTAGTAAATCTAATTCATTGAACCATGCATATTAACAAAAATGGTTAAAGAAAAACAACAGTTCCCTGGATCAGATCGCTACTTATGTGAGAAAAAACCCAAAAGGAATGGTGATCGGTAAAACAAACTAAAAAACTACTTTTTTCAATTAAATGCAGTTGATAGTCCATAATTAATTTTTATACAATATGATCCCTGAAAAACTAAAGGAAAAGATATAATAAAACCATCCTTAAGAACTTGTGTGTGGAGTAGTGCATTCTGAAATTACTTTAATGTATCATTCCATAAATTTCCTTAGATTTGAAAAAGAACGGAAAGAAAGCGGTATAAGTATTAAGTCAAAATCCTTTGTAACATCTCATAAATATTTAACTTTCTAAAAAATAAAAATAGAAAAAATTATTTACAACAGAGAGCTTGAATATTTTATTAGATTTTTATGTAAAATTCAGTTTATGACATTGATTTTAAAAGTTGAACTGGTGGATATATAATACATTATGTCGAAAATTAGATTTTATTTTTGGTGAAAATTTAGTTTCCATTTTTTGTTAAGTCAGATCTTTAATTAGTTGAGAAAATATAATGTACAGTAAAACTTCTATACAGTAATACTCTTGGGACTGGACAAAAATATTACTATTGGGAGGTTATTCTTAAATAGAGGCTTAAATATAAAAATTATATTTTTTTAAAAGTAACTAATATAATTTATACGACACTTAGAAATGTGTTCCTTATATTTTAAAAACATGTGTTCCTACACTATATTAGTTAAATACCAATTACACGATACTACACAATATTTAGGCAACTACTATACATGGTTTATAGATGTGAAGCCACATACAATTGAAAACTGCTTCAAGCACTGCAAAATTTGAACAGATAGTGCCGATGACGAGTTACTACGTAACGCGCAAGTTTAAGGATGCGATATTAACCCAAAAATTAAGTCATTGTCACAGCATAATTTTAGACAAATATTTCATATCATATTAAGTTTAATGTAAAATTGTTAAATAATTATGGATGTTTTATATAGATATATAAATATATTTAAAATTTAATGTTATTTTATTACTATATGGAGGTAAATTTCTTAAGGAGGGTCCTAAAAAAAACATGGAATATTACAATGTAGAGTTTATTCTTATTTATAACTGGTCCCGAGTTGGGACCATCATTTTTTATTATTATAAGGAGTTTATTCTTATATAGAGTATTCTTATTAGAGGTTTGACTGTAGTTCAAATAATTTAATAACATATTTTAGGAGATTTGACGGAGATTTATTTTAAGAAGTTAGGTTCAAACACTAAATGGCCGCTACACTAAAGTTTAGGGTTTCATACTATTGTTGTAACATGTATATTTTCTCCTACATTTTTATACTATGATGCATATTTTTCCATCGTACTTTTTCCTTCTTACTGTATCCTCATTTTGTTTTTTTGGTGCAGGTGCGGCATTTCAACTATATTGAATGAAATCAAGAACTTTTACTGAAAAATGGAAAGAATCGTCGTAGGGGAGATTTGATGTTATTAAATTTTATTTATTTATTTAGTTCAAGTATTCAATTTTGCAATTTTTTTTTCAAATTTTGATATCATCTGTTACGGAATAGTTTTATGTCTTTAGTGAATGCGTATATGCAAGTACTATTTTTTTTTATTTTTTATTATTATTATTATTTTTAACACCCAATTACTTGGCTTCAATCTTAAGACTTTTTTTAAGCAGATGTTCTTGGCTCATTCTAGAAGTATTCAAGTGTTTTTGGTGATCTGATCAGAGATTGTTTTCCAATTATATATGCCCTATATATATATATTAAATTATTAGTCATAGATGAAGGTAGAATTACTAGCAATGATGAAAGTCTTTCTCTGGCTCAAATTTTGGCTAATCACCTTTCATACTATGGGATTGCTTAAAGCAATTTCAACGGGGTAAAGTTTTGATGAAGTTTTGTCACGTCTTGATCACATTGCTATTCATTTTAAACTCAATCTTACAATATTTTTTCCTAATCTGATTGGTAATTATCTTACTCATATTTTTATATATGATTAGAATAGAAACTGGCTGCTTACGTGTATTTTATTTCGCCTTAAAAAAATTGCATTTTCTTTCTCCATTTCCCCCTAACTCAATTTTCTTTTCTTTTTTGTTTTGGTTTTGCGTATAAAAATTAAAAAAAATCGACCAATGTCTAAATTTAGCGGAAAGAGTAAAAATAGTCATTTTGTTTATGTGGCCAGACATTAACAATTAAGAATTATTAAAAATAGTCATTTTCTCAAAGTTTTTTATTTGTACATTTCTCAAAGGACATTGGCTTCACAAAGTTTGGGGGTCAGGGGTAAATTAGTTCGATCGAGATTTGATCTCTATCCCGTCGGATGATACTATAAATATGTCATCTATATAAAATAAAAAAAGGGTACAATAATTAAAAGATTTATGATAATAATATTATTATAAACTATTATCAACCGAAGATGATGACATCTTTATTTATAAATCATTAACCAGAAAACTAAATTCGTATGTGAAAGTATCAAGGAGAGAGAGACTCAAAATTTGTTTAAAGGAAGCTAGAGAACCAAATGTGTAAAGGAATAAAATAGGGACAATGGACAACAATGAAGAATCCTACCTCGAAAATCGATATTATTTGTGGAGCTTGACATAACTAATAGAATTTGAGTGTGTAATTTTGCTAGCATTTTCCATCCATCAAATTAAAAAGTCAAGACTGATTTGCTGAATTCAGTTATATAAATTATATCCCAAAATAAACTAATGTGAAAAAGTTCAAGCCTAAATTACCTCTAATAATCGATCAAACTTTTAAGAAATAAGAAAAGAATCTCAAATCTCAATCCCACCTTAAATAATTTTGAATTAAGATATATAAAATTTTGCAACATTATATCCCCGTGCATTGCACGCGTTTGTTGGCTAGTGTATATATATATATATATATATAAAAGCTCTTTTTACTTTTTGTATCTATATCATGTCACGTGTCTTTTTCTAGGATTTTATATTTTTAATTAGTTATTCTAAATTTGATTGGTGCAAAAAATGATCATATGAAAGCAAAAGGAAGAAAACAAAGAGAGAATTGTGGAACAAACTCTTTATTTCACTGGTTTTTCCTCTTATCAACTTCTGAGGAAAGTAGTAGTAGTTACACGGCCTTTTATAGGAAAATTATTATAAAGGCGGATTTGAAATCCGGACTCGAAACAAAACTAATGTACAATACAACTAATAATTACATGACACGTTTCAGACTTGAAATCCGAACTTACAACAAAAATATAAACAGTACATGACACGTGACAGATTTGAAATTCGGACTCGAAACAAAACTAATGTACAGGAAACTTACAAGACACGCTTTCGAACTTGAAATCCGGACTAGAAAACTAATAAAATATCTAAGGATAGTGACATTTTTTACTTTTAAGACCAATATGTCACTTTCTTTAATAGTAAGCCTAAATTAGCACATCCCACTATTAACCTAGGTGATTTAGATAAGAGAAAAATCTGAATTTAGAGTTTGCCCACGTTTTTTGATATTTTTTTTTAATATCACACAACGAAATTACAAAACATAAAATAATTATTTACATACTCAAATATAATTTAAGGACTTGTATGATCTTCTGCAACGAAATTATAACCGGAGTTTGTTAATTTTTGCCGAAACTGAAGAATTTGCTGATAATTGGCGGAGTAGACATTAGGATAAGAAGACTTCTCAAGTGTGGCAATGCAGGGCATTATTGTAGACACTGATTCTGGAGGTTTTGTCTTTGGAGGTCGACTCAGAAAATCTGCAATAACATTGGATTTGCCGAAAATATGCTTAACTTCAAATGTATACTGAGAAAACCATTGTTGCCAACGTAATAACTGTGCAAAAGAAATTGTCTTTTGTTTGAAGTGTAGCATTCTCGGAAAAGCAGACATATCCATTTCAACGACAAACCTGTCATTGACCAACAAGAATTCAAACTTTTCAATACCACGTTTTACGGCCAAAATCTCTTTGAATGTAGAATAATAATGTCGTTCCGATTCCTTGAACTGGCCGCTTTGGTAAGCACACTCTCTCCTTTTACCATTCAATTCTTCCAAAAGAACTGCTCCCCAAAATTCATCAGATGCATCTGTCTGAAGTATTCGGACTCTAGCGGAGGGAATTTGTAACAGTGGAACTTTGGCTGCAAGTTCTTTAAGGTTTTTGATTGCCTCAATGTGTTTGGACGTCCAGGGAGGAGGATTCTTTTTAAGCCTAGGAGTGAGAACTGATCGAAATTTGGCAATCTGGTGAATGAAATTGCTGATATAATTAACAACACCAAGGAACTGTTGTAATTGTTGCGTCGAAAGAAATTCATCTGGAAATTCCTGCAATTTTTCAGCAATATGTGGTTATGGAATGTAACTGCCATTATGAAGTTTCATACCCAGTAAGTCAATCTCGGAAGTTCCCAAAACCATTTTCTTTTCCGAAAGCATAATGCCAAAATCTTTTGCCAACTTATGAAACTGATTTAGTAAAACAAGATGAGATTCAAAATCTTTTGAAAATAAAAGAATATCATCAATATAAATAAGAGCATTTGGAATCAGGGGTTGGAGAATTTTAGTCATAGCCTTTTGAAAATAAGAGGGGGCAACTTTTAGTCCGAAAGGCATAACTGTCCATTGGTAATGGTGATTTGGGATGCAAAAAGCTGTTTTGTATCTATCCTCAGGGGAAATACCAAGTTGCCAAAATCCTGTTTTAAGATCAATTTTGGAAAATATTTTGGCTTCAGATAGATACTGGATTCGGACATTTGGTTAAGAATTCCGAATGAGACTGCGCACAAGACTGGCTGATGAAATCAATTTGGACTGACTTCAGGAGACTGGACTGACATGACTCGGGGAATTGGAAGAAGTTAGAATACCTTGTCCAAGGGAGAATTTGTCCTCTGTAAACAAGTCCCTTTTTGGTGAAAGAGTGATTCTGAATCTGACTTAAGAGGTCAAATCCTATGACAAGATATTTTTGTGGGAGTTTCGATCCTATGACTTGGTGAGTGATGGTGAGGTTGGGAAAGAGTTGGATATTTATGGGTTTGCTGATCTTATTAATGACAAAGTGGTTGTCATTAGCTACGGTAAAGATCTTAGAATATGGAGTCCATGAATCTGCTGGGAGGATGTCAAGATTCATGACGGTGGCGGCTGCACCAGTGTCCAACAAAGCTATCACGGGAGTAGCTAAAGACTTGTGAGGGATGATCTGTATGCAGACGAGAGGGTATGGATCTGTGAAGGACATGATGGTATTGTCAGTAGATTTACTGTCTAAGATGGAAAAGAGGGATTCAAAAGAGTTTGTGACCAAGAATTGTTCTGTTCTGGCAATGTTGATGTCTAGGTTTTCTTTACCCAGAAAGTGTCCTTAAGTACTGTGAGTACTTCTTCAGGAGAATTGAGTCGAAGGAACTGAAGCTGTCTTTCTTCTTCTAATGAGTTCCAGAATTCTCGAAGGCTGCCTTTCAGTCTAGCAACAAATCTTTCAAGGAAATCAGGGAGTGGATAGTGCTTCATGTCAGTGTCTAGCCAAACAGATACGGATTGGAATCTTTCACTCCATTTGGAAGGAGGAATATCATCGATGGTGAAGTGTGGCAGTGGAGGGATATCATCTTCCATTTGGTGTATAACAACAACGGGTTCTTCTTCTGCAACAACTGGTTCAGTATCCATCATGAAAAGGTTGTCAAATTCCTCAAAGTAATAAAGGGAAAAAGCATCTGGAGGAGAGACCTGAAAAGGGTTTGATGGGGAAGAAGGTTTTTGGAGGTATGAAAAGATAGAATTTGGTTTCTCAAAGTCGGGTATATCGGCTATGGTTGAAGCTCCAACTGTGGGATCTGATGTGTCCAGATTATTTGTCAGTTGTGGGGTAATCGGGGTTTTACTTTCTGTAGGGATTGGCAAGGTCAAAGGTGTTTGTGGTGGAGCTGATCTATTTTTGTGATGAGGTAAATCTTTCATAGGGCCAGGGTTGGAGAGTAGGTTGATGAAGAAGTTGGAAATGGTGATGGCATAGGTTGATTTAAGTGGGACTCAAGGGATTTGAGTTGGTTTTGTAAAAACTGCTTTGACATCTGAGGAGACCATTGGTTGGTGTACTGGACCAAATATGAAAGTTGATCGTGCAAGGCTCCGATTTTGCTGCGAATGTTTCAAATATTTTGGTCTGAAATGGAAGGAGATCGGGCCATCATGTAGAAAGGAAGTGGAGTGGATATAGACGGGTTGGGAGGAGGATGGTGGGTTTTGTACGGTGGATTATCCGAGGAAGATGAAGGTGAGTTGGAATGGTACTGAGAAGGAGGTCCGTACTGAACATAGAATTCGAAGCTTTTGCCACTGGGTTCTCCTAGCAGATCAACAGATGTGTCACCTGCTTCATATCTTTCCCGAAGACTTTGCTGACTGCCTTTAGATTTTATGGATCTTGATTTCTTTGGTAGATCATCCTCATCTTCTGACTAATGATCCAGGCAGTCTTCGCACGAACAAACATCATACCCGATGTGACCTTTCTCGTCCTTTCTTTGATAGATTGGTTTTCTATCAGAGGCGAACATTACCACTGGAGTTTTGAGAGATGACCATGCGTCACCATCCCTCAATGAGAATTTAGTAGGGACAACAGGAGAAACTTCATTCTAGGCTGTTTCAGTTCTGTGGTGTTCATAACTGGTTATCCAAGAAGTGGGTAGAAGGGTTTGGAGTGCCTCTCTGTTTCTGGGAACAAAAGTACATTGAGAGGTTTGGGGAGAGTCAAATGAAAAAAAATATGGAATCACCGTATTGTAATTGGGGAGGAAGTGAAGGCTTGTAGGCATGGTTTTGTACTCTGCATACCATCTGATGGTGAAGGGTTGCCATATATGTATTCTCCAATTCTGGGCCAGTGATCTGGATCTGAACACGAAACACAGTAGACAGCGCGGGATCATTTAGGAGCATAGTAAAATTCGGGAAGAGGGTCACGAAGATTGTCCCTGCATTAGGGTCGTTTGCACTATTCTGATGACGGAGTGTTCGTATCTTTTGAATCTGGAGTCAAGAAGTGCTACTCGGGAAACCATCGGGAGACCTTTCTTGGCATGGAGTGTGAGTGCCAATCGAATGGCACCAATATGTCACTTTCTTTAATAGTAAGCCTAAATTAGCACATCCCACTACTAACCTAGGTGATTTAGATAAGAGAAAAATCTGAATTTGGAGTTTGCCCACGTTTTTTGATTTTTTCGGCTTTTTCGAATTTTTTTTAAATCACACAACGAAATTAAAAAAACATAAAATAATTATTTACATACTCAAATATTAATTTAAGGATTTCCATGATCTTCTGCTTCAGAATCATAATCAGAGGAATTTTGAGGCATCCAACTATCACTGAAGCAGCCATCATCTGAAGTAGAAGGTTCCTCAGGAATACTTGCCGAAGCTGAAGTATTTGTTGAGAATTGAATTCTTGTAGAGGAAGAAGAAGCATTTGCGTGTATCAAAACTTCAGTATAATACGGGTGAGCTGGCCATTCTGGTTTAATTGGCCCTCCTAATGTACAGTACAGATCATTTTGTAGCATCCAGCCAATGTAGTTCGAATTGTCAAATATTATGCCATTTTTTATCGCCATTTGCAGTATAATATCCATATAATCCTTTGAGTGCTCCTTCTGGATATTGGGTGTGGCAATATTGAAAGAGTACCATCCTAAAATTTGTTCTGTCGGGAAATGGTAAAGTCTCGGAGAAGAGTTTGGGATATGAAGATTCATTATAGAACGATGTAGGCAGATAACTACATAATTCTTATAATGGCTAATAAAACGAAACCAACCGGATGTAGGAAGGAACCAGTTCAGGATTTTAAACAATGTAAGCTTTTCAGGGGAAGGTCTTTGGCTTGGTCACAGCACCAGAGATAGGAGTATAGTTTTTGAGTGTTGAAGGCAAAAGCTATCTCGTGTGCTTCGAGAAAGTACCAGAAATAACAAAGTGCCAGTTTTGGGAGTGACCACAATTTACCGATATGAAATATGGTAGCAAAAGGGCGGTCTGGGTGGTTTGAAATTCCTCGGAAAACAGAGGGGCCATGATTTCGCAAAAGAAGTCTGTGAAACAGTTTATAATTGAGAGTACTTCGAAGAGGGAGAGTGAGGTCCAAGATGGATTCAACCACTTAAGGGGGAAGACAAGAAAAGTCAAATGTACAAATGCTGGGGTTCACCGCCGGTGGTTGCGAAACCTTCAATGGTTGAGAAAACATACCTGCCTGAGAAATAGTATCTTCTTTCACGTTAGATAGAACCTGTAAAAAAAATCAAACGGAGGTGTTATGTGAAACTCAGAGTTTGTCCAGTGTTCGAATGACCTAGGGACGCAATTGTTTTGGACTGACTCAAGGAGACTAGACTCACAAGACTCAGGGAGGTGGAAGAAATTAGGAATTTTAGTATAAGGAAGAAGTTGGCCTTTGTAAACAATTCCGTCTGGACTAAAAGGGAGGTGGAGAATTTGGCTCAGAAGATCAAAACTAATAACAAGATCATTTTGAGGAAGTTTGGGGCCAAGGACTTGGTGAGTGATTGTTAGGTTCGGGAAACGGTGGATGTTTATAGGGTTACTGATTTTGTCAATGACAAACTGACTCCCATTTGCCGTAGAGAAGATTTTGAAATATGGATTCCGGCAATCATCGAGAAGGATGTCGGGATTCATGACGGTGGCAGCTGCACCAGTATCCAACAAGGCTATCACAGGAGTAGCCAAAGAATTTTGATGAGAAATCTGTGTAGAGACAAGAGGATACGGGTCATCGGAAATAGAAGATCGAGATAAGGGATCCGACATTACAAAGAAAGGGTCAGAAGCCTCAGAATCCGAATCTCCATCGGAATGGCTATTTTCATCATCTGTGTAGGAAATCTCCATTAAGAAGCCTGAGGATGGATAGCTAGTAAGATCAAACAAGGATTCAACATCTGAATAATCTTCTCCTACAAGATGAGGAGCGATTTGGGCCATGAATTGTTTTTTCTTTGAACTTTTCAGACAATTCCTGGCAAAGTGGCCCTTTTGTTTGCACAAAAAACATGTATCGGATTTTTCCTTTCCATTGTTGGATCTTTTTCGCAGGAACTTCCATTTTTTCTTGAATCCTTTAGACTTTCTGTGTCTATTGTCTGTTGTCTGCTTATATCTCTTTGATTTTGTTGTGCTGGAACAGGAGCAGGGTTTTGGATCTTTACATTTGATGTACATGTGTTTATCAGAACAGACCGGACCAAGAGCTTTGGCATGAGATTGATATTTTTGCCAGAATCTAGGCTGCACACACAATTTCTCCAGTGCTTGTTGCATCATTTTCCATATCTGACCGAAAGTAATGGATTGCCAGTCAATACCTTTGTTACAAATTTGTCTCATTGTTTCGTCCGCCAGTTCTTCTGGAACGGAGTTGACAAATGCTTGTTTTAGGCTGATATCATCGATTTGGTTAATGATAAAAAAAACCTTTTGCATATGCGGTCAAAGTATTTTTCTAAATCTTTCAGTTTAATGGAGCAACACTTCATCTTGAGGAATTCGGTCTTGGCAATGGTGATGTCGTGTCCTGCTTCGCCCAGAAAGTGTCCTCTGAGGACTGTGATTACTTCTTCAGGAGATTAAAGTTGAAGAAACTGGATTTGTCTGTATTCTCCTAAGGAGTTCCAGAAATCTCTAAGGCTTTCTTCAAGCCTAGCGACAAATCTTTTGAGGACATCATGAAGGGGTTATTGTTGCATATCAGTGGTTAACCACGCATATAGAGACTGGAATCGTTCACGCCATTGAGATGAAGGGACGTCATTAATGGTGAACTTGTACTAGTAATCATTTCTGACAAGGGGATTGAGGAACTGTGAAGCAAGGTTATCATCTTCCATAGGAGTATCCACGGATTCAACAACTGGTTCTGATCCCATCATGAAAAGATTGTCAAAACCCTCAAAGTAATCGAGGTCAGATGAAATGACTGGGATCGGTTTGGGTGGTCTCTGGATTGTGTCATTGTGAGTGAGTTGCTGCTTGAGGAATGAACAAATTGGGTCTAGCTCATCAAAGGATAGCATTTCTGCCATGGAGGAGGAGGAAGAAGCACCAATGGTGGGGTCTTCAGGGGAGGTATTCGTTTGGTTTGTTATCAAAGGGATCGCTGATGTAAGATTCAAAGGTGATACTGGAATAGGTGTAAGGTTTGATAATGGAGCTGGTCTCTTTTTGTGATGGGGTAAGTCTTTCCATAAGGCTAAAGCTGGTGAGTAGGTTGTGACAGAGGTTGGGATTAAAGGGTTGAACTGTTTTGGCTGAACAGTGGATGTCGGGAAATAGGATGGGGAAAATAGGCTTGGCTGAGACTGATCTAGCTTGGATTCAAGGGATTTGAGTTGGTGTTGTAAAAACTCCTTTTCTGACAATAACTTTGACATCTGGGGAGACCACTCTGTAGTGTATTGGACCAAGTAAGACATCTATTGAAAAGTTCTTTTCAAAAGTTGACTCAACCAACTTGGAATTACAAGAATTGACAAAAACCTGTACAAGACTTGACCTGTATGAGACTTGATTTTGCTACTTAAGTGAAGAAAAGTAAGAAAGCCGAGAGAAAAAACACATTTTTTAAAAAAAGTTCGAGTTCGATTATCCTTCTCGGCATTTCTTGACATTTTGAACTCATAGCAAAATAATTTCTTTGGAACACATTTTTTTCCTTAATAGATATTATAGTAGAGGATGAGAAATCCAGTTAGGTATTCGTTATTAATGGCATTTTATTTCTATTTTTTTTACAGTCAATCAATTATTTAGGCACTTTGTAATAGCCCTGTTTTTTATTTATGTTTTACAAATCTTCTTAGAACTTGTTACCATCGTTAAAGAAATATGAATAAAGAAGAAATTATGTAAAAGAAAGAATGACTTTCATTGATTTTGAAAAATGTTTACAATACATCACCTATATATACATCTTTACATATGAATAAAATGAAAGGAAATAAATCTATATTAATTACAATATTAATTACAATCAATTAGATGAGAGATTTGCTCCCTTAATTATGGTCTTGATTGGCTCCATTAGTATCTGTAACAGGCCCCCTCAAACTGGACTTGGGAGAAAAGATGTCAATTAGACCAAGGGATTGGATAAGAAAAGTGAATCGAGGAGAGGCAAGATTTTTGGTGAAAATGTCACCCAATTGAAAGTGGGTCGAAATGGGTAAAGGTTTAAGCAGGCCAGTTTGCGTTTTTTCACGGACTATGTGGCAATCAATTTCAATGTGTTTGGTTCTTTCGTGAAAGGAGGGATTGGCTGTGAGGTATAAAGCGATTTGGTTGTCGCAAAATAATGGTATAGCATGAGAATGAGGTATAAGTAGGTCATTGAGGAGGTAGTTTAGCCATTGTAACTCACAAGTGGTGGTGGCAAGAGCTCGATATTCTGCCTCAGAGGAACTTCGAGAAACGGTGAGTTGTTTTTTAGATTTCCAAGAGACAAGAGAGGAACCAAGAAAGACACAATAACCAGTGGTAGAGCGCCTGGTGTCGGAACAGCCGGCCCAATCAGAATTAGAGAAAGCACTAAGCTTCAATGGTGATGAGAAAGAGAAAAAAAGGCCTTTGGCTGGAGATCCTTTAAGATACCTTAGGATACGGTGAGCAGCCTTGAGATGTAATTCTGTGGGATGATCTAGAAACTGGGAAAGTTGTTGGACGGCATGAGAAATATTCGGTCGTGTATGAGTAAGGTATAAAAGCTTGCCAATAAGACTTCGGTAGAGATTGTTGTCAGAAAGGAGCGGTGAATCATCCTTAGAGTAGAGGTAGGAGGAATCCATAGGAGTAATGGTAGGTTTGCAACCAAGGAAGCCATGTTGCTCAAGCAGGTCCAATGTATATTTTCGTTGACAAATGTTGAGACCATTTTTTTGAGCGAGCAATCTCCATACCAAGAAAATATTTGACAGGACCAAGGTCTTTGATTTTGAAAGTGTTATCCAAGAATTGCTTGACCGAGGAGATGTCATCATAGTTGTTTCCAGTGAGGATAACATCATTAACATAAACGAGAAGGGCAGTGAATTGAGAATCTTTGCGGCGCATGAAGAGACTGGGGTCACTTACGGCTTGTGAGAAACCCTGTGAAACTAGCTCCGTGGTTAATTTGTGATTCCATTGCCGACCAGCCTGTTTGAGACCATATAAAGATTTACGAAGCTTACAGACGAGTCCAGGTTGAGGAGAAGAAAAACCAGGAGGTAGCTGCATATAAATATCCTCATTAAGATCACCATGAAGATAGGCATTGTTAATGTCAAGCTGCTCTAAGAACCATCCTTTGGCAGAGGCAATAGCAAGAAGAGTTCCGACAGTGGTCATCTTTGCTACTGGAGAGAATGTTTCAATGTAATCAATACCAGGTTGTTGTGTGAAACCTTGGACAACAACACGAGACTTAGGTCTTTCAATAGAACCATCCGAATGAAATTTCAATCGGTAAACCCATTTGTTACCGAGGGGCTTAACATTAGGGGGAAGAGGAACAAGTGTCCATGTGTTGTTGGCCTCCAAAGCATCAATTTGCGCTTGCATGGATTGCCGCCACTCTGCATGCTTGACAGCCTGGCTGTAACACTTAGGTACAAAGTGAGTAGAAACAGATAATGCAAAAGATTTATGATCTGGAGATAGTTAATGATAATCGTGAACCTGTTCTAGGGAGTGATGAGTAGATGCCTTTGCATTAGAAAGAGTGGGAGGAGATGAAGATTGAACAAGAGAACAATAATAATCGTTCAGATAGGAAGGAGTATGTGAGATCCTAGTGGATTTTCGAAAAGGATGAGGAGGGGGAGGCGAGATAGTAGAAGTAGGAGGAGAATTGTGAGGAAGATTTGGAGGTGAAGTATGAGGGGTTGGATTGATTATGGGAGTGTGAGTAGTATTTGATGATGGGGGTTCAAAAGGGAGATCATTGATGAAAGGAATTGGTAAGGGAATATTGTTTGAGGGAGGAATGGGTGGGGATTGTTGTGGATAAGGAAATATGTTTTCGTGAAAGGTAATTTTCAAGAGATAAAAATGGACCGTGAGTGAAGGTCGATGAGAGTGTAACCTTTCGTTTGAGCGGGATATCCTAAGAAAATGGAGGGACGACAACGACAATCGAATTTTGAGCGATGAGCAGAAAGGGTTGATGCATATGCTAAGCAACCAAAAACACGGAGATGTGAGTATGAAGGTGGTTTATTGTATAAAAGTGTGTGAGGAGTTTGGTTCTGCAGTAATGGTGTTGGGTAATGTTTATAAGGTAAACAACATGGGTGACAAAATATCCCAGTAAGCGGAAGGTAGATGCGATTGAAATTTAAGGGCACGAGCAATGTTTAGGATGTGGCGATGTTTTCTTTCAACAATTCCATTTTGCTGAGGAGTTTCTACGCAAAAGGTTTGGTGAATGATCCTTTAGAAGTAAAAAATTCAGACATTTGAAACTCAGGTCCATTGTCTGAACGCACTACTTTAATGACCTTTTCGAATTGAATAAGCACATATTGACAGAAGTGTTGGGTAAGGGGTCGAGCCTCAGACTTTGTTTTCATCAAATAAATCCAAGTGAAACAATAAAATCATCTACGATAGTGAGGAAATATAGGTGACCATGAACGGTGTGAATTTTATATGGTCCCCAAATGTCTACGTGTATTAAATCAAAGCATGCTTGAGAAGCGGATTTACTAAGGGGGAATTGAGGCTTGGATTGCTTAGCCATAGGGCAAATGGAGCAATGTTCGTGTTCATTTTGTGTAACTTTTATATTGGAATCCATATGTTGTGCCATTTTTAATCTAGGAAAAGAAAGGTGACCAAGGCGTTAATGCCAGAGAGATGTATTAGAAAAGTTTGCACTATTACCGACAGATAGATGATTAGAATTAGGCATAATGTTAGAGACAAAAGGAACATATGATGAATGATCTGGGTGCAATAAATATAATCCATTAACCATTTCAGCCGAACCAATTGTTTTCAGCTTCATATGATCTTGAATACGACAAAAGTTTTAACGAAAAGAGACAGATAAATTGGGGTCCTGAAGTAGTTGCCCCAGGGACAACAAATTAAAAGAGAATGAGGGGCCAAATAATACGTTTGAAAGAATAAGATTAGAGTTTAAAATAATTGAACCAACATGAGTTGCATAAGTAAAGGAACCAGTGGGCAAACGAATGGGGGTAGGGGATAAAGAGTGATAAGATGTAAAAGAATTCAAGGAACAAAAAATATGGTGAGTAGCTCCAGAATCAATAATCCATTGCATTATAGGTGGTAAACACTTATTACCTGAATTAAAAAATAAAGCAGCATCTGGCGGCAGAGAAACAGCATTTACTGATACTCGTGGTGGCTGAACTGCAATATCAGTAATCCGTTGTGACTGAAAAGTAGAATTGAAAAGCCATGGAGATTGAGCAAATTCTTCTACAACACGTTGACCACCAAATCGAACCGTGGAACCGCCATTATTTTCGCTATCGAGTGATAGACTAGCAGAAGACATTTCGACTAAAAAAATTTATATGAAAGAAACAGTGTCTATAAGCCAGATAATGAAAATAGAAGGAGAATAAAAGTGCGGAAAACCTCAAAAGGTTTGCTCTGATACCATGAAGAAATATGAATAAAGAAGAAATTATGTAAAAGAAAGAATGACTTTCATTGATTGTGACAAATGTTTACAATACATCACCTATATATACATCTTTACATATGAATAAAATGGAAGGAAATAAATCTATATTAATTACAATATTAATTACAATCAATTAGATGAGAGATTTGTTCCCCTGATTATGGTCTTGATTGGCTCCTTGATTGGCTCCTTGATTGGCTCCATTAGTATCTGTAACAATCGTAGTACATTTTTTGACGCTTTGACAAGAATTTATTACAAAAATGCGTTCTTGTCTTCCATACCATGAACCTATTAAATAATTTCTTTTTTTTCCCAACTTATTCACATTTTTCGGATAATTTATTCGTAATGTAAATTGAATTAGATGTGTCTGAGTGTTCTACGTATTTTTGTGTTACGTTTATACTAAAGAACGTTAAATAAATTGTGAGTGTTTGATCTGTCCTGATTTAACTATAAGAACATGAGAAAATAGTAATAAAGATCTAACTATGTGTTAAAAACTAACTCATTATTTTATTGATAATAGAAGTAACAATGAGGAACTTTGCATACATGGAGATCATACTATTTTTCTCTCTAAGCTGAGAGTCCTAAATTGATCCAAACTCATCATCTTCTTCGCAACCTCATGGCTGCCACCGCCACGACGCCACCCGTCACGGGTGGTGTCTGGCCGAAAAAATCATTCGCGGGCCTTCTCTCCGCTGCTCCATCACAACCAATTCCGGTCCCCATTAAAGACCTCTCCACATTTAAAGGGGAGCCGGCCATTTACGTTCCAGAAACAGACTTGGTCTCGCTGGAAAAGCCATGGAAGATGGCTTTGGTTGGCAAGTTTGCACGGCGGGGACCACCGTTAGATCGCTTGCGAAAAGATTTTCAGAAGTGGCAATTCAAGGGAGGTTTCTGGATTGGGTAGCTCGATTCTCGACACGTAATCATCCGATTCGAAATTGAGGAAGACTATTGCCGATTTTGGCGTAAGGGTGAATGGATTTTCAATGGCAATCGACTCCGTGTGTTTAAGTGGACATTTGACTTTGATCCGGAAGTGGAATCTGCCATTGTTCCGTGTGGATTACGTCCGGAAGGGGCTGCCGATCCATCTCTTTAACAAAAGTTATTTATTCTCTATTGCAAGGGCAGCCAGACATTCCACTGGTTTTGGGATGAACCGACAAACGAATCGTGACAAAGGCCAAGCGTGGCGGAATTTGCGTCGAGGTGGATTTGTTGAAGCCGGTATGCCGCGGGTATGGATTGGGCATGAACGGTCGGGGAAGGGTTTTTGGCAGTCTATAGAGTATGAGGCATTGCCAGGGTATTGCTCCCAATGTTGGAAGGTGGGACACTGGGATGCTGATTGCAAGAATAATCCGGCAGAAGTTGCAGGAAAAGCTCCCGGATCGCTGAGAATTCGGGTCGAGAGGTTGCTAACAAACCCTCTCGGGTGGTGGAGAAACAGGGGCGGACTGATCAACCCGCTAAATCGGTGGTGGAGAAACAGGGGTGGACTGATCACCCCTCAAAATTCAAAGGAAATTGGACTCTGAAATTTGGCCGTGTAGTCGGTATTTCAAAATCACTACCAACCGAGAAGACTAATCGGTTTTCGGCAATAGCGGATATGGTGGAAGACTCCGTTCCCCTGCATGACCCGGGAATTGCCGAGTCTTATCAGGGCAGCGATTACTGATTCGGAAATGGATTCCGAACATCAGGTGTCACTGGTGGCGATGGATTCCTCTGTTCCAGTGGTGGTATCATCTCAGCCGACGAGTAGTGCCCGATCCAAAGATGATTTGCTCACAAGGGTCGGCAATCTAAACCGCATTGAATTGCCACGAGACGACTCACAGTTTTTTCTATGCACTGTGGAACCAGAGGATCGGGAAGAGTTTTCACACTCTGCCATGAAGGCTGGATCAGAGACAGAGGTGATTAACCGTGAGGGTTGGGATGACTTTAGGAGCTTCTCCAGAACTCTGGGCAGTCGGTTGGATCGAGATCGGGCAGCCCGAGCAGAAAGAGCAGCTCAGCTGAAAGCCAACCATATTGATAATCTAGTAGTGGACCTTGGTGTTGTTCCGGTGACCGAAGTGGCTGTACCTAAGACTCGTCGTCGAAAAGTTTATGAGGGCGAAGTGCGTAAATCAGCGAGACTTGCGCAGCAAGGTTCTCGGTCACTATGAGGGTAAGCCACTCTCCGCTTTTAATTCCTCTGTAATTGTTTTATGGATTGCTTGATTTGGAATGTACGTGGTATTGGGAATGACGCTTCGATTGCTAGAGTAAAGTTCCTAAAACGACAGTATAGATTGCCTTTTATTGCTTTACTAGAACCTCTGTTACAGATTAATGATTTGGTCAAACGGCTCGTCGCCTGGGCTTTGATCATGCATTCGGAAACTGTAATAGTAAAATTTGGTTGCTGTGGGATGGCTCTATTGATTTGAATATACTAGAGGATGGGGAACAATTTATACATGTTCGAGTTGGTGGTTTTGCTGGTACTTCTGTTTATGGTACTATTGTATATGCTCGCTGTCAGTATACGCAGCGTCGACCACTGTGGAATGCTCTATTGCACTTTGTCAACAACTTTGATGCCCCGTGGTTTGTTGGAGGTGACTTTAATGTGGTAGCTTCATCTTCGGAGAGTTATGGGTCTATTCCGGCCTCTCTTCCGATGATGGAATTTAACGAAACTCTACAGGATTGTGGTTTAATTGATGCAGGTTATGTGGGATCTCCTTTCACGTGGCATCGCAGCTCTAATCCTCCATTGTTGCGAAGGCTGGATCGCCTCCTCATAAATACCAGGTGGAATGACTTATTTGCATCAACCAGAGTGGAACATCTGCATAGGACGATGTCTGACCACAGTCCCTCTCCATATCTCGGCTAAAATGAGCTCACCTGCTTCGGGATCAGCTTTTCGTTTCCAGCAAATGTGGATTAAGCATCCTACGTTTTTTTCGGTTATTGAGGAGGGTTGGAGGCAGCCGATTGAAGGAAATGGTATGGTTAGGCTTATGGGTAAATTAAAAGTGTTAAAGGGGGTCCTACACACATGGAATAAATCTACATTTGGCGACATCTTTACAGCTATCAAGCAAGCTGAGCAGGCTGTTCATCTAGCCGAACTAGCCTATGATGAAGAACCAGTCAGCTCATGACCCAAGTCAATGCTGATTGAGGCGCAAGACAAATACACTAAGACCCTCGAAGCGGAAGAGATGTATTGGAAGCAACGGTCTAGGATTAAATGGTTAAAAGAAGGCAATGCCAACACTCGTTTCTTTCACTCCATTTGCACAAATCGCAGGAAAAAGATGCATATAGCTTCCATCATGGATGAGTCAGGTGCTAAGTTTGACGATCCGGTTTTGATTGGTCAGGCGGGGGTGCGCTACTATACCCGCCTCTTCTCTGCAGAAGCTGGTTTGGTCGACGATCCTTCCTTTTTACAGTGTATTCCCTCTCTAGTATCCGTTGAGGATAACCGCATGCTTAGTACGTTGCCGAGCAAGCAAGAAGTCAAGGAGGCTGTTTTTTCTCTCAACAAAAACAGCGCCTCTGGTCCGGATGGGTTTTGTGGATCATTTTTCCAAGCTTGTTGGTCGATTATTGGCGATGATGTAACAGACTCCGTGAGGGACTTTTGGGCAGGAGTTCCGCAACCGAAGTCATTGGCTAGTTCATTCATCGTTCTCATCCCAAAGTCTGACAATCCGTCTACTTTTGGCGACTTCCGGCCTATCTCTCTTTGCTCCTTTGCTAGTAAAATCATCTCTAAAGTGATGGCAGCCCGGCTGGCTACATTATTACCATCCTTAATATCTTTACCTCAGTCTGGCTTTGTGAAGAGACGATTGATATCAGACAATATATTGCTTGCTCAGGAAATGGTCAATCATCTTGATCGTAAGGTTTGGGAAGGTAATCTAATTGTCAAATTGGATATGATGAAAGCATTTGACCGTGTCTCTTATGCTTTTCTATTGTCTGTTTTGGCTAAGCTTGGCTTTTCGGCTCACTTTGTACATTTGATTCATAATGCTTTATCCGCAAATTGGTTCTCACTCTTGGTAAACGGTTCACCCTATGGCTACTTTAAGTCGGAGAGGGGAGTGAAGCAAGGGGATCCGTTATCTCCTCTATTGTTTTTATTAGCTGCTGATTCTTTTTCCAGGGGTCTTGATGATATCATTCGAAGGGGAACTTTGCTGCCATATACACTTCCTCGGCACACAATTCCTGTTTCACATTTATGTTTTGCAGATGATGTGATTATATTTCTCAATGGTTCCAAACGAAATGTGAAGCAACTGGTTATGTTTCTGAAGAGATATGAATCCGTGTCTGGCCAAAGGGTGAATATGGGGAAATCGGCTTTTTACACCTCTCCTAAATTTGGCAACAGACAGGTGCACGTTATTCAATCAGAGACGAACTTTATTCATGGGGACTTTCCGATCACGTACCTTGGCTGCCCATTAACCAAAAGCCGCACTCATGCGGCACATTACTCGCATTTGGTAGAGCAAATTACATCACGAATTGCTGGTTGGCAAACCAAATTGCTAGATATGGCAGGGAGGCTAATACTTATCCGACATGTCCTCACGTCGATGACTCTTCACATATTAGCCGTTTCTAATCCACCATCCATTATCAAAGTGCAAATAGAGCGTATTTTTTCCCGGTTTTTATGGGGATCGGTTAATGGTGAGAAGCGCGAGCATTGGATGTCCTGGTCAAAACTATGCTCGGCAAAAGTCTCTAATGGTCTCGGCTTGACAAGATTAAACGAGTATACACGGGCGTTTGCCATGAAGTTATGGTGGAGATTCCGCACTTCTGATTCTCTTTGGAGCCAATTTTCGGGTTAGTAGATACTTGTTATGGGTTGTTGCATGTAACACAGGTCATTGCTCCGCCGGGTTCCTCGGTCACTTGGAGGAGGATGATAAGTGTAAAGGACATGACCGAATCAGGCATGGGATTACTGATCCGGGATGGTAGTGGCCTTTTTTGCTTTGAAGACATCACCACTACGGGTCCTTTAGTACATGTGGGCTGCCAAATTCCAGAAACGGCTCTTTACAAGCCCATCAAGGAGTTTTTGTTGAACAATGAATGGGATCGGGGGGCTCTTACTACATGGCTGCCACGGGAGTTCTATAGCTTACTACCATCAGTCGCAATGGAGGCCGATACGGATGTTCGATTTGAAGCCGGGAAACACAGGGATCGGTTCACTCTCTCATCCGCCCTAGATCAAATTCAGGGGGGTGGTATATCTTTAAGGTCTCGTAAACTATTATGGGAAAGTAAGCTGCCTCTTCAGTTGCAATTATTCATGTGGAAATTCCTCAACAGATTCTTGCCCATGGAAGACATATTGTGGAGATTTGGATTTCACACGGTAACTCAATGCTCGTGCTTATTGGGAGTTGACACTTTCACACATATTTTCTCGGAATGTTCTTTGCGCAGACATATGTGGAAGCATGCGGAGAATTTTCGTCGGCTTTACTCCCTCGGCTCTCACACTCTACCCCGCATCAATTACTTATAGCTTGGTGGATGGCGGGGACTGGGGTAACTTCGCTCGGCGTCTTTTGATTATTTCATCATGTGTTTTGTGGCAAATTTGGAAGTCTCGCTGTTCTTTCACTTTTGAAGGGAGGAGAACAACCAAACATCGCATCATACTGGCCTTTGATCAACAACTTGTAGCTTTGGAGAAAGCGGGGACTGCGAGGCACGGTGCAAGGATCCACACTCCGCAACGGATACGGTCCATTTGTTGGCGGCAAGCAGAATGGACTACGGACATGGTGATTTTGAACATTGATGGGGCTTCTCGGGGCAACCCAGGCATGGCGGGTATTGGCTATATTTTCCGGACTAGCGCAGGGGCTTTTCTGGCGGCTGGAGCTCATTTTTTGGGGGATAATGTAACAAATACCAGGGCTGAAATTGAGGGATTGTTGTATGGTCTTAGACTGGCTGCGCAACTGGGCATTAAGGTCAACCATATTCAGACAGATTCTCAGGTGTTGGAGAGGGCAATTCAGAACCGGCACATTGCTCATTGGCCACTTGATGGGATTTTTCGCCAAGCATTATTACTGTCAAAGGGTATACCTGTTGCTCACATTTACCGCCAAGGCAACACGGTCGCTGATGCCCTTGCTAATCTAGGATGTGACTCCCGAAGTTCGATTACATTTCACACTTTAAATTCTTTGCCTCCATTCATAAGGGGCTTAATTTATTTAGATGGTCAAGGTACCCCAACATTACGGGTCTCTTGACTATCCTTTGTAACTTCTCCTTTTTTTTCTATGGAAATAAAAGCCTCGGCAATTTTATAAAATTGAGGAACTTTGCCACTTTTATTGATAATACAAGACAATAGTTTTAGCTTCTCAATACTTTATTTGTACTTCAATTTGTATATATTACCTGGTTTTTCATCTTATTGTTCAATCTGAATTTAGAACAAGAACAATAGTATTGTAATCTTGCAATATAATGTAAAATTTGAAGAGAAGAACACAAATCAGGCTGCTAGAAATTTGAATTTCGAATTAGATCCCATAGAACTATTCATAAGGGTTGTGACAATGCGTTGATTGGAAATGTGTTTTAAATTGGGAGATGACAATCAAAGCGACAGAGAGGAAAAAAAATGACTGAAGTTGTATATAAGAGAGTGAAAAGAAAAAGGAAGATGAAAGCGCCAATCAGTATGAGAGAGAAAATATTGCATTAGGTGATGCAAGTAAAATGAAGGGATAATAAAGTGTTGTGGAGAAAACACAATATAGTCAAAGCAAACCGAATAACAAGATCAAATATGCTTGACAAAATATCTCTCAAGCTTGAATAAAACGTAGAACACCAAATCAATAATTCCAAAGCCCCTAGATGACAATTATGAATGCTGAGGAACACTAATAAATGGTCAAGTAAATGAAAGGTAAATCAAGCAAACACAACACCAAGAATTTTACGTGGAAACCTTCTTTTCAAATTGAAGAGTAAAAATCACGGGACCTTCAGGTCCACTCCAAAAGCTTCACTATAAATCAAGAGAGGTTACAAAAGAGTATCTACACCAATATGTGTAAACTCAAACCAACAATGAAGCTAAAACTTCATCTAATATACAAAAGAGAATAGAATAGAGAAAAATCACCCCAGAAAATAGAGCTCTGTTCAGACGGCTATAACTCAGAATTCGACTAGAGAAATCCGATCTCCACCGTCCAGAATGTAGCCCTGTCAGTCTTCTACCTCCAGTTAAAATTTGAAACCGATCCGAGCACAAATGATCGCCCTATCGGAAGTTCTTCCAAAACTGTCCGGGCAGAAAAATGGCTGTGAAGGTCTCTTCTTTCTCTCAAAAAACTAATATGACCAGTAGTTGGTCAAGGGTTTTATAACATGTTGGGCTGGGCTTTGGGCTCTTTTTCAAGACCCACATAGGAAGGAAAACATTATGGTCCAACATAAAGGTAATGGAATTTTAACTTAAAAAATACTTTAACTTTAACTTCTTTAATTTCTCTAACCAGTCTTGAATGACCTATATATTAGAATGTATGGAGTATCTAATTATGTTAATTTTCTAATTTTACTCTTACCTCTAGCCCCCACCATTCATTATAACTAAAATTTCCCCCTTTTAGTACAACTTTAATGATTGATTGGTTGTCTTAAATAAAGTTGTATTAATTCCCATTCGTTTGTCAAATATGAAAATTATTTCAGGATGGTGGGCTTGTATATATCTTAGCTTTGAACAAAGAGCTTTCGTTTTCGTTTTCCCATCTTAGGGTTTAAAAATTTACGTGTCTACATGTCTTTTATTTAATTTTGTGCAATTAATTGAGATAACATGGTTTGTGTGTTATATGTTTATAGTACAAGTGTTAAAGGGACGTTTTTCATGAGTTAGATACTTGGAGGACCTAAGTGTGGTTAGGAAGTTCAGGGATGGTCTTGTGAGGGATTTGAACGGGGTTAATGGTTGGAGTTTTTAGAAGAGAGTTACAAAGGAAAAAGGAAAGAAAATAAAAAAGAGAAAGAAAAGCTGGCAGATTGTGAGGTTGTGAGAGATTCAAAATTTGAGATAGTAATCGGTGCCGGATTTAGACGTTATTAATGCGTTTCGAAGATAACTGAAAGAGCTACGAGTAGGCGTTGATGGATTGAGATTCTGAGGTATGTGCGGAAAGTTATAGTGTATGTGTCGTGTAGTAGGCTGGTTTTCTGGGATCGGGAATTCGTGTTCTTCGTGGAATTCTTGTTTAAGTTTTTTAGGTAACGATCTTAACCTTTGTATTTTCTGTTTAAAATCATGAAATCAATATTTTAAAGTTGTGTTAATGATGAAATGGTTTTATACATGTTTTACTGCAATGAAAATGGATGAAGCGTCGATTTGTAATTGCATTTGCGTGGCTGACCATCAAGTCTAAATGTGCACGATGTTTGTTTATATAATTGATGTTGATGTTGTTGTGCCTTAATTGATATACTTGTTATTTGACAGTTTCCTCAATCTAAAGCTTTTGTTTAGGAACGATTCTATAGCAATACATATCCAAAATGTCTAATTTATTATCTCTGTCGTGTCTTATAATGTATTTTGATCTATACTGTAATCCTGGTCTGTCTCTAGCTGGTTAAAAGTTAGGGTTACCAACAGTCTAAAATGTGGTGTATCCTTAAAATAATTGGTCATGCTGTTCCGGGGTTGTATAACTGGACCCATGATTTTAATGGCCTTAACAGGTTCATAGTTGGGGGATGATAGTAGTTTGCTTTAGAGTCGGGATTGGATAACTTGGTTCGGTTGTGTGAAATTGTATGTGTATTGCATTAACCATATTCGTAGTATCTGATGATATGTATGTCTGTCTCTTCAGTTGTGGGTATACCATGGTACTTGTAGCACATTTCGATGTATGTGTTATGATATGAAGAGTATGATTCATTGCACTTGTTGTTCTTGTTTTAGTCTTATATGATAGGTGTAAGTGTGTCAAAATGTGTCATTTTAGGTTGGTGGATGTTTTAGTGCATAAATATGATTTTACTTGTGTTTGTGCTGATAAATCACTTTTTTGGGGGGTTGCGCACGAATCGATCATCCTTCCATTCGTCCTCAGCTTCGTCCGCACAACTACTGAGAGTTACTGCCCAACCGCGGAGAATGATTCTTCCTCGGAGTTGTCCAAGGGTCATGTTTCAGCCAGTTTTGATTTCTATTTTTTTTCATTTCAAACCAAGTCATTTATAAGTCTCGTAAAGTGTTTTCAAGTGCTTTAAGATTGATCTAAGTCAAGTAAAGTTATGTTATGTTTTCAATATTTTTGGGAATGTTAGAAAACCATTTTGAGACTTATTTGATGTTTCATCCCAAGGGTGTTGATTCTTACTGATCTAGTATATACTACAAGAGTGAAGACATTCAGTGACGACTGTTTTGTGATGATATACCATTTTGTCACAAATAAGAGGTTTATTGTGACCAAAAATTCTGTTGTCACTAGTGTAGGTACTAATTGTGACAACTTACATGTTTGTCACGGTTATAGTGTTAATGGTGACAATTAAAGTATTTCATAATTAATTTGTCACTATTACTATATTAATAGTGTCGTAATTTCTTTTATCACTAATAGCATATGCGCTTTGGCACTAATTTTTTTTTAGCGGGGATGAAACTTAGTTTTGACAAATATTGTTTTGCTCACTAGTATTCTAATTTATTGTGTCAAAAAGTGCTTTGTCACTCTACTTACGCCTTTTTGTGATGAAAATTTGTGACACTAAAATTCAATAAGTTAGTGTTAGCGGAATGTGGACACAAATAAAAGGTTTATTGTGACAAAACATGGATGGTCACTATTGTTTGTACTAGTGTTGACGACTTATTTGTTTGTTACAACCGCAAAATGTTTTGATTATTGTTTTCCATAGTTAAGTTGTCATTATTAGTGTATTACTATTGTCATGTTTTTTTGTTAATAGATTTTGTCACTAATATCATATTAACTACGGCGTCGTTGATTTTTTGGTGGGTGGAAACTTATTTAGAACAACTTGTCTTTGTTGCTAATATTTTCATTTGCTTTGACAAAAATTCTTTTTGTCAATCAAACGTTTACTATTGTTGCCAAAATTTTGTGCCACGAAAATGTCAATTAGTTAGTTTAATTAAATATTGTCACCAAAAGAAGAAAAAAAGAACTACTACTATGATCACTATTTTGAAAATCTTTAAGACGAGAAATTTTGACAAATATATTTTTTATTACAATAGGTATGACTTTTAGTGAGGAAAATATCCTTGTCACGAAAAGTTTCGCCCTAAAAATAATTTTTTTCTTTTATAATATATAGTTTGTATATGATGTAGTTATATCGGTCTTCTCCTCTCACGTTGAAGAATGTATATTTCTTTTGAAATGAAAAAGGAAAGTGGTGTAGCAATGGAAATTGATGGACAACATAATTATTTTTTATTTTTTTTAAAAAAAATAAATAGATACACAAGTATATATGCTATAATTTAAAATATAATTTTAGTTTTTATATTTGTTTAGTATTACAATAAATTTATTACTAAAAATAGTATCCATGTAGAATAATTTTATTCATATTTTGATAACAATTTCATACACAAATACATAGATATATTTCTGAAATATATTTTGAAAGAAAAATTAAATACATTTAATTATTTAAAATTAATGAGAGTGTATTAGTTTTATTTTGATTCATGAAGAAAAAGAAAACAAACACAAATAGAAATTTGAATAAGTAAATGTTCAAAATAAAAAACTCCACTATGATAAATATAATAGGAGGAACATCAATTAACAAATGATCAACTAGCCCAGCGGCCCACCACATGACATACAAGCGGGAGAGGTCACATGTTCAATTCTCATCCTTTGAGAAGGGAGAAACAATTTATTTTACATTATTCAAAGTTGTCTTGAGTTGGCGGATAAAGGAGAGACTGTATTATGCATTATTCAAAGGTGGCTCGGCGACAACTCGGCTCTGCGGGGGGGAGGGAGTCGACTCGGCGTAAACTCGGGTGATACTATTTAAAAATAATTTTTACGAAGTAGTTGTCACTGATTTGAGTAGTATGCGTGACAAAAATTCGGCCACTGTTAACTAATATTAAAGTGTCAACGATGTCGTCACTATAAATACAAATATTGTGATGATTTAATTCGTCACAATTTAATTTTTTTTGTCAAAACTATTGTCACACATTTATATTTGT
The DNA here is from genome assembly GCA_026122235.1 of Vinca minor. Classification (NCBI taxonomy): domain Eukaryota; kingdom Viridiplantae; phylum Streptophyta; class Magnoliopsida; order Gentianales; family Apocynaceae; genus Vinca; species Vinca minor. The sequence goes on along the minus strand of JAOCZM010000156.1, from coordinate 463,415 downwards.
TATGATCATTTTTTTGTGACTTATTGTAATGTTTTGGTGTCGAGAATTTAGTCACATAAGCATTGAGTAATTGTGACAATCACAAACTGTCGTCACAATTTCATCAGTGATGGAGGTATTTGTGACGGCAAGTGACGACTTCAAAAAATGGTCACAAGCGATAATAGTGACATAAAATCGACCTTACAGTGAAGACTTTCGTCGTCACTAAATATCATTTTTCTTGTAATGGTAGCGACTCAGTCTCTTTTTATCTCTTTCTTTTGCAGATGCTCAAGATGATGGTAACTGTGTTGAGGAATGGGTTGAGAAAGATTATTGAATTTATGTAATGGTATAGCTTAGTTTCTCGATGTTGAACCTTTATGTTAGGAACATTCTGATATGGACCAGGGCCAGGGGTAGGGCCCTGGTCCACTTGGTTGAGAAAGCGCCACGTCACCCCCTCTCTTAAAATTTTTTTTTCATCTCTCAGTCACAGTTAAAATACAAAAAAGATAGTCCTGATATGGACACAGTTAAAAGTAAAAAAATTGTACAAACTTGTCACATCACTATAAAATGAGGAGAGAGAAATTTTTTTTACTTTTAACTGTGTCCATATCAGGACTATCTTTTTTGTATTTTAACTGTGACTGAGAGATGAATTTGGCAGAGAGGGGGTGACGTGGCGATTTCTCAGCCAAGTGGACCAGGGCCCTACCCCTGGCCCTGGTCCATATCAGAATTTTCCTTTATGTTATCATTTGTAAGAACAACTTTTTATTGGGAGTATTTCATTTGTGTAAAATATTTAATTTTCTCTTTTAAGTAAGAAATTCATTTGAGTTTTAGTAACTCTATTGTGGATTTTAGTGTCTCATTAGTTAATAAAACATAGACATATCATCATTTCGGTTAGTGGGTCGGTGACAAAATCATTTCTCACTTTTTTTAGCACCAAAAAGAAGAACAATAAGAGTACTAACTTAGAAGTATTAATGAGTTGTGGAGGATATAAAGATCACTTAATATGTAGCTCTTATATATATAACATTGGAGAAAGTTATTCATACACAACATGCATGGCATTAAGGGCACATGACAAGAAGTGCCCATTATCTAGTATAACAATGCCCCTTATTCATCATCTCATATCAAACATTTCCTTTCTCACATAGAGCTACACAACCATATATATATAGAAAAGGTTCTCTAGTTTGTAGTTTCCGGAGTCTCATTAGCAGTTCGGCAGCACCTCTGGCACCTGCCGTGGAACCAGTGGCAGCACCCGTGATAGCATCGTCCGGCCCCGGCATCTGCTGTTTGTTCAACTTCAGCAGCTTCAGGTTTAGCAGTCTCTTGTGCAGTTCGGCAGCACCTTTGGCACCGGCCATGGAACCAGTGGCAGCACCCGTGATAGCATCGTCCGGCTCCGGCACCGGCTGTTTGTTCAACTTCAGCTTCTTCGGGTTTAGCAGTCTCTTGTGCAGTTCGGCAGCACCTCTGGCATTTTCCGTGGTACCAGTTGCAGCACCCGTGAGAGCATCGTCCGGCTCCGGCATCGGCTGTTTGTTCAACTTCAGCTGCTTCGGGTTTAGTTGTCTTTTGTGCAGTTCGGCAGCACCTCTGGCACTTTCCGTGGTACCAGTTGCAGCAGCCATGGCGGCTTCTTAAAGCATCAACCTCTTGTTGTAGTTCATTTTCAGTTTTTCCATTCTTCACTTCCTCAACACTGTTGGTCTTGGTGTTTTCCTCTGTAATTCAAGAAAATAAATATGATTGAGAACAAATTTATACAAGCAAAGTGGACAATAATAACACAATTTCAAATCCATTTATTTATGGAGCATGTGTGAGATTTTGATTTATTTATAGAAAGTACATCTCCCTACGACACTATATCTTCTGTCTCAGTGTCTTATTTTCTTTTTTCTTTTGAATATGAAGCAGTCACGTATATCAATTAATTTTTTTTTAAGAAAAAAATAATGCTCTTTGCGTTTTAAATTGAATGCCCATATTTGACTTAGACAAGAATTAATAAGAATAGTTTAACTATATGTATGTTATAACAGTATTTTTAATTACAGGAGAAAAATCATATATTAGTAAAGTTTACATCTTTTAAATATAGAATGTTACATTTCAAAGTTTTCCAAGAAAAATTATATCTATTTGAATAAAGTTCAAATTTATTTTTAGTAAAAACTAAAATCAAAAGTAGATATTTAAATTGTCACCGATGGAGTTTAACTTAAGAAATAAGAATGAACCCAGAAGAAAAAAATAAAACACACGGAGATTCTTAATGAATGGTGATGGAACAGAAAATAAAATGTGACATATCATTACAAGCCACAATCAAGTATTTCCTATGATCCAAAGCTGATAGGAAGGTTTAAATTGGGATAATTTATTCAACATTTTTCTCTTTTAGGTTTTCAAAACTTTCTTTAGATAACTATTTAAGCATATGCATGTTAAGTATTTTGGAACAAAACAGTGGAAGAAGAGGGAAATAATTAAAGAGAAATGGGGATGGTTCACCTGAAGCAGATGCAACTTGGGAGGAAACAAGAAGAGCAACAGCAAAGAGAAGACCAAGAAGAATGATCAAATTCTTTGATAAAGCCATTATATTATAGAGATCAGATCAAAAGTAGGATATAGCTGTGATTTGAGTTGTGAAGAGTACTAGTGTGAGATTGAGCTCTATTTATAGGCTGTAGAAGAACTACTATTTGCACGTTTTGTTTGAAAATTATGTATTATGGTCATTTGTTTATTGCCATGTATTATCCTCTACTGCATGCTCACCTAAAATCAAATAAAAAATCATTTGTACTCATTTTGTGTGCCGTTCACTATCCACAAAAATATATATTTGACACGTGTTAACTTTTTCTTTAAGGGTTTTACTATTTCTTTTAAGTTATAATTTTTTTTTCTTTTAAAAATTAACACATGTCAATTTCTTATTAGTGGGAACAATGAATGAAACACCAAATAGGGACAAAAGATTCCTAACCCTTAAATCTGATCTCGAGTCTTACTCAATACAGGCGATTTTTTTGCTCTGTCGTCCACATATATATTCTCATGCATGTCCCCACCATTTAAATTCAGCATTTGAACATTTCTTCTAATTCTATATACACTTGGCGATTTGTGAGTGATTGAGAATAGCTGGCTTGGGGACATATGATTTTTTGCCCTTGAATTTGAGTCTCTACCTTTCGGTTTGGATCCTGTTCCATTGTGTGTTTTATTCAATATTCCATTAACAATTAATTATTAAATGTTTATTTTTCTTTTTAAAAAAATCAAAGAATCCCAAGAGAAAGGAGGACATGTAACAACTAATTTCTGTACTTTGTCATATCACAAAACTTTCACGAGGTATTTTTCATGAGGCTTGTTAAAAGGTGTTACAAGTTATCTTAACGTGGCATATATAAATAATGAGAGATAATTGGTGCACTAAATTCTGTCATCCAATACTTTGGTGTTACAAGTTTTTTTATTTGTAGCAAACAATTTAGGTTTTGTAGAATGAAATTTAGTTTGCAATTTTGTGTCAGAACTGTAATTGCTTTTAGATCAAAGTTGGAGACTGTGAAGTAGGGTTTTTTTTCTTTTTGGGATATTTGTTTCACCCAAGAATTTTAAGGAAACGGTAATTTAGTCATAATTTTTTTTAGGGTCGACTGTGTTTATTAGAGTGGATATAAAAGTAATTTCATTTAAAATAGAGATGTAGAAGAGTGTAAATATCATCTCCCTAAATAATATATGTTTTTTTTCTGAAAAAAGACAAAAAAAGGAGCAACAGTACATGTTAGAAAAGTCATCAAAATCTATATGTTAATGATCTCACAATTATCATTTTGAACAAGGAGTTTTACATTTTAATTCTATATCTATATTCTAGATTTACAAACAATGATGTACTTAGGTAGAATGTTTTGGGCTTGAGACTCAAACTGACACTGAAATTGAAACTCTTTTGAATAAGTGTATAAATAAGACCTCAAATACTCACTCATGAAAAAAATTGTTTGAATTTAAACTAGATATTTCAGACAAAGACCCAATTCTTTGAAATATAAAGTCGCACATCAAGTGTTTAAGAAAAGATTTAAATCACTTATAAATTCATGAGTTAACACATTTCTTTGCCGATTGAGATTTTGAGAGGATATAGTTTTCCATTAGTTAATTTTCACTCAAAGAACACTAGTCACTTCTCTATAAGTTTACTCGTAAGCCTCAAAATGTGTACTTTCTTCAGTGTGTGTGTATTTTAATTTCCCCTCATTATTTGACAAAGAACACTTCTCACTTGTTAGGTGAAAATAGTATTTTTTTTTTTTTTTAATTGGGGAAGGTGCTGAAGGGATTCATAGGCGGAAACTCGTTCCAAACACCCATGGATCCTCCCCTGAAGGATCCGCTCATATGAAACAATTCGAAAAAGCAGCAAGAAAAACTTACGTTTTGGATTCAACAAGCTACTTCTTGAATGGAGGATGACGTTTCTTGGATCGGATGTTGCTACCGATTGATCTCCCTTTGCGGAAAGTCCCTCTACCGGTATCCACGCGACGAAATGGGCAGCGATTGCTAGCTCTTCGTCTTTTCTGATTTTCGGGAATTAGAGAGAAAAAGGAGAGGCTGAAAAACTTCTTCCCTAGGGTTTCGGCCAAGAGTTCATTATATAGGGTGTGAGAGTTTGTTCCCATAACCAACTCTCACATCCTCAACTCCTCTCGGCAGTGGGAGTCTTTAACTCCCACGTCCCCTAGACTTCTGCTGGTAGTGGGAGTCCTTATCGGATAATAACTCCCACGTAATCCCAGCTATGGGTAAAATACCGAAATTGCCCCTATCTCTAATTCGAATAATAAACACTTTATTATTTTTTAGAAAGACAAATGTCAGATACAATGAACCTAGACGCATTCTAGATTCATTGAATCTGGACATGAAGCTCGTTAGCTCGTCTATGCGTGTGACCCTGTAGGTTCATCTCACAATGGCAATGAAAACACACTTAGTAGTAGTATGTGTTCATAAATCACAAGCGGTCCCTAGCAGGACATTGTGACTACCCAAGGTGAATGAATATACATCGGAACCTAATATCAATCCACTATTTAATCCCTTTGTCTCGCGATATCCTAATTAAGCATAATGCTTGTTGGTTGTCACCCTTATTAAGCTTAATTGTATTTATGCTCGATCTCCAGGTAGACTGTTTCGACAAATAGCATTTGATAACCACTTTATCAAATACATTTGAGCACGGCAATGCATTTAAACAGTCTTTCCCTATCGAGGGGCCCATGGATATCTCTCTCTAATAATAGAGAGGGACAAATTCCCTACAATGTCTCTCACATTCAAGCTATGATAGGACACTACATCCGATCTCGGTCGTATTGATTACTCTGTTACAAGTAACGTCCGACTGAGTCAAAACGTGGCTCCATTCATACTAGAATCAATGAAGACATAAGGTCTAAGGATTCTAAAATAGTATTGAGGAAGTAATACTTATGACTTAAGACCATGAAGTATTACTTCTCTGACGGATCACGTCCAATACAATGTATCCCTATATATTGCATCTATGATGTGATTTGTATCCATTACACATGATCAGTAAAACAAGATCATCAATCAACAATCATACCAGTTTTATTTCATAGTAATTAAGCATTACATAAAACTAGGGACTTCTAGAATAGTAATTACATAAGCTAATGAGTTTTACTATCAAATCACACATTTGATAATCAAAAGCAAAATTAACTATTCAATTACATGCTCAAAAGATAACAAAACGCACAACATGTGCTAATGGTCCTAGGGCACTACTAACAATCTCCCACTTGCCCTAGGTCCAATCATACATGATCCTCAATCCCATTGACCTAGTATGACTCTCATGTTTAGGCTGTGGGAGTGGCTTGGTCAATGGATCGGCAATGTTGTCGTCTGTATGAACTTTGCAAATACTAACGTCTCCTCTGTCGATGATCTCTCTAATCGGATGGAACGCTCGAGAATGTGTTTGGATCGTTGGTGAGATCTAGGTTCCTTAGCTTGTGAGATGGCACCAGTACTATCACAATAGAGGTCCACCGGGTTCACAATGCTAGGGACGACACCTAGTTCATCAACAAACTTCCCGATCCAAACGACTTCTTTAGTCGCTTCAGAGGCGACAAGATACTCGAAACTTCTATTGTAGAGTCGGCCACGGTTTCTTGCTTTGAGCTCTTCCGACTCACAGCACCTCCATTCAAACAAAACACAAAACCAGATTACGATCTATAATCGTCTACGTCGATCTGGAAGCTTGCATCCGTGTAACCATTTACAACCCGGACTTTCCTTCCCGACCTCAGTAAACTAAGAACATATCTTTAGTCCTTCTCAAGTACTTAAGAATGTCGTTGACTGCGATCCCAATGTGACTCACACGGGTCGATTGATATCTTCTAGTCATACTTAAAGCAAATGAGACATCCCAGGCGAGTACATATCATGGCGTACATAATAGATCCAATGGCTGAAGCATATGGGATCTTACTCATGCGATCTTGGTCCTCCCTTGTGGAAGGTCCTTGAGTTCTGCTGAGTTTAACGCCATGTGACATGGGCAAGAATCCCTTTTTGGAGTCTTGTAAACTGAACCCTTTCAGTACCTTGTCAATGTATCCACTCTGGCTTAGGCCAATCATTTTGTTAGATCTATCTCTATAGATTCTAATACCCAAAATGTATGTAGCCTTGACTAAGTCTTTCATGGAAAAGCACTTCCCCAACCAAGCTTTTACGCTTTGTAATGTGGGGATGTCATTTCCAATCAGTAAGATGTCGTCCACATAAAGCACAAGGAACACTACTGCATTATCAGTTACTTTCTTATAAACACAAGACTCGTCTTCGTTTTTGATGAAACCGAATTCTTTAATACGTTCATCAAAGCGACGATTCCAGCTTCGAGATGCTTGCTTCAATCCATAAATGGACCTTTGAAGCTTACACACTTTGCTAGGATTTATTGGATCAACAAACCCCTCAGGTTGTGTCATATACACATCCTCGAGAAGGTTTCCATTAAGAAACGCAGTCTTAACATCCATTTGCCATATCTCATAGTCATAATATGTGGCTATGGCAAGTAAAATCCTAATTGACTTTATCATCACGACAGGGGAAAAGGTTTCGTCATAGTCAATACCATGAACTTGTCTATAACCTTTAACTACTAGTCGCGATTTAAAAGTGTGTACATTACCATCCATGTCGGTGTTCTTTTTGTAACACCATTTGTTATCAATGACCTTGCACCCTTCGGGTGGGTCAACCAAAGTCCATACTTGGTTGTCGTACATGGATTGCATCTCGGACTTCATAGCTTTTAGCCACTTATTCGACTCGGGAACTACGAATTGCCTCTTCGTAGGTAGTGGGTTCATCTTGATCAATCGAGTTCAACCTCGATGATCATCGATCACGAGAAATCCATATCTCTCAGTCGTTGATGCACCCGACTCGACCTTCTTGGGCCTTGTGTCAAAGATTAAAGCTCGATGATCGAGCACGTGAGCTTGCTTGAACTTCTAAAGTTGGTTCGAGATGTTGTTTGGGGATCTTGAATTTCCTCAAGATGGATCTTACTCCCACTATCCTCTTTGGAAATAAATTCTCTTTCAAGGAATGAACCATTACGAGCAACAAACACTTTGTTCTCTCGATGGAAGATAGAAGTAATATCCTTTAGTTTCTTTAGGATATCCCACAAACAAACACTTGTCGATTTGAGGGCGAGTTTATCGGATAACAAGCGTTTTACATACGCCTCGCATCCCCCAAATTTTGAGAAATGACAAACTAGGTCGTTTCCCGATCCATATCTTATATGGAGTTTTACGAACCGCTTTAGAAGGAACTCTATTTAATATAAATGCGAGCAGTTTCTAGGGCGTAGCCCCAAAAGGAAATGGAAGACTTGTTTGACTCATCATAGATTGGACCATATCTAATAAGGTGCGATTCCTCCGTTCGACACGCCATTCCATTGTGGTGTGCCGGGAGGAGTTAATTGTGAAACAATCCCACAACCACTAAGATGTTCGTCAAACTCTTGGTTAAGGTATTCGCCACCTCGATCCGATCGAAGTATCTTAATACTTTTACCAAGTTGATTATGTACTTCATTTTGAAATTCTTTGAATCTTCCAAAAGATTCGATTTATGTTTCATTAGATGAGACGTAGCCATATCTACTGAAATCATCCGTGAATGTGATGAAAGTACTGAAACCCTCCTCTAGCACTAGTGTTTATTGGTCCACAAACATCTGTATGTATGAGGCCCAATAAATCGGAAGCTCTCTCACTTTGTCCAGTAAAGGGAGGTTTAGTCATTTTGCCTAACAAGCAAGAATCACAAGTCTCATAAGACTCTAAGTCAAATGATGTCAAAATTCCATCTGAATGGAGCTTTGATATGCGTTTCTCATTTATGTGGCCCAAAGCAGACGATTGCCAAAAGTAGGTCTGGTTTAATTCATTTGATTTAAACCTCTTAGTATTAATGTTATAGATGGGCCTTTTATTGGAATCATCGAGGTTAAGAATATAGAGCCCATTCATCAAAGAGGCATCTCCATAAAAGATACGATCTTTATGAATGGTGCAAATCTTATTCAAAATATTAATTTCAAAACCTTCAATATCCAAACAAGAAACTGAAATAATATTCCTACTCAAAGTTGGAACATGCAAACAATTATCTAGTTCTATGATAAGGCCACTTGGCAAAACTAAATTAAATGTCCCTGTAGCTACAGCAACAACTCTTGCTCCGTTCGCTACTCTGAGGTCCACTTCTCCTTTTGCCAGTGATCTACTCCTTTTGAACCCCTGCACATTTGCACAAATGTGAGATCCACAACCGGTATCTAATACCCATGAAGTAGGAGCAGACATGTTAATTTCTATAACATAAATACCTGGAGAGACAGTCAAACTGGCCTTTCCCTTTTTCTTCTCTTCCAAATAGAGCTTGCAGTTCCGTTTCCAATGACCCGGTTCATTGCAATGGAAGCAAACTCCCTCCTTTGGTGCCTTGGCTTTGGGTTGGGGCTTGGGCTTGTCATTGCCTTTGCCTTTGCCTCTCTTGGCCATGGGCTTTCCCTTGCCTTTCTTCTTGAAATTCCCTTTTTGAACCATTAAGACTTCAGGGGTCTTCTTAATGTTCAGTTCAGCCTGCTTGAGCATCCCGTGTATTTCATGTATGGTCTTCTCCATGGCATGCATGTTGAAGTTCATAATGAATTGGTCATACTCCGGTGGGAGTGAGCCCAATATCATATCTCGTGGACATGTCATGACCTACGGGAGCCCCTAAGTTTCTCAAGTTGGTCAAAATAGCCCTTCATCTTCGAACATGTGCACTTACAGAGGTGCCGGGGGCCATTTTGCAACTATTTAACGCCTTAGTTGTGAGGAATCTTTCATGACGAGCTTGCTCTTGGAACATTTCCTTGAGCTGGCCCATCATCCGGAAAGCCTCAACTCCTTCAAACCCTGTTTTTGAAGGTCGGGGCTCATTGTGACTAACATGAGACAAGTCACATCGTTAGAGTCATCGAAATGCTTCTTCCAAGAATCTCTTTCAGCTCTAGGGGTGTTATTGGCGAGTCTGTTCAGGGAATGTCCAGTATCAAGAACGTCATGACTTTCTTTCTCGCTTAAGGACAATCCCTTAAGTTGCGGGCCCAATCAAGGAAATTGGTCCCCGCTTAGTTTTTCCTTCTCAAGGACGGATCGCAATGAATTGTGTGATGAATTGGTTGCCATTTATCTACATTAAGTTAATTGCAAAGTTATTAGTTTTTGAGCAAAAACATTTTCCACAATTTCAACACTTGATAATGGTGGGGAAAAACATTTTACAATAGTTATAGGAAAGCTTTGGCTTAACACCCACAATTAAAGTAAAATCATCTAATGGGATTGACATTTATATGTCCCGGCTATTTCCCATTTTATGCCCTAGGCCCAAAACTATTTTGATAGCCTAGTTAAGTCGGACCATGTCTAAGCATTATGGAAATCACTATTTTCCCATCTCCCTTTACTTAGGTAACCACTTTATCTGTTGCTTTGGCAAGCAGAAAAATGATGATCCAAGCTTATGGAGTGCTTAGTTTATGGTAGGCACTTTAAGACTTAATTAAAACCATTTGATGTGACGTTTAAAATAAATCCATCCAGACATAAAATAAACATCACACGCAGGTTATGAAGCGTAAAAGTAAATGTGATATAGCATGGCCTATTCCTATAATGACTCCCACGAGCCTTGTGGGAGTCAAGGGTCAATCTAGGTCAAAATCCATCTCATGGATAATGTCTTCGATCTTGCACCTCCAGCCTTGTTACATATTTGCATGGGCATACCCGACCTTCAATGTAAAAGCGGTAAAGCTAATCTAATGAAGCGATTACAATTTTACAACATTGAAAAAGCGACTCGCGAGTCGTATTATAAAATTACAATCAAAATATGTAAAACAAGGGGTATAGTAGGCCATGCTATTCACCATGCTAATATCACATAAAGCACAATGAAAGTAACTACGAGTACATACACAAAGTCTTAATTCGGGGGGAACGACGAATCGGGGCGATTTTTTTGCTCTTTCGTCCACATATATATTATCATGCATGTCCCCACCATTTAAATTCAGCATTTGAACATTTCTTCTAATTCTATATACACTTGGCGATTTGTGAGTGATTGAGAATAGCTGGCTTGGGGACATATGATTTTTTGCCCTTGAATTTGAGTCTCTACCTTTCGGTTTGGATCCTGTTCCATTGTGTGTTTTATTCAATATTCCATTAACAATTAATTATTAAATGTTTATTTTTCTTTTTAAAAAAATCAAAGAATCCCAAGAGAAAGGAGGACATGTAACAACTAATTTCTGTACTTTGTCATATCACAAAACTTTCACGAGGTATTTTTCATGAGGCTTGTTAAAAGGTGTTACAAGTTATCTTAACGTGGCATATATAAATAATGAGAGATAATTGGTGCACTAAATTCTGTCATCCAATACTTTGGTGTTACAAGTTTTTTTATTTGTAGCAAACAATTTAGGTTTTGTAGAATGAAATTTAGTTTGCAATTTTGTGTCAGAACTGTAATTGCTTTTAGATCAAAGTTGGAGACTGTGAAGTAGGGTTTTTTTTCTTTTTGGGATATTTGTTTCACCCAAGAATTTTAAGGAAACGGTAATTTAGTCATAATTTTTTTTAGGGTCGACTGTGTTTATTAGAGTGGATATAAAAGTAATTTCATTTAAAATAGAGATGTAGAAGAGTGTAAATATCATCTCCCTAAATAATATATGTTTTTTTTCTGAAAAAAGACAAAAAAAGGAGCAATAGTACATGTTAGAAAAGTCATCAAAATCTATATGTTAATGATCTCACAATTATCATTTTGAACAAGGAGTTTTACATTTTAATTCTATATCTATATTCTAGATTTACAAACAATGATGTACTTAGTTAGAATGTTTTGGGCTTGAGACTCAAACTGACACTGAAATTGAAACTCTTTTGAATAAGTGTATAAATAAGACCTCAAATACTCACTCATGAAAAAAAATGTTTGAATTTAAACTAGATATTTCAGACAAAGACCCAATTATTTAAAATATAAAGTCGCACATCAAGTGTTTAAGAAAAGATTTAAATCACTTATAAATTCATGAGTTAACATATTTCTTTGCCGATTGAGATTTTGAGAGGATATAGTTTTCCATTAGTTAATTTTCACTCAAAGAACACTAGTCACTTCTCTATAAGTTTACTCGTAAGTCTCAAAATGTGTACTTTCTTCAGTGTGTGTGTATTTTAATTTCCCCACATTATTTGACAAAGAACACTTCTCACTTGTTAGGTGAAAATAGTATTTTTTTTTTTTAATTGGGGAAGGTGCTGAAGGGATTCATAGGCGGAAACTCGTTCCAAACACCCATGGATCCTCCCCTAAAGGATCCGCTCATATGAAACAATTCGAAAAAGCAGCAAGAAAAACTTACGTTTTGGATTCAAGAAGCTACTTCTTGAATGGAGGATGACGTTTCTTGGATCGGATGTTGCTACCGATTGATCTCCCTTTACGGAAAGTCCCTCTACCGGTATCCACGCGACGAAACGGGCAGCAATTGCTAGCTCTTCGTCTTTTCTGATTTTCGGGAATTAGAGAGAAAAAGGAGAGGCTGAAAAACTTCTTCCCTAGGGTTTCGGCCAAGAGTTCATTATATAGGGTGTGAGAGTTTGTTCCTATAAACAACTCTCACATCCTCAACTCCTCTCGGCAGTGGGGAGTCTTTAACTCCCACGTCCCCTAGACTTCTGCTGGTAGTGGGAGTCCTTATCGGATAATAACTCCCACGTAATCCCTGCTATGGGTAAAATACCGAAATTGCCCCTGTCTCTAATTCGAATAATAAACACTTTATTATTTTTCAGAAAGACAAATGTTAGATACAATGAACCTAGACACATTCTAGATTCATTGAATCAGGACATGAAGCTCGTTAGCTCATCTTGCGTGTGACCCTGTAGGTTCATCTCACAATGGCAATGAAAACACACTTAGTAGTAGTATGTGTTCATAAATCACAAGCGGTCCCTAGCAGGACATTGTGACTACCCAAGGTGAATGAATATACAACGGAACCTAATATCAATCCACTATTTAATCCCTTTGTCTCGCGATATCCTAATTAAGCATAAGGCATGGTGGTTGTCACCCTTATTAAGCTTAATTGTATTTATGCTCGATCTCCGAGTAGACTGCTTTTGACAAATAGCATTTGATAACCACTTTATCAAATACATTTGAGCACTGGCCATGCATTTAAACGGTCTTTCCCTATCGAGGGGCCCATGGATATCTCTCTCTAATAATAGAGAGGGACAAATTCCTTACAATGTCTCTCACATTCAAGCTATGATAGGACACTACATCCGATCTCGGTCGTATTGATTACTCGTTACAAGTAACGTCCGACCGAGTCAAAACGTGGCTCCATTCATACTAGAATCAATGAAGACATAAGGTCTAAGGATTCTAAAATAGTATTGAGGAAGTAATACTTATGACTTAAGACCATGAAGTATTACTTCTCGACTGGATCACGTCCCAATACAATGTATCCCTATATATTGCATCTATGATGTGATTTGTATTCATTACACATGATCGATGAAAACAAGATCATCAATCAACAATCATACCAGTTTTATTTCATAGTAATTAAGCATTACATAAAACTAGGGACTTCTAGAATAGTAATTACATAAGCTAATGAGTTTTACTATCAAATCACACATTTGATAATCAAAAGCAAAATTAACTATTCAATTACATGCTCAAAAGATAACAAAACGCACAACATGTGCTAATGGTCCTAGGGCACTACTAACAGGTGCTTGTCTATTACAAGAAATTTGGAATTAAAGAAGTGGAGAGAGAATTTGAACTCATGACCTATACGTCGTGATGCCCCAGCCTTGACCACAAGATCAATGTCTCATTTGCTACCGAAATTAGCGACTGAATACCGACCGACCTGAAATCGAAAAAAGTGTGGTCGCTATTCCGTCACTAATTCGTCGGCCATATCGGTCCCGTTGACTATCTCAAACCAATACTTGAACGGTCGCTATTCCGTCGCTATATATTTTGGTACCGATCGGATACCGATGGGCTTGAACATCCAATTACAGATTGCAACTCATGCATTTCCAAGGATATACATATAAATGACACCAAGGAGTATACTGCAAGGTTATAAAGAAACAAGAAAAAAGGAATTGGGGGAGTGGAGTGCACACTTTGATTGTGAGAGTTGTAATGTAAATGAGAAGTGTAAAATTGTGTTTTTTAGAATGTGTAAAATTGTGTTTTTTAGAATGTGTAAACTTGTGTTTTTTTAGTAAGATAATTGATTATGTAATGTTATTTTTGGGTTTTATTGATTATCTTTTATATTTGGGATCTTATTGATATTGTTTCTGGTTCATTAATGTGTGTATTGCTGTTTTTTATAATAAGAATTTAATTTAATTAAATTTCAGATTTATTTTTTTTAAATTAAAAACAATTTAGCGACGGGATAGCTCGGTTGTTATTGGTTTAAAGTGAAAGTCAAATGAACACGAATCGGTCGCTATTCCGTCGCTAAGTACCGACGGAATAATCTGTCGCTAATGTTGTCGTCGGTATTCGGTCGCTAACAAGTCCAAGTCAAACGTCAACATTTTTGGTCGCTACATAATCCGTCAGTAATCGGTCGTTAAAGAGTCAAAGCCAATATTGTTGACCATTCGGTCGGTAATCGGTCGCTATATGGCGACCCAATAATCGGTCGCTACATAATCCGTCGGTATTCGGTCGTTAACGAGTCAAAGTCAAAGTCAACATTGATGATCATTCGGTCGGTCATCCGTCAGTATTTGGCGACCCAATAATCGGTCTCTACATAATCCGTCGGTATTCGGTCATTATTAAGTCAAAGTCAATATTGTTGAACGTTCGGTCGGTAATCCGTCGGTATTTGGCGACCTAATAGTCGGTCGTGAAATAATCCGTCGGTATTCGCTCGCTAATCAGCTCAGCGACGAAGAATATCTAACCACGATGACCGATCGCTATTCGGTCGCTAATCTCATTTTAGCGACGGATTTCTCCGTCCCTATTTAACTGTTTTCTTGTAGTGTCATTATTCAAAAATTATAATTGAACATTGTTTTCAATTATATATAGACGTGTCCAATTATGAATAATTGAGTATAAAAATGTAAACACACACGAAGAAAAAATATGTTTTCCCCCCTAATTTTACTCGCAAGCCCCAGAATGTGGACTTCTTCAGTGTTTGTTTGTTTGTTTTTTTCTTCTATTTGGATAGTTATCAAGACAAGTTTTGGGTTTCTTGCATGTAGGAGACAAATTTTCTATGCGACTTTGGTATTCTATAAACAAATTTCTATGCCTTTCTTTCTTCTTACAGGAAAAATTGACTTTAACTCGTCTCTCTCTCTCACTCATCTAACCGAATACTCAATCACTCATAATTATCATAATTCATCAAATATATATATATATATATATATATATATATATATATATTTATGAAGTTCATAGTTCAACATAAGTTTTATGAATATGTCTTTTAAGTTTAAAAGCATAATGAATAATAAATCTACTGTTAAAAACAGTGTTAGTAAAGAATCTGAGATACCTCAGAATTTAGATCTATTGAATAGATGGACGATTCCTAAGGTTGAACCTAGGACAATTTACCAGTTAGGTACTTTTGAGAAACTAGGTTTAAAACAAATTGTTAAAACAACTGAGGAATCTATCTCCTTAGATAATGAAGAAATGATAATTCATTTGTTAAATGAAAATGATATTAGACCTTATAGGTATTCAGAACATAAAGTTATTCATATTGGATTAGTACAAGTAGCATTTAAACCTTTAACTTTAGAAGGTTTATCTGAGAGTTTCATAGCAGCTCTAAGAGATGGAAGAAATCTAGATTGGAAAAAATCAATTATAGGTGTGGTACAATCTAGTCTGGCACATGGACCAGTTTATTTTAATGTTTATCCAAATTTACAGCTTTCATTAACTGATAGTAATATCTTGGATGCTTTAACATTAAATGTTAAAACTCATGGTTATAATTATGCTCCGGGTTCGGAAGTAATTTGTATATGTTACAGGATTTATTTTAAGTCTTTATATACATTAAATCCTCACTGCAAATTGGCAGAGAAAAAATTAAATGAGACAATTGTAATAGAAACCAATTTTAGTAGATCTAATATAACTACTAGAAGAGCAATTAAATGGGATGAAATAACTTTCCCTGCAAATTGGCAAATAAAAAGGGCCATGAGACCCCAACCGGTTATACAGACAAATTTGTTAAATGTGGTACAGACTCCAGAAGGATCTGTGACTTTAAATTTTGAAAATAATAATAGACTAAAAAATAGTTCTAGTTTTACTCCTAGATCTTATAGATCTTTTACTTCTCCATTAGATCCAGATATACCTGGACCCTCAAGAATTTTTGAAGAAAATCTTGTACCATCTAGGTTATCTACCTATTATATTAGAGAAGATAAAAGAGATGATAGTAGTAATGAATCTGTCAAGGATAATAAGGTTGATGGATTAAAATTACATGATGATAATATTTTAAGAGCCTTTAATAATAAAAAGGATGTAGAGACCTTGTCTCAAATGAGTTATAATTTAGGTAATGGATACTGAACCTAAGATAGATTTTAGTTCTGGCTCAGAAGTCAGAAAAATAATAAGTACTGAATTTAAATTGCCCAGATGGGAACTCTTTAGAAAATGGTTCTTTGAGAATTTTGATAAAATTCAACAAAAAGAATTTCAAACAGAATTTTATGAATTTTGTGAATTACATAAGAAAATAATATATTTTGTTCCTTGGTTTTATTCAAATTATATTCAAAATTACATAAATGTAATTGAAAGAAATTATAAGTTATTAAATGGTGAAATTATAAAGGATGTTTACCCTCCTTTGACAGATTTTAAGGTAGAAGATTGTAGTTTTCTAGCCTTATCAAAATTATTTGAAAATAATACTTTAAAATAATACTTTAGGTATTACTGTAAAAAACATAAATACCCTAATAGAGCAACATAATTTTGCAAATCTTAATTTAAATATACTAGGGAAACATATGATTTCTTTAGAAAAGAAAATTGATAGTGTAATAACACTAATGAATAGTAATATAACTATGGTAAAACCTGAAAGATCAGAAAATACTGAACCAATAAA
Organism: Vinca minor; assembly: GCA_026122235.1. Lineage (NCBI taxonomy): Eukaryota > Viridiplantae > Streptophyta > Magnoliopsida > Gentianales > Apocynaceae > Vinca > Vinca minor. The sequence goes on along the minus strand of JAOCZM010000156.1, from coordinate 446,491 downwards.
GGTAGAGACTAACTTACAAAGTCCTCCAGAAATTAAAGACTTTAAGTCAAGAAAATCTTCTGTATGGGAGAAAGATGTAACTGATAAGTTAGTAGAAATCTTAGGTGGACAAATATCAAAATTAAGTTTAAATACTTTAAGTGAAGATGATATCAATCCTTTTGGTAGGAGTTCTGATGAATCACCAGAAGAGGATAATATTAATGTAGTAATACATGAATCGGAAGATAATATCAATGCTGTAGTAAATGAGAAATGGGCAACTAGGCCTATTCAAAAGAGGTATTATTATACCAAACCCTCGCTTATGGATACTTTGCATGAAGAGGACAATTTTATGCTTAATAATAGCTATGGAGGAAAATATATCTATTAATGGAATATAGATAATTTGACCCAAAATCAAATTTTTAGTCATATGCATAGAATGCTTATGTATTCTACTATATGTAAAAATGAAGGTAATAGTGACCTTAACATTGCAAAGATGATAGTTGCAGGATTTACAGGCCAACTAAAAGGTTGGTGGGATAATTATTTAAAACCTGAAACTAAGGAAGGTATTTTGAAAACAGTTAAACTGGAAAATGGTGAAACCAAAGAGAATGTTGTTTATACACTGGTAGTTCAAATAATTGAACATTTTACAGGAACATTTTCTGAAAATTATGATACAATTAGAACTCTATTGCAAAATCTTAGGTGTAAAACACTTACTGATTTTAGATGGTATAAAGATACTTTTCTAAATAGAGTCTTAGAATTACCAGAGAGTGATAGTACTCACTGGAAAGCTAAATCTGTAGATGGTTTACCCCATTTATTTGCAGAAAGGATTAGAAAATCTTTAAAGGGTCATAGACCTACAATACCTTATCAGGAATATACTTATGGCAAGTTAATAGGAACTTGTACCCAGGAAGGATTAAATCTTTGTAATGAAATTAAACTGAATCAACAATTAAAAAACCAAAGAATTGTTGAGAGAAAACAATTAGGTGAATTTTGTGGCCAATTTGGTATGGATATGCCTGCTTATAAACATAAGGGAAAAAAGAAAATTGTTGATAAACCTCCTTATTATAGGAAGAAGAAAAGAAAATATTCTAAAAAGAAATTAGAAGAAAAGGCTGATAGGAAAGAGAAAAGGAAATCCTTTAAGAAAAAACAATATTTTGATAAGAAGAAAGGCAAAATTATAGTTTGTAATAAATGTCATATGGTTGGTCATATTGCAAAAAATTGCTGGACTAAAAAAGAGATTAAAAATCTTGAATTAGACGATGAAATTAAAGATAAATTGTGTAAATTATGGTTAGATGATACTGATAGTTCAGATCAAAGTGATCATAGTATAGATATGATGGAAAGTGACTATTATACTAGTTCTAGTGAGTCTGAGTGTGAACCTTGCCAGATAGGGCAATCATGTATAAAGTCTCCTAAGAAGGATGAACAACTTTATAAGATGATATCACAATTTCAAGATATAGATCATGAAATTAATGTGTTAGAATCTGATCATTGGATAGAATTGTTGAAAATAATTAAGGATCCAGAATTAAGATTAAAAATGATAGATCAGATGAGTAATATACCTAGTACCTCTAAGAAGAAGGAGGTAAAAGATAAAAAAGAATTTGATATTGATAAATACAAAGAAGAATATAGTATGTCTGAAGTTCATAAAATGATTTTAGAAAATAAGAATTCTAAAGAAAAACCAACTTCAGTAACTGATATTCTTAAGGAGATTGATAATCTTAAATCTGAAATTGAAGATTTAAAAAATAAAAATATTGAAAATGATACTCGGATTTCTTATTTAGAAACTTTAACAATTGTAGAAAAAAATGATAAGAATAAAGCAAAAGAAGAAATTCTTAAAGAATCTTCTGAAAATGAAAAAGAGGAATTTTTACAAATTCTAGAGTATGTAACCATACAAAAATGGAACACACTGTGAAAAACTTCGTGAAAATTCTCCCAAACCTAGCCTATGCCTAAGCTTGCTTAGCCGTGGCATCCATGGCCACTCCAGCGGCTGTGCCGCCCCCCCAGGGCGGTGCATGGCCCAGAAAATCGTTTGCAGACATACTATCATCCTCGACACAACAAAAAGTTTCGCTACCCATAAAAGATTTATCATCGTTCAAAGGGGAACCAGCCCTCATCATAGATGAAGCGGAATTATCCGTTTTGGAAAAACCTTGGAAATTGGCATTGGTTGGAAAATTCTCTAGACGAGGGCCTCCATTGGATATTTTAAAGAGAGATTTCCAAAAATTACAGTTTAAGGGAGGGTTTTGGATTGGACGATTGGATAGGCGTCATGTGATCATTCGATTCGAACACGAAGAAGATTACTGCCGCTTCTGGCGAAAGGGTATTTGGATATTCAACGGATCGCGGATGCGTGTGTTCAAATGGACGTACGACTTTGATCCGGAGGTGGAATCATCCATTGTTCCAGTTTGGATTCGGTTGGAAGGTCTGCCGATTCATCTGTTCAACAAAAGTTATTTGTTCTCAATTGCATCGTCTGTGGGTATTCCACTGGTGCTTGATGAGCCTACGGCTAATGTGTCTCGGCCGAGCGTAGCTCGTATTTGTGTGGAACTAGATTTACTACAACCTCTTTGTAAGAGGATTTGGATTGGACATGCTCGATCAGGTAAAGGATTCTGGCAAGGAATCGAATACGAGAATCTCCCGAAATATTGTTCGTGTTGTTGGAAGATTGGACATGGCAACAACGAATGTGTGAATTCAGCTGATAGAAGGGCGGAAGTCCCTGCTAAAGTGGACGTTGCGCCTAAACCCAGTCATAAGAACCCTAAAGTACAAGCGGCGGCGCCTTGGACATTGAAGTCGGGCCGTGTGGTGGGAGACCCAAAATCCGGGGTGATGGCGGTACAGGTAGAATTGCCTAGGGTGGGCAAGTCGGTGGATGGACCGGTTGTACAGATTGGTAGCGGATCATCAACATCCGTGTCAGGGGCAGTTCCCTTAAGGGAATTACCACAGTCTGTGATTCCGGAACAGAGTGGAGAAAACCACATTGTAGCGGACTCGGGTGAATCGTTATCTTCTCTGTCTTTGCGGGTGCAAGATGATTTAGATATTCCTCCAAGGCAGAATTCAGATGTTGGATTGAGGAGTAGGGATGATTGGGAGGTAAACCTTACAACCGTGGGCTTACAGAAACCAATGGAGGCAGTAAGATCGGCCTCGGGGGTGAAAGTGCAAACGCAAGTAGTTCCGCGTGCTGGTTGGACTGAGTTTACAGACTTCTCTACCAGATTAGGAGCTCGCCTTGACAAAGCAAGGGAAGACCAAGCTGCTAGAGCAGCGGTGCTGAAGGGTCCGGTTGCAATTGACAGAATTGAGATGGATTTGGGACCCATGACAGTGCTGACAGCCGCCACAGCAGGTCAGAAACAGAGGATCACCAAAAAGAAGGTGCCAAATGAGGGGGACGTGCGAAAATCAGCTCGCATAGCTCAAAAGGGCCAGCGGCCTTTTTGAGTAGTAAGTTCTCTCATCTTTTATGTTACTCCCTAGTGTTTTATGGATTATACAATCTGGAATATTAGAGGGATAGGGAATGATGAATCGGTTGCCCGCGTTAAGCAACTTAAGCGGGAATTTCGGTTATCCTTAATTGTATTGATTGAACCCATGTTACAATTGTCGGAATTGCCTTTAATAGCAAATCGGATTGGTTATGATCACTCTTATGGAAATGTTACAAGCAAGATTTGGTTGTTGTGGGATGGAAGTCTTGACTTAACGGTAATTGGGGATCATGCACAAGTGGTGCATATAAAATTGAATCACTTTGCAGGGTCAACTGTTTATGGTTCATTTGTATATGCACGTTGTCAGTATACGCAGAGGCGTGAGCTATGGCGGGAAATTACTTCTTTTGCAGGCAGCCATGATGATCCGTGGATGGTCGGAGGGGATTTCAATGTTGTGGCAAAGCTCGAGGAGAGTTTGGGTTCGGTTCCGGCTGCTCTGCCGATGTTGGAGTTTAATGAGGCTATCAATGACAGTGGTTTGTTAGATGCGGGGTATGGGGGCAGTCCCTATACTTGGTCCCGTAGTTCAAGTCCCCCGCTTCTGAGGCGTCTGGATAGGGTGTTAGTAAACACTAAATGGAACTTGTTATTCCCTATCACAATAATTGAACATCTTCACCGGTCTTTGTCGGATCATTGCCCCCTGTATGTACAATTGAAGCTATCCGGTCAGAGTACTAGTTCCGCATTTCGCTTCCAAACAATGTGGATAAAACATCCATCCTTTCTTAGTTTGGTTGCAGCGAGTTGGGTGCAGCCCTTGGAAGGGAATGGTATGTGTATACTCATGGGTAAATTGAAAATGTTGAAGGGGGTTCTGCAACAATGGAATCGAGACTCTTTTGGCAACATCCATACACGATTGAAGAATGCGGAAGCTAATGTGACGAAAGCTGAGGCATTATATGATGCAAATCCGTCAACTGCAACGCGGGATACACTAAAGGAAGCTCAAGGAGAATATGAATCAGTTTTGCTAATGGAAGAGATCTTTTGGATACAAAAATCAAGAGTTCGGTGGTTAAAGGAAGGTAATTCAAATTCAAAGTATTTTCACTCTGTTTGCACTAACCGGCAAAAGCAACTGCGAATCTTGGGACTTCAGGGACAAGCTGGTACAATTATTACTGACCCGAGGCAGATTGGGAGGGAAGGAGCTGAATTCTATGCACAGTTGTACGCGGAGGACACTGGCGTGTTGATAGAAGACGATTTGTTGAATATTATCCCCAAACTTGTAACGGATGCAGATAACCGGATGTTGAGTAGGCTGCCTGGGATGGAGGAAGTCCGCGCTGCGGTGTTTGCACTTGGGAAAGAGAGTGCTTCGGGTTCGGATGGATTTTCTGGGGCTTTTCTCCAATCATGTTGGTCTGTTGTGAAGGAGGATGTTTTAAACTCAGTACGGGACTTTTGGGCGGGATTACCACAGCCAAAGTCAATGTCAAGCACCCTTATTGTGCTGATCCCGAAAATTCCAAGTCCGCTCACTTTTAATGATTTTCGGCCTATCTCACTGTGTTATTTTGCTAGCAAGATCATTTCCAAGGTGTTGGCAAGTCGCCTCTCTCTCTTGCTTCCTAACCTCATCTCACCAAATCAAGCAGGGTTTGTTAAAGGTCGTCTAATCTCGGATAATATTATTCTTGCTCAAGAAATGATTCAGCAACTGGATCGCCGGGTTCGGGGAGGTAATTTGGTGGTGAAGCTGGATATTCTTAAAGCCTTTGATAGGGTTTCCCATAAGTATCTACTAAGGGTGCTAGAGAATTTTGGATTCTCGGCTCATCTTCTTCATCTGATAACGTCATTATTGAGCTCTAACTGGTTTTCTCTTCTTGTTAATGGTGTACCATATGGCTTTTGCAAAGCAGGGATGGGGGTGAAACAGGGTGATCCTGTATCGCCTCTACTCTTTATATTAGCTGCGGAGGTTTTGTCGAGATGTTTGGAGAGAGCGGTAAGTATTGGTCGTATTTTGCCATATGCTCTTCCCAAAAATGCAATGTCTCTCACTCATCTCAGCTTTGCTGATGATATAATAATTTTTCTGAATGGAGGAAAGCGAAGTGTAGGCTATCTAGTAGAGGTTTTGAGGAAATATGAAAAGATGTCGGGGCAATGTGTGAGTGTTGGGAAGTCGGCTTTTTACACCTCTTCGAAAACTACAAATCAGCAATCCCAGGCTATTTGTACCGCTACAGGTTTTGTCCATGGGGATTTTCCGATGAAGTATTTGGGGTGTCCTCTTATTAAGGGCAGAACAAAGGTAGAACATTTTTCGAGCCTTATTGAGGGCATTTCTGCAAAAATAGACGGTTGGCAAGTTCGGTTTTTGGATATGGCTAGCAGATTGGTGCTAATCCGACATGTTCTCTTTTCCATGACGATTCATATATTGTCAGTAATGCAGCCTCCGGCAATGGTGCTGGCTCGGATTGAGCAACTATTCGCGAATTTCTTATGGGGAGTTTCAAATGGGTCAAAGAGGCGACACTGGATGTCTTGGAAACGAATCTGTCGCCCAACTTCATCTAATGGTCTAGGGCTGAATTCTCTTGTTCAATTTCGGAAGGCTTTTGCAGTCAAGTTATGGTGGCGATTTCGCACAACGGAATCCTTATGGACTGTTTTTTTGAGAGCTCGGTATTGCCATGGTCTCTCCCATGTCACATTAGCCGAGCAAACGCCGAACTGCTCATCGATTTGGATAAGGATGTTGCGGGCTAAGGACCAAACAGAAGAACAAATGTTGGTATTACTCCGAGATGGTCGAAGTTCGTTTTGGTATGATCCGATAATTCGGAGTGGAAGTTTTGCGAGAAGTAGTTTCCAAGCTTTGGATGGGATTATAGAAAAGCAAGTTGCAGCTCATTTCCATGGTTGGGATATGGCGAGCCTCAGTCGCATACTACCGGGATGTGCCCTTCAAGAGCTGCCCCTCATTGAAAAACAGGAGGAGCCAGATAGATGGGTTTGGCGTTTGGAGCCCTCTGGAAAGTTTACATTGACTTCGGCGATTACACTCTTTGGTGGAGGGCAGGTCTTGGCATTTAGCCGACAACGGGCTTGGGGTAAGGTACTTCCTTTACATTTGAACCTATTTTTATGGAAATTCATCAATAATTATCTGCCAATGGAGGATGTATTGTGGAAATATGGTTTCCAAACAGTTACGAGGTGCTCATGTTCCAAGGGAGGGGATACATTCCAGCATATCTTCCTGGAGTGTGAGATCGCTACTCATTTATGGCAGTATGCAGCTATCCGGGCAGATTTTTGTATGATGGAGAGTCCCAATCCAAAAGCAATGTTACAAAGTTGGTGGCTGCCGGGATCGGGGCATAAGGCGAAATATTTCATTTGTGTGTCGACAATGGTTTTGTGGATCTTATGGAAATCAAGGTGTAAGTTGTTTTTCGAGGGAACTCATGTCACCAAGCGGTCCATAGTATTAGCGTTTGAGCAACAGTTTACTGTCTTGTGCAAGGCGCGCAATGTTAGGATTAATATTACTCCGTCCATAATGCATCGAGCCAAAGTAGTATACTGGAAGGAAGTTCATTGGAGTAAAGATATGGTAATATTTAGTGTTGATGGGGCCTCGCGAGGAAACCCCGGAGATGCGGCTGTTGGATGTGTATTAAGATCGGGTTCTGGCTTGTTCCTGGGCGCTTGTGCAGAATTTCTGGGTACACAGATCACCAATACAGCAGCGGAAATTTCAGCTGTGATTCGCGAATTGCAAATGGCCAACCAGTTGGGGGAATTGGTCACCATTGTACAAACGGATTCATAGATCTTGGCAATGGCGCTAAAAGATGGCAGGCTATCGAATTGGAAGCTAGATACGCCATTCCAAACAGCTAAGAAGCTCGCTCAGGGTACTCAAATTCAACATATTTACCGTGAAGCTAATCAAGTAGCGGACCTATTAGCTAACTTAGCTTGTGATTCAAAATCATCTTTGTTTTATTGTCAATTTCAAGCCCTCCCATTAGAAGTCAGGGGCTGCCTCAATTTAGATAGACAACGGATTCCTTCGCTAAGGATCCTTTGATCTATCCTCTTCTATGTAATTGCTTCTTCACCATTAATAATATCTCGCTATTTTGAAACCATACAAAAATGGCATATTAAGATTACTTTATTAATAGGGAATTATTATTCTCAGGAATTTACTGCTCTATTTGATAGTGGTGCAGATTTGAATATTATTCAAGAAGGGGTAATACCTACTAAATATTTTGAAAAAACCACCCATAATATAAAACATGCAGGTGGAGAAAGAATGGATATTAAATATAAACTATCCAAAACTAATGTTTGTATTGATGGTAAACGTATACCATTAAGTCTTTTATTAACTAAAAATAAATTGTCTGTTCCTGTAATATTAGGACAACCATTTATAAATAAAATTTATCCTTTTAGATGGATAGATAAAGAATAGATGGTAGCAACTTATAAAGATGAACCAATTACATTTAAGTTCATAACTAAACCTTTTTCTAAGGTATTGAACAATTTATATGATGATATTTTATACGAAGAAAAACAATTAGGATTTTTAAAATATGAAGTTAATATGCTGACCATTGAAGAAAAATTGGAAAATCCTAAATTAAAGGAAAAGATAGTTAATATAACTAATATAGCTAGGCCTTGTCAGATGAATTCTGAATATTTAAATTTATGTAAAAAAGAGATTGAATCTTTGTTAGAAAGGAAAATTATAGGACCATCTAATTCTCCTTGGTCTTGTACTGCTTTTTATGTTAATAAACATTCAGAAATAGAAAGAGGGGTACCGAGATTGGCAATCAATTATAAACCTTTAAATAAGGTATTAAAATGGGCAAGATATCCCATTCCGAATAAAAAAGATTTATTGGATAGATTATTTAATGCTTTGATATTTTCTAAATTTGATTTAAAATCAGGTTACTGGCAAATACAAATAAATCCAGTTGATAGGTATAAAAATGCCTTTAATGTACCTTTCGGACAGTATGAATGGTATGTTATGCCTTTTGGATTGAAAAATGCTCCCTCTGATTTTCAGAGGATTATGAATGATATTTTCATGAATTGTACTGATTTTATAATTGTCTATATTGATGATATCTTAGTATTTTCTAAGATTATCGAAGACCATTTTAGACATTTGGACATATTTAAGAAATTAGTGATAGCTAATGGATTAGTAATTTCTAAACCCAAAATGGTTTTATTCCAGACTAAGATAAGATTCTTAGGTCATAATATTGAAAAGGGTGAAATAATACCAATCAATAGAAGTATAGAATTTGGATCAAAGTTTCCAGATGTAATTACTGATAAAAGTCAATTACAAAGATTTTTAAGAAGTTGAAATTACATTCTACCATATTATAAGAATTTAGCAGAAGACAGTGCAATCTTATATGATAGATTAAAAAAGAATCCTAAAGCTTGGACTGATAGTCATACTAAAATTATACAGAAGATTAAGGGAAAAGTAAAAACTTTGCCTTGTCTAATGATATCCAATCCCAATTGGGATAAAATTATAGAAACTGATGCCTCTGATATAGGGTATGGTGGAATTTTGAAGCAGGTTAATCCTGAAAACAAACAAGAAAATCTTATTAGATTTCATTCAAGAAAATGGAATCATAGCCAAAAGAATTATGCTACTATAGCTAAAGAGATCCTTGCTATAGTTAAATGTGTATTAAAATTTTAAGATAATTTATATAATCAGAAATTTATTATAAAAACAGACTGTCAATCAGCAAAGTATATGTTTAACAAAGATTTTAAACATGATGTTTCTAAACAGATGTTTGCTAGATGGCAAGCTAATTTAGCACCTTTTGACTTTGAAATAGTTTATGAGAAAGGAGAAGATAATAGTCTTCCATATTTTTCAACTAGAGAATATTTATGATTCATTTAAATCCAATAGTTCAAGAGATGTATATGGATCAAGAATCAATTAATTTTATTAATAATGAATTAAAGAGTTATTTCACTCATGATTACTTTATTCCTGGTAATAGGGATTTAAGATGTTATGAATTATGTGAAGAACCATTTGAAGATATTATGCAAATGGACATTGAAACATTTCAAGAAATTAAGAATCTTGACACATAAATATTTTCTGAAAATATAGAAATTAATTTATCAGATGATCCTTATAATATTGATTGTCAAATTGATTTAGGATTTAATGATCCTCATAATTTCCCATTTCATAGAAATTTGAATAACTATTTATATCCAAATGATGCAGTTATGTCAGGATACAGGGGAAACTCCTCTTATAGAGGAAGAGGAGGCAGAGGAAGAGGATCTGATAGGGTTCTCTCACAGTATGGTAATAAGAAGTTAATAGCTTCTGATATTTCCGGTTCATCCAGAGATAAGGATGAATTTGAACAATTCAGAGCTTGGAAAGAAGCTCAAAAAGGTGATACCTCTAGTAGCTCAAATGCTCCATCCTTCGCCAGAATAGTGGAAGAAGGAAAACAAAAAAATGAATTAATGGTTAAAAAACCAAGAAGAAAGAGTTATTTTACTCTTGAATAATGATGATATCAAATGGGAAGATCAGCCCTGGATAATTTATGAGAAATACCTCAACAATATTGGTAATACCTCGGAGACTTATAAATCTCAAAAATATTATGAGATGATACTCTCAGACAGTGGCTGAGAATTTAATCATTTTACAGGTACCAATAAAGAAGTTTATAATTTCTCAAAGATTATAGTTAAACAGATTATATCTATTGAAAATTGGGGTATATCTCCATTTCAAGAAAAGTCTTTCTTTATAAAGGAGGCACAGTTGAAATACAATTATTGGGATTATATCCAGGCATTTGATAGAGTGTTTCTTTATGAAAATGGCAAGAGAAGTCATACATGGTTTATAAAACTATGTTCTCAAATTTATAATAAGCCAATTCCTAACTGGTGGCAGTTCTATGGAGCTTCTGAGGAAATTTTACCTCAAGTTTTTAAGGAGTATTATACAGAGTATGCTCAAATTACTCCTAATAAGTCTGATAAGGCTATTACTGGTTATATCCAAATGAATTTCTTTATAGAATTTTCAATTCGGTATATATGGCGGAGTGATCCTAAAGTTGGTTATAACCATAACAATTTATTATGTTTGAAAAGATGTTCATATACAAGGTTCTGTGATACAATGATGAAAGAGGATCCCAAAACAAAACAATTAAATTGTTTAGACACTATTGATTATATCAAACAGATGTTAGATAAATATCATGACGTCCAGCTTCAGGAAAGCTTTAAATTCAAATTTGGTGGTGATACTGAAAAAATGGAAGAAATGAATCTTTCGACAGCAGAAATTGTTGCCAAACATATTTCAGAATTAGGAAGAGTCTTGGCAGAAAAAAAGCAGATAGAGAAAGAAAAGAGATCTGCAACAGGAAGTGATACTTCAATGACTGACAAGTGTCAATAAATTTCAAGAACTGGATGATCTAGAGGATGCTCAAGATCCAAATGATATCGAGATAGATATTGATGATGTGTTAAAAAGCACAGAAGAGTTCATAATGACAAGTTTGGAAAAGTCCAACAAAGAAAAAAACAAAGGGAAAGATAAAGTGAAGGGATAAGAAGGAATCTTTCACTTTTACTGTGGCAGACACAATGATGCTGTCAACAAGATAATATTCGACTTTGATAAAGTAGATGCCTTACTTTAATAAAGTAGATGCTTTAATAAAGCTACTTTAATAATGTAAAATACTGTTGTATTATGTATTTTTAAGTTTAGATTGAAGTCCGGAAAAGCTTATAAATAGCGGATGGAAATCAGTTGTAAATTACGCTTTTCTTTATGCTCTTCTTCTTCACTTTGTAAAACCTTTATATCAATAAAAATCTCCAGAGTTTGCTGTATATAAGGCTTTACATTTTAATTTTTGTTTTATTTTACTTTATTTTATTTTATATGAGCCTTATAGGCTAAATTCTCTTATGTTGGATTATGGCTGATTAATGAATCTATTGAAACTCCATGATGAAGATGTCTTAGGACTAGGAGTTTCTGAGAAATCTGGCGTTATGGTAAGAATATGATTAGGTATGAAGGTTTGTTTCAGAAATCTATGGCCGAACTACTGCTAAGCCTGTTGAGCCCGCTAAGCCATTGAGAGGATGAAGGCGTTAGGACATTAAGGCGATTAGCTCTGTGTAGTGGCTGTTAAGTTTGAAATGATCTCTCATACTAAGGCATACTCTGTAAAACCCCCATGTATGCTGGTAGCTTAAAGATCCTGACCCCCCTGATGGTATATATATATATTAAAGGAGTGTTTTTCAGACCCAAAAAAAAAAATGATGTTAATGTCCATTTGGTGTTGGACTGATACGGCCAACGTTTGGTGGAAATCGTTTATTAACGTAAATGTTTACATATATGTGCTTACCATTTATAATTCGATAGGTACACAATTTTTTAATTATATATATATATATATATATATATATATATATATATATATATATATATTGTACTACTTTCATTCTAAATATAAGATTTTCATTAAATGTTACGAAAATTAATGAAGCAAAAATTAATTTATTTTTGTAATTAAAATATCAATATTACTCTCATAAATGGAATTAGTGGTATACAAGAGATTTTTCTGATATGAAGCAGGTCACATGGACTTTGTGGTCCCGAATTAGTCACGTCATCACATAATTGTCTCTCTCCTTATTCTGTAGTGATGATGTCAGTTCTGAACCACATGGTATAATGAACCTGGTTCATATCAAAATTATCTATATACAAGTCATATTTAAATAAAAAATATAAATATTTTAATTACAAAACATCTTGAATTTTGACGGAATTGATGGAGTAATGAATATTGTAAAAGGTGATTTACTAACAAACCTCAATTATAAGATGATAACAATGTCGGCAGTCAAAAAGTCTACTTGTAATATTTCTCATTATAATCTTATTAATACTTATAGTTCATCTTGATTATTTCAGAATGAATAAATGAAACATTATGGAGAGAGTTTTATGTAAGGTCACAGAAGAATTCTAATCGATTCCAAATATATGCAAACCTGATGAACTAGAAATCATAATTAAAAAAAGCAAATTAAGATTTTTTTTTTTTTGATGAAACGCAAATTAAGAATTAAAAGAACACATTTTCTTCTTTTTTTTAGATTGGGATTAAAATCTAATTTTGATTCCTCAAGGTTTCTTTATTGGTAAATATGAATTACTCCCTCCATTCTCTATTAATTGTCGTTTAGGAGATATCTAGGTATCCAAATTAATTGTCGTTTAAGGTTGTTTTATTAGTTGTCAACAATTTATTCCAATTATATCATCAACATTTTCCTTTCTTTATGACAACAAAGAAGTGAGAGAGAGGGAGGGTAGAGATAATATTGGAAGTTTAGGTGAAAATAATAACTTCCTTAATTTTTTCAAATTGTCTAAAGAGTCGTATATTTAGGAATGGAGGGAGTAAGATTTAAGTATCTGCTTGGAAGACAGATGTTGAAAATTGCAACAAGCTCACCCAAAAAATCTGAATTTGTAATGAATTCGGCAACACCATCTTCGTCAGCATTATTACAATTTATATATTACATTATTTACATAATGAAAATCAGACCTTGCATCCCATTTAATTATATTTTTAACATGCTACCAAACCCCCTAGTCAAATGTCAAGTCACCGTTAATGTGCTCTAAGCTATAAATTTACTTTATGCGCCAGACATTCAGTACGAGACATAAAGATGTGTGTTGAGAATTTCCCTTTAGTTAACTTTGCGAAAATATTTGTAATTTTGTGGCGCAACAATTTTTCTCGAGTGAAAATTATTTGTATACATTTCTTTTAATTATATATACATATGATAAATTGTGAGTGGTTGGACATATGAATAATTTATATACGGATACAGGCAATTATTTAATTGTTTTAAAACAGAGTAAAGCTTATAAAAACAAAGTTGTTGGATCATATCATTGCCCAAAAACAACTTCAACAAGAGAGTATGATGAACATCAATATTATGCCACAAAAGGCTAAAACCAAGTCATACCTCTCAACAAAGGTGGCTCAAAGAGGCACACCCACTACAAGAAAACATCAATTTTGGGTCGGAACATTTCTACCTCTATTTAAAGACAAAATAGGGACGGATTTGTAATTAAGGTGCTTTAGAAAAAGTATAAGTTTTTTTTGTCCCTATTGCATCTCAAATTAGGATATAACAACAACGGAAATAATCTAGTATGTGATTCGTCCTTAATCTAGTACATATTTTGGACGAACGTCGTATCTATAACAAATCTATACGAAGTATTGAGACGGATTTGGGATAGGTAGTTTATAATTAATATGTTTTATTATTTTATTCCGTTACAATGATAATCTGCCAAAATCACTCTTATAGAATTTGTGTTAGTATTTTTTTTTTTTTGTTCACAATGGGAAAGATAGTTATTATGTTTTTTGTGTAATACATTTTTTTTTCATATGATCATTTTAGAGAAATAAAACTAAAATAAAATTATACAAACTTACAATTCCCCCACAAATATATCCAAATTATTTCTAAATAAAGAAGATACGAAGAAAATATATCTAAAAATTATTATCTAGTTATCCCTTTGTAATATATATATATATATATATATATATATATATATATATATATATATATATATATATATATATATATATATATATATATATAAATGATAGTTTTTATGTTTTTTTAGGAGACCATGTAGGGCGGATAGAAGCCCGGCTGAGCGGGTGCCCCAAGAGGGGAGAAGTAGAAGTCGGGCTAGCGGGTGCCCCATGAAGGGGAGTAGAAGAACCCACACAAGGGAAATCGAGAATAGGAAATTAAATTCTTCCCTTTTTTGTGAGTTGGGTATCGAACTCACAACCTCTTGGTTGTGCGCAAGCCATCTCCCCACTGGGCTATGGACCTTGTGATAAATAAATGATAGTTTAAAATTAAATTTGGGACGGATGTGTGACGGAGTCATTAACTTCTGTTCCAAATCCATCTATAATATTAAAAAATAAATTTTAAATAATTAATTATCCTTCAATAGATTATAAATAATTTATCGCATATTTTATTTTGTTATTCTTTATATCGTAAGTGGATTGAAATCACTATAATAAAATAGAAGTTTTCTAAAAGTAGTTTGTAGTTTGGGACAAATTTGTAATAGAGTCAATAATTTCAATCTGAAATCCATTTGCTAATAATGAAAAGTGGTTTGAAATAATTAATCCATCTCAGAAAATAAATATAAAAAGATTGTACAGTGTATACTCACAAATTCATTTCAAATATGTTCTAACTAAATAAGTTTAATAAAAAAATATGTATAAAATAAAATAGTTACATTTTATCCTTTGATATCTATTTTAAATCAATTACAAACAATAAGACGAATGAGATATACTTATAAATAAATTCATTTGGGACGAATTTCTGACCGAGTCATTAAAATTCGTCCCAAGTCCAACTGTAATATTAAGAAGTTATTCGCAATGATTAATCCACATAAATGCATTAATATGTTAATACAAAACGATATTGCATATATATAATCATTTATTTCAACATCCTTTTTGTGATGATAATGTTACAAACAAAAAAATTTATTGCTTCAGTTTAGAATTATGAAAAAATGCACTAAATGTCTACACAAAATTATAATTTTAAAGTTAGATAGACATTTGTTTCAAATATATATTTTTTACCTTTTAATATTAAATATTTAATAAATAAATAAGACATTCATATTATATGTACAATATACTATAAATTTATTGTAACATGAAATACTACATGAAAATTCACTTGGTCCAGCGGAAGAGCACATGCTCTCCAACCGGTCACACAGGTTCGAATCTCACATTGTGCAAAAATTATACAAAAAATGGCCCAATACAGTGCAGCAATTCCATGGTCGAGCTCGCGCACCCACATGTCAATCCCAGTTTAGTGCAGCAGTTCCGTGATCAAACTTGTGCACCCACATTCCACACCCTCAATAGGGTGGTCTCTTTCCCAATATGGGATGGTTCATATACATGAGTTTCTCCGCTTGCTACATTTATTTTTATAAAAAAAATTTGATTTTGTCTATAATCCGTCTCAAACTTTTAGGACAGATTTAGGATGAATTTAACATTCTCCTTCTTATTTTTTATATTTAATTGATATTATTATAATTAATAATCTAATTGATTTTTTAGAATAAAAAATTTAAATATTTTTCCAAAATATATCAATCCTAAATCCGTTCCAAATATTTTGGGACCGATACGATATTCTGTCCCTAAACTTTTGCGACGGGGGTTTTTAGGAGTGCATCATTTCCGTCTAATCTGGGACACGTTAGGGACGGAATCTATTGTCCCAAAATTGATGTTTTGTTGTAGTGACCATACTTAGAATAAACAAATCAACAACTTGACATGAGGTATAATCCAAAGTAAGGTTGTTTCCATTCATAAGTATAAAAAATAAAACCATAGGATATAGGCATCTAGTTAAATAAATAAATAAATAAATAAATAAATATATATATATATATATATATATATATATATATATATATATATATATATATATATATTTGATAAAATAGTTAAGATAACTCTAAGAAAGCAAAAATGGTCATATATCCATAAAAATAAGGTTTTCCATAACACTTTATGCAACTATAAAAGGATGAAAACTTTTTAAGATAAAGTTGCGATAAAGAGGGATAAACCTTGTAAAATAAAAACACACATTAGGTTTTTTTAGAACTTTAAAACCTTTTAAACATAACTAAGGTGGTCATTTTGAAAATGTCTTTCTAGAAATCAAGAAATTGAACCACAAAGGCAAATCAAAACAAGTTATAACCAAACTCATAAGCTAAGAAAGAAAGCACATGAGATATAGCAATAACAAAAATAAAGTAAGAGCAACTATATACAATCATAAAAAATAATAAGCTAAACCAAGGGAGATAAGATTATAACTACCAATTTTCTTCATTTGATGATTCTTAATCATTTGGCTCCCATTACTCTTACTTGACTTTCCTAAATGAGATGTCATCTTTGAAGCTCTTGAGGATGTCTTTGGGGGTAACGCCAATCTTCTTCTCTCATCTTTGAGATGTTTGCTTCTTGGAGTTGATGTATGGACTTTCACTTGGCCTTGTAGACTCATCTTCCTTTGAAGTGTCTCCTTTGACCTTGTTCATTCCATTTTTCACTTTAGCTATTCTTCCCCATTCTTCTTCTTCCACATGACCTAGTCACTTTTAATTTCTTCTTTTTATTGTCTTGAAAGTGTGGCTAGTCTTCATATCATCTCCTTGAGGTTGAGCTCTTCTTTGAAATTGTATCTTGCACAATTCATGATTATCTTCTTCAAGGAGGAAGCGTCTTATTCATAGGTTTGGGAAGATGGATAATCTTATCATCAAGAATCAATTATTCTTCTCGTTGCATTTGTTCCCTACATAAGAAGACACTTATGGTACCCATTTTTATTTGGGTCCTAGAGGGTTAATGATGGGACTTTTTACATTCCACTTAATGAGTACACCTCTATTAATAATATCTCTATATGATGCAATATTTTAACATGAAGATAAAGGATGATAAAAATCAAGCACATCATGTTAAGCATATAAAAGATGAAGAGTAGGCATCAAAGAGATATAAGAATGTGCATTCTTGTGTTTGCTTTTGTACTCTAGGCAATTAAGATCAAAAGATACAAGTTGAGCACAAAACACAATATCAAGATAATAGATCAAATGCACATACTAAAATGAGAGTTTAAAGAAACAACCTTATGATATAAAACCATCATGCTTGTCAAGTTTGGAATAAACAATTAGCACATTGTCAAGCAAAAATATGATATACATAAAAGCATCAACAAATAAGCACATAATCTATTTTTCTTTTAAATGACTAGAAGTATATCCTAAACTACCTGCACTAAGAATCTTTCCTTAAAGTGAGCAAGCAAGTTTAAAAATCAAATAGGCAAAAATTTCTTAGTCATTTACTTAACTCAACATACAGCTAGGTTATTGCACATAAGGATCAAAAGCAACAACAAGATCACAATCTAGGGATGAGTTAAGCTTTTGCACCTCAATGCTCAAAGAGCTTGGACTACTTACCATTTTGGTTGGTCTATTTTATCAATGAGTCCATTGAGGCCTTTTGTATGATCTTTGTCGTGATCATCACTTCATTTGAAGCTCTTGGAGAGATTGACATGTGATTGCTTCTTTTTCTTTGTTGTTCATCCTTGGTTGATGAGACGGATGTAATCTCGTCTTCTTTCATGGAAGGTGTAGAGTCATAATTGGGATGAATTTTCTTTTCCTTGATGAGCCCTCTACATTGCAATCCTTGGCATGTGACTCTTTTCTTGGAGTCTTAGTTCACTTGTGCCATTCCGTGTGGTTCATGTCTTTAAAATGAAGATTTGAACCTTTTGTACCTACAAAGAAAACTTGAGAATAACTAGGTACCTTTTTAAAGGTTCATCAAGGTTAGCTCAATTTCTCAAATTGCACATTTATGCCCAAGGAACAAAAATGAAATCACAACAAGAAAGATTCTATATGAGCTAGGCAATTAAGAACAAGAATCATACAAGTTGTATATGTTGCATCTCATAGAAATCTTAGCTAAATAAACATGTAAAGATCATGCTAGAGGTTATCTATATGAATATGACAAATAAGAGCAAAAGATGCAATATTAATAAGATCAAGCATATACATAGCAAAATCACTTAACAAAAATTAAACACTTCAAATAGTGTTAAGAGAAAGTGATTTTGATACCTTTGGTTTCCTACCAAGTGATTAGGAGTATGGATTGACATTTTGGCATTTGTCATCACTTGTTGCTTTGCTCTTTGACTTAAAGCAACTTCGTTCTTCAATGGATTCACATTTGAGCTTTGAGAATCCTAGTGCTAAAGAGTGCTTTTGAATTTCTTCTTTTGGGCACATCTCATTTTATCCGCCCCAATGCCATTTCTCTTTGAATATTTAACTTTGAAGCTTTGTGGCACAACTCTTCCTCTTCCTTGTGATTCCATCATCTTTTGAAGAGTTCTCTTTTTTTCTTTGGTATTTTGACACATTGTTTTGTTGGTTGAAGGAACATAAGGTCCTGTTTCTATAAAGCTCAACAAGGTGAAATCATTAGATGACAAAAAGAGTTTACCCATTTAGTCGCATAGAGAAGATGGAGTCATCATAGAAGGGTAATGAAGACTCTTCTAAAGAATTGGTAGAAAAGCGTATGGCCATAGATCATCATAGGGTGTTAATCCTAACAAAAAGGGAGACTAGGCTCTGATACCAATTGAAATACCTGAAAGGCATTTGCAATACCCGAAGGAGAGAACCTTGGGGGGGAGGGAAGGGAATAAGATTCTCAAATAATTTAAAATTTTCTACCACAATCTTTTACAAAGTGATCACCTTAATAACAATTACGTTCATTAAGCATATATAATGTGAATTAACGGAATGCCACTTAGGTGACTTAAGTGTGTAAATGCATCACATAGGAATACAAGACAATGAATATGATCAAGTATTGTCTAGGTCAAGATTCATGTATGCAAAGCTTGTAAGAACAACCACACAAGTCATGTGGGATATCATTTAGCAAGAGATATATAAATGAGTCAAGAAGGTCATAGCCCAGTGGAGCTCCCTTTGCCACAGCGCCCAGACTACTAATCCCCCCACCCCCCATAAAAAAGATATATAAATGTATAAAGATCTCTAAATGCAATCTCTAATGTCCAAGCTAATATTAGAGATAACAAGAAAATTGACTAACACTAGATACACAATATATAGTATATACAAACAAGTTCATTAGTACATAAACACAAGTATAATGTAAGAACTTGAATGGAAAGAGATAGAGTTAGAAGATCAAACACAAGGATGTAGAGTGGTTCGATCTCAATGATCTACATCCACTGCCTTGGGACACACCTAAGGATTTTAGAAACTTTCCACTATCTTGTCTTGAGAGATTACAAGGAAGGACAAACCAACTAACAGTCTTTTACACACTCATGCAACCTTCTACCCTTGGGAACTCTTTCTCTCACCTAGTATACTAAGTGATGAGGTTTTACGAACACATCAACCCTACATCTATTTCGGGACCATTCACTCTAGTTCCAATGATTATAAGAAAGATCCACTCCAACTCATTGGAGGCCTAAAACAACCACTCTCACAAACAAGCTTACCACTAAACCCTTTACAAAGAAAGATAATCTCAACCCATGAAAATTTACATTTAAGCTCAAGAAAATGAAATCCCTCCAAGGATTGGATAATACAATGTAAGCTTTAATTCATATTTGAGAATGAAAGAATATGTAGATTAAGCTCTTTCTCAAATAGAAATGTTTTGATGAATGGTTGGAAGAATTTAGCTTAGGAAAGTGTTTGATTTGCTTGTCTAAAACTTATAAACTAAGGGCCCTCTATTGGCTTGAGCAAAGAAAAAATTTCATCCTTAAAGGCATTATAGGGTCGAAAAATTGCAGCAAATCGAGTTAAAATAGGCATAAACTGTACTGGGCCACCAACATTGGCTTCGTACGGAAGGTGAATCGGCAAGTGTTCCATGACATCAAAAAATCTCGGGGAAAATATTCTCTCTACCTTACATAATAATATAGTGATAGTGTCCTCCAATTCTTGCATATGCGCCACAGTCAACTTTGGGGAACACAAATCTCTGTAGAACAGACTAAGTTCAGCCAAGGGTCCCCAAACATTTGCCGGTAGTACTTCTCTGAGAGGAATAGGGATAAGTCTCTCCATGAATACATGACAATCGTGACTCATCATACCATACATTTTCAGCTCTTTCATTGTAAAACACAAGAGGGGGGGGGGGGGGGGTGAATTGGGTTTTAACTAATCTTGGCAACTTTTTCGAAACTTTGCAATGCAAGTGGGAGTTTGAACAAGATGAACAAAAGCAATGCAAAGTAAAACCCAATAACAAGACAAAGGATTTAGAGTGGTTCGATTCACTTAGAATCTACATCCACTACCTTGAGCCGCACCCAAGGATTTCAAACAACTTCACTAAGAAGAATGTTTACAAATGTGGCTAACTCACTAAGAGTTTTACAACACAACCACACTACAAAGAAACTCACTAAGAGCTTGCCCACACAAAGTAGGACTTTTACAATTGCCCACACAAAGTAGGACTTATAACCCTATCACTAAGAAAGGGAATGATAAGGTTTACAAGAAAGATTATTCACTCTTCTAAGTGAGAAAGATATACCTTTGAAGCACAAACAATTTAGCTCTTGAACATATGAAGCACACTCTTTGTCTTGCTTTTAGAAATAACACCTTTGATTGATTCAAATCATGGAAATGAAGTGTTTTTGCTTTGAAGGTGTTTTGGCTTGATGAGAGATCAATGAATATTTGATATGCAAGCATTGGAATGTTTCTCTAGCTTTGGAGTATAAATACATTTCAAATTTGGCTGAAAATCGAGTCTCCAACGGTCAAAAAACGGCTAGTAGAAACAGAGTTCGGTTGACCGAAACAAGTCTCGGATGACCGAACTTGAGCAACTCGGTTGACCGACCAAAAACTTCGGTCGACCGAACCATCATCTCGGTCGACCCGACCCAAGCTTAGGGTCGACCGAACTTTGACGAGAACAACTCTCGAGTAAATCCTTCGGTTGATCCGAGAAAATCTCGGTTGACCGACTTTTTCGCAGTATGAGAGATGATGTTTTGACCTTTGTTTTGAAATCTCTTGAAGTCTAAAAGGTTTTCCTAAAAGGTAACAAGTAAGAACACTTGGAAAACTTTTCTAAAAGACTTATCTATGAAATCAAAGGCTTTTTGGATAAGAACACATGTAAAGATCATTTTGAAACTTAAGCCTTTTGAAAACGTGTTTATGAAAACATGCAAGACTAGAGTGTAGAGCTTATGTTCATGAGAGCTTTGGTTAGAGCTTTAAGATAACGACTAATGAATAACAAAGCTAATCTAACCAAACCTAAGTCTTCAATCTTCAATCTTGATAGATGAGCCTTGAATGATATGACTTTGAATCTCGATCATGGCTTGATTGAAGTACTTAGAGCTTCCAATCTATGTTCCAATATTCTATCACAAAGATATAAACATTAGACACAAACATCAAGTGTTTGTCCATTATCAAAAACCGAGTTCGATCGCCCTTAGGGCTAACATTCATATCAACGCATCGCGCCAGATTCGATACATAGCCATTTGAGAGCCTTAATTCTTTAACACACTGCAAAACCATCTCTTTTTGTGCCTTAGTAAGGGTGAAACATGCCTTTGGTTTTGTTGCTTTACCTCGGCCATCATGTTTAATATTCAATTTCGGTCGACTGCAGTACCTTTCAACATCCACTATAACCTTAACATTGTCCTTAGTTTTACCCTTCATGTCCAACACGGTGTTAAAGACGTTGTCAAACACATTTTTTTCATTATGCATGACATCAATGTTGTGTCTTATCAGAAGTGTCTACCAATAAGGTAAGTCTCAAAATATGCTACGTTTGATGTAACTGTGATCCCGACCCCTGCCGTGCTATTTACCAAATATCTTCTGCTGTATCGGTAATTTTTGGATAATCTCTAACTCTAAAATACATTTGATCACCAGTCAGGCGAGATGGCGGGTCTTCTCTCTCTTGTCGCCGGTCCTTTCATAATCCCTTTGCATCTCTTCTAAAAGGATGATCAAGTGACAAGAAGCATCTGTGGCAACCGAACCACGATTGTTTCCCGCCAGCCTGCAAATGGAACGCTTGTGTTTCCTCCATACAATATGGACAAGCGTGAATGCCAGCTGTACTCCAACATTCCATATGCTGGGAAATCACTAATTGTCCAAAGTAATGAATCCCTAAGTTTAAAATTTTGCTTTTTGGAGATGTCATATGTTTTCGCACCTTCACCCCACAACTGATTCAATTCATCGATGAGAGGCTGCAAGTGCACATCAATCTCGTGTTTTGGATTTTGGGTTCCAGGTACAATGATAGTTAAGAACATTACATTATTCTTCATTCACATCCAATGGGGGAGATTATAAGGTGTTAGAAGAATTGGACAGGAAGAATTTTGCTTCCCTGACATGCCGAAAGGTGCAAAACCATCTGTCCATAGCCCAAGCCTTACATTCCGAGGTTCCGCTGCAAAATCGGTGTGTGTTCTATCAAAATGTTGCCAAGCTTCCCCCATCACGTGGGTGATTCATTATTCCCTCTTCCCTCTCATTGTCTGAGTTCCATGTCATGTGTCTTGCAATTTTCTCAGATACATACAATCTTTGTAATCTCGGAGTAATTGGAAAATAATACATCTTTTTGCAAGCATTCTCTTTCTGTCATGTATTTTTTTATTTCTTTTTCTTAATGTACCTAGCATGGCCACAAAACTTGCATTCTCTACTCTTAACATCATCTTTCCATTACAACATACAACCGTTAAAACAAACATCAATCTTTTGCACCGGTAATCCAAGGTCTTTAACCAATTTCTTCATTTGGTAAAAGTCGTCTAAAGCATTATTTTGTGGAGGACGCGCCTCTTTCATCAACTGCGCAAATTTATGTATAGTAGTTTCCGATAAGTTGTCTTCAAACTTAATACTCACATTCTAGCATTCATTGATAGTTGTGAATGGTTTGTACAACCATTGTACAGTGGGCTATCAACAGCCTTCAACATGTCATAGAACATTTGTGCCTCTGGATTGGGAGGTTTTTCCACATCCCTATTATCGGCCTCATTAAAACTTGGTCCAGCAGCATCAAGAACCATCTCTCAATAATTGTTCCGTGTCACATGTTTTCTAGAATTATCCATATCATGAACAAACGGAATTTGAGGCATTGGAATGAATGCCTCACAATGACATGTCCAATTAAAATAGTCTGACACAAATCCATTCATAACATGATGATCTTCACAATATCAGGCATATGAAAATACTTATTCTTACAAACCCCACAAGGACACCTAATCCCATCAATTTGTACATTAGTAGACATACTAACAACGAAATTCACAAATCGTTTCAATCCCGCTATAAATTATGGACTATGACGAGGTCCACCACTTGTTGTCGAATCCATAAACATCCAACTACAATCCTTCATTATAAACACAATATCTGCATATATCAAGTCTTAATAAGTAAATGCATATTTTATCTAAGGCACGGTAGCCCAGTGGGTAACATCCACTGCCTGAGACCGAGAGGTCCAGGTTCGATACCCACCTCACACAAGGGGAATGATTTAATTGTCATTTCTTTGGGTTCCCTTGTGTGAGGTCTTGTACTCCCCTCACGGGGCACCTGCTCAACGGGACTTATACGACACCCGCTCAACGGGCTTCTACTACTCCTCCTCTGGTGAGGTCGACCTCCTCTGGAGAGGTCTAATAATATAATTGTAATAAACTAGACCATACTTATAAATGGTCTAGTTTTTCAAAAAAAAAAAAAAAAGTAAGTGCATATTAAATTTGATCCTTATGTTTGATGATTTTCAACCTTATTTTTCAAGTAATTATTAACGTGTGATATTGGCGTCTTGTCTACTACGTTATTAATGGAATCTTGTCTATATATATTGTTTGTTTTGAATTTTATTGTGCAATAGAACGATGTATTTATATTCTTGTTATGTTCGATTATCAATTGTTTACTTATTGGAACTAAAATGATATAATTAGTATACATTCCAATAATTAAAATATAGAAAATTTTATCTTACTAAAATAATGTCACATTCACAATCAACTTTTTTTAAAGATAAAAGACAACAAACAAAATATTTTCATCTAATACAAAGATAGAAAAACGGGGAGATAATACAAAGATGCATAAACCGGGGAGATAATACAAAGATGCAAAAAACCGGGGAGATAATACAAAGATGCAAAAATCGGCGAGATAATACAATGATAGGTCTTCAAAAGGAAAAAATGTAAAACATTTCAAGAAAAATGTAAAACATTTCCATAGGTCTTCATGACAGATCTCAACTATACCACACAGTTGAAACACACCTTTCACATGCAAACTAGCAATTGGGTGATTGATGTCTTCTTCCTTCACCCGTGTTATCCAAAAATTAACCGAAATCTGCTAAAAAATATAAATATTGGTCAAATCAAAATATCACATTCTCACTACAAAAGGAAAGTGATCGGCAAACACCTAGAAAAAATTAAATATCGTTTCCTGTCACACGAATACATTATTGTCGCGTGCTCACTTTTCCTTTATGAGTTCCACTTTTTCTTTTAAATTATAAATTTTTTAATTAAAAAATTAATACGTGTTAATTTTTTATTATTGAAACATGAAATGGGACGTCGAATGAGGATATAAGATTTCAACCGCTATGGGTATATGTCTAAAATTTTCTAAAGAGTCTTATATTTAGGAATGGTAAATTAATTAGTGACCATTTGAAACATTTACTCAAAAACTAAAAACCGAAACATAAATAGTTTATTTCATCCTTTACCATTTTCCATGAATTCTTCAATCAAGCTTATTTCATTCCTTTGTTTTAGCTCAATCAAATTCACCAATTCAACCATGTATAATTATAGTTTACACACACAAAAACATAATAGTTTATGAAGTAATACACACACGCATAAATTGCTCACCTAAGATTCTCAAAAATTGCTCACCTAAGTTTATACACACACACATAAACATAACAGTTTATACACACAAACACACACAAACATAATAAATTCTCACCTAAGCTTTGCAAAAAAAAAAAACAAAAACCTACAAAAAATTAACAGCTAAAAACGAAGAAATCAAACCAAGAAGAGAAAGAAACAGGAGGTGATTGCGTAGTAGTGTTGATTGCTCTGCTTCTACTTGATTTAGGGATTAGGATTTTGATTTAGGGATTTTCGGTTTTTGGAGGTGCCGGAGGTGTTGGCGACGGGAGGAGGGAGGAGGGAGGGGTTTCGTGGTGGCTTTGGGGGGAAATCGCCGGAGCAGGTGGAGGTGGAGGTAGGTCGCGGCTGGGAAGAATGAAGAAAGAGGGAGAGGCTTCTTGCCTAAGATATTTTTAGAGAAACAAAACACAAACAATGACGTCATTTAGCCCTTTCTTACTAGCAACCGAATAGCAACCGTGTGGCCGAATTTGGTCGCTATTCTTAAATATAAAACTTTGAATTAATGAAGACACAAACTGTTAAAAAGACGTCGTTTATCCCTTTCTTACTAGCGACCGTGTAGCCGAATTCAGTTGCTATTATTAAATATAAAACTTCGAATTAATGAAGACACAAACTGTCAAAACGACGCCGTTTAAAATTTATTTATAGCGACCGCATGACCGAATTCGGTCGCCCCTTAGATAATTAGAGATCGATTAGCGACGGACCAAGTTAAAAGAATATAAATCCAAAAATTGACATCGTTTAGAATGGGAATACGAACTAAGATGAATATTTTAACAATTATTTGTTTATTAATAAGCAATTATTAAAATTTTAACTCCATCACTTAATGATTCATGTAAGTGTATACACAAATGTATTACCATAATTGTTAGATATTTTATAAATAAGTATAATTATTACTTGTTTGACTAATATATATATATATATATATATATAATAGTAATAGTACCTAAAATAGGCGAACTGTTTCATATATCCCTTAAAAAGAACTCCGCTATTTTTTTAAAAAGAAAGTTATCTTAATAGCGACCGAATGGCCACCGAGTCGACAAATTCGGTAGCCCATTAGTTAATTAGTGACCGATTAGCGAAGGGCCAAGTTAAAAAATTATAAATCTTAAAACCGACATCGTTCAGAATGCGAATAGGAACTAATATGAATATTTTTTTTATTAATAAGCAATTATTAAAATTGTAACTCCATCACTTACTGATTCATGTAAATGTATACACAAATGTATTACTTGAATTGTCCTGATTACAAGAAGTATAATTAACTTAAAGGAAATAATTAAAAAATTAACTTACATGCCAAGAGTACGTTGCAGGAGAATACGAGTATCCAGTGTAGTCGCATATCCACCAGTACTGGTATCAGTCGCCGTCTGTGGGACAGTAGACTGGTGAGTCCCTGATCCTGCTACCGGCGTAGACTCAGTCGCCGGTACTGACGCATACGCATCTCGAGATAAATGTGCATCATCAGACTGTGACGGAGGTGTCGTACCAGGCTCGGGGGAGATGGCAGAGTAGAATGCAAGTCCGATGATGAACCTGACTTGGCGTGAGTAGGCATACTAAATGGTAAGCACACTCGAATAGGCTTCTTTGGAGGCATCTCTGAAATACATATTACAACATGAATCGTTAAATGATATCATCATATATCACACAACTTCAAGAATATATCACAAAAAATTGCTTTAAACTAACACAACTTCAAGAATGCAGGTAATTTAAACACACATAAGCTAACACATATAAGAAAACAAGCACACTTCCAGTTAACAAAAAAAAATGAAGAGGAAACAGTTGCACTGAAACAAGTAAATGATTCCATTACTTCTATGGAATCACATGTACTCATTCCAAAGCACAAAACTATTAACTTACAAGTAAAGAAAAAATAGTAGAAATCAAGCACATCTAAGAGAGAATCTTCTGCCAAACATCCCAAGATCTCGAATAAAATGTCTTTAAATATTAGTTCTTCATGCCCATTATTCAAGTTCTCTAATGGAATTTTTCTCGAATGAACAGTAACGCGTGAACAGTAATTTTTTTTGTAATTTTTTTCCTTGAAAAAAAAAAGTTAAAGAAAGCAATAAAGATACACCAACATAGAGATAAACCTTTTGCTCTGATACCACCTGATGCGAAACCGAAGTACAAATATACCAAGGTTCGGCTTGAAGGCCTGATCTTTCTCCATCTCGAACAGTTTATGGGGGAATATAATCAACAATCCTCCCGTAAGGTTGATTATCAATGGGTGCTGAAGCACCACAATAAGTATAAACCAAACTTATTGATACAGTAACTCAAAGACGAATGAACTCTACATAGAGAATCAAACAAAGGAACTAAGGAATAACCTTAACATATCATAAATCAAGTCTCACAGTAACATGGCTGAAATCCCTCTTAAATAGGGTGGAATTTCGTAGCCTAATGAACCACAAATAAGAGTCCTTTAAAGATTATGACTCTACAACTCCTAGATAACTAAAAACACTACCTAACATCAAGGACAACATGTCCTATTATTTAGCTAGCTTATTTCGGCCAACATGGCTAATTAAAACAACATAATAAATCTGAAAATATAATTAAAGTCTGGAATAGACTTTAATTATCAATTGACTAAAATACCCTTTCAATCGTTTTCCTTCTAATTATGTATCTTTCCTTCAAATGCTATTAGATGGCTTTGATCCTTGTGTCTAGCTTTATTTGAAGGCTTCTTTAACTCTTGAACCTTTAGAATAGATACTTTCCACACTTGGAACAAAGGCTTTACTTGGAAGCTTGCATTTGGAATGTTGATGAGGTCATTTATCCAAATGACCTCTTTAAGCTTCATATATGATCCCGTATCATGCTCTCTTTCTTGAAAATCTTTCATATCCCCTCCCTCTTTTAATGGATTCGACCTCGAATCTTCTAGATCGTGGGATGTAATTACAAGATCAACTTGTCTTCTAAATCGCCAATCTGTTCTTTCAACCCCTCATTTGGCAAACATTCTAATTTTGGCTCGGCTTCATCCTTGTCTTCTTGACTTACCAAATTTGTATCATCTTGTATTATATCATTATTTGGCAAGCTTTCTACTATGGTCTCGGATTCTTCTTGAAATTTCTAATTTTTGATGTATTCATCTATTCGATTCATGCCTTTCCATAGTTCTTTCATAGATTCTTTCGCTTTGATTTGCCTCTCAATTTGCTCCGCATGATCGACCATCTCCATAATATCAACATGACAAGCTATTTCCACTATTGGCCGAATATCATCATTCAAACCTGACAAGAACCTATTCAATGCAGTTTTCATATTTTCTTGAATGTCAAGTCGAATCATGGCTAACCTCATCGCTTCATAATATTCATCTACCGATTTAGAACCTTGTGTAAGCATTTGTAAACGTTTGGTTTGTTCTTCATAGTAATATGGGGAAACAAATCTCCGTTTCATCACAGCTTTCAATTCATTCCAGCAATCAATAGGTCGTTGTCCCGCTCTTCTCCTAATTATACTTTCCTCTTGCCACCAATTTGATGCATTACCAAAAAATCCCTTAGCTGCTATCTTTACCTTTCTACCCTCCGAATAATCATGACTAGCAAACATATCATTAAGTTTATGTATCCATTCAAATAATAATTCCGGCTCATTCGTACCTTCAAAAGATGGAATCTTGATTGCACCAATATGGTTGCCAACTTGCTGAAATTTTGGATCCCTTTACGGCTCATATGGATAAAAATAAGAATCATCATATCTTGATTTTGTTATATGTGGGAAGCCATACCTTTTATCATCATAATCAAAGTTGTCATCTTCTTGATCAAATTGTTGCCTCATCTTTGCATTAATTTGTTGAAATCTTTAAAAAGATGGAGTCTTTAAGCTTCTTGATTTTCTTGAAAGTTGAAATTCTTGATCTTCTTGAAACTCACGGTTGCCCCTTTGTCAAAATTTACTCACGGCTGCCCCTTGAAATTCGAATCAATATTGACGTTTCTTGATTTTCTTGATTCTTGATTTTCAATTTGGATGAACAGTAGAGAAAAAATATGATTTTTTTCTCGGATGAATAGTAACACGTGAACAGTAACCCGTGAACAGTAATTTTTTTGTAATTCTTTTCCATGAAAAAAGGAGTTAAAGAAAGCAATAAAGATATACCAAAATAGAGATAAACCTTTTGCTCTGATACTATCTGATGCGAAACCGAAGTACAAATATACCAATGTTCTGCTTGAAGGCCTGATCTTTCTCTATCTCGAACAGTTTATTTGGGAATATAATCAACAATCCTCCCGTAAGGTTGATTATCAATAGGGCTGAAACACCACAATAAGTATAAACCAAACTTATTGATACAATAACTCAAAGATGAATGAACTCCACATAGAGAATCAAACAAAGGAACTAAGGAATAACCTTAACATATCATAAATCAAGTCTCACAGTAACATGGCTGAAATCCCTCTTAAATAGGGTGGAATTTCGTAGCCTAATGAACCACAAATAAGAGTCCTTTAAAGATTACGACTCTACAACTCCTAGATAACTAAAAACACTACCTAACATCAAGGACAACATGTCCTATTATTTAGCTGGCTTATTTCGGCCAACATGGCTAATTAAAACAACATAATAAATCTGAAAATATAATTAAAGTCTAGAATAGACTTTAATTATCAATTGACTAAAATACCCTTTCAATCGTTTTCCTTCTAATTATGTATCTTTCCTTCAAATGCTATTAGATGGCTTTGATCCTTGTGTCTAGCTTTATTTGAAGGCTTCTTTAACTCTTGAACCTTTAGAATAGATACTTTCAACACTTGGAACAAAGGCTTTACTTGGAAGCTTGTATTTGGAATGTTGATGAGGTCATTTATCCAAATGACTTCTTTAAGCTTCATATATGATCCCGTATCACCGTGATGTTTTATATCAAGTTTCGGCTTTTTAGTAGATCTTTCTCTATCTCAAAATAGTTTCTATGAGAATATACTCAACAAAACTCCAAGCAGGCAAAGTATCAATGAAGGCTGAAACACCACAACTAGAGAAACATGCTAGTTGATACAGTAACTCAAAGAATATGAAGTTCTAATGGAAATTCGTAAACAAGTATCTAAGGAATAACCTTAACCAAAATATCAATATATCTAACGTTTTAAAAACACCAAAATGGCCCATTAGACCGCCACTATGTGCTTCCCTAACGATTAATTCCCGAATAGAACAAGATGGAACACATACTTTATTGCCTTTAAACAAGAAACCTTCAAACTTGTGAAAGTCTTTTTGTGCCGAAACATCACAAGAGTTAAACAAATCTGAAAAATCTCTATCATCCTTATACAATGCTTTTAAATGTTCAAAACCAAGTAATTTAGCATGCATAATGGAAAGTAAAGTGTACCTTCTTGATAAAGCATCGGCAACAATGTTTTCCTTACCTTTCTTGTATTTGATAACATAAGGAAAGCTATCAATGAAGGAAACCTGCTTTGCATGTCTCTTGTTCAACTTACTTTGGCCTTTGAGATACTTGATTGATTCATGATCCGTGTGAATCACAAACTCTCGGCCAACCAAGTAATGCTGCCATGTTTCCAAAGCTCGAACAATAGCGTATAACTCTTTATCATATGTAGGATAATTAAGGGAAGCACCATTTAATTTCTCACTAAAATATGCTAAAGGTTTACCTTGTTGTTGTAAAACAGCCCCAATACCTATACCTGAAGCATCACATTCAACTTCAAGAGTTAGGGTAAAATTAGGTAAAGATAAAATAGGGGAAGAAGTTAGTAATTGTTTAAGCTTTGTAAAACTGTCTTCTTGCGGCTTATCCCAAAAGAATGAGATATCTTTCTTCACAACTTCATTCAATGGTGCGGCAATTGAGCTAAAATCACGAACAAATCGTCTATAAAAGCTTGCTAAACCGTAGAATGTTCGGACTTGTGTTGCATTTGTTGGTATCGGCCAGCTCACTATTGATTCTATTTTTGCCGGATCAACCTAAATTCCACTTGAACTAACAATGTAACCAAGAAAGTTAATAGAATTAGTGCAAAAAATGCATTTTTCAAGCTTGGCATACAAGGTTTGTTCTCTTAATATAGTAAAAACTGCTTTAAGATGTTCAACATGCTCTTCTAATGTTTTACTATAAACAAGAATATCATCAAAATAAACTACCACAAATTTGCCAAAACAATGTCGAAATATGTAGTTCATTAATCTCATGAAAGTACTAGGTGCATTACTAAGACCAAAAGGCATAACAATCCATTCATATAAACCATATTTAGTCTTAAAAGCAGTTTTCCATTCATCAACTTCTTTCATTCTTATTTGGTGATAGCCTTGAGTTAAATCAATTTTAGAAAAGATTAAAGCACCGCTTAACTCATCTAGCATATCATCTAAGCGAGGTATATGATGTCTATATTTAATAGTTATCTTAGTAATATCTCGACAATCCGTACATAATCTGAAAGTGCCTTCTTTTTTAGGTACCAAAATAACCGGACTAGCACAAGGACTTAAAGATTCACGTACCTGCTCTTTCTCTAAAAGTAAATCGACTTGCCTTTGTATTTCTCGGGTCTCATCCGGATTTGCTCTATAGGCTGCCCTATTTGGAAGATTTGATCCCGGAATAAAGTCGATTTGATACTCAATGCCTCGGATTGGGGGTAATCCTTTCGGCAATTCCTTTGGAAAAATGTCCTTGAATTCCTGCAAAACATCAACACATAGACTAGGTAGAGAAGAAATTTTAAGATCAAAGGAAACGTTGTTAGTGAGAGAAAACCTTGCGGTTTCTCTGAAAATCAGCAAAACAAGAGGTTTGTTTGCACTTAAAGCCCTATCTACCTTTCCAGAATTGATAAATAAACACTCTTTCCTCACATTTTGTGAGCATGCCTTTTTTCTCACTATGCTCATGGCTTTTTCAACATTTTTTACCTCTGATTTTACCTCTTGGGTAGGATCACTCTTCTTTTTCAACTCACGCTCTTTTAATCTCTTTTCTCTCCCCTTGGCTAATTTTCTTTGAACCTCACAAACTTGATTCGGTGTCATAGGATGCAATGTGTACCGAATGTTATCTTTTGTAGCCTTGTAAACATTCCTTCGACCAATATGATCCGCGAACCTATCATATTGCCAAGGTCTTCCCAAAATAATATGACTAGCGGTCATAGGTACCACATCACATAAAACTGTGTCTTTGAACTTCCCAATGCTGAAATTAACCTCCACTTGTTTATCTACCTTAATCTCTCCGCTATTATTTAACCAAGAAAGCTTGTACGGCATCGGATGTGCTTTCATAGGTGAATCCAAAGCGGCTACCATCTCATAAGAGCAAACATTAGTGCAACTACCATTATCAATAATAACCAAACAAGTCTTATCCTTAACATTGCACGTAGCTTGAAAAAGATTACTTCGGTGTTGATGCAAATCATCTAATGGGTGAGAATGTAGAAGTTGCTTATTGACCAAAATAAAAGTACCATCATCCGCGGGAAATTCTCCATTGCCCTCGGCTTCAATGTCCAAAAGTTGCTCCTCAAATTCCCAATCGTCCACAAAACTTTTGGATTCTTGAGATTCTTGATCATCTTGAAGCTCTTTTGCTGCGGCTTTCCACTTAGCCGAATGGTTCTTGAATTCAAGATTCTCCAACCGATCTTGAATGTTTTGATGGATTGCATCAAGGTTCTCATTGTTTGTTGCATTGATTCTTTAAAAAGCTTGTCACCATCCATGGCACTTTGCTGCGAAGTACCTTCATCAAAAGACATTATCATTGCAAAGAAATCACACAAATCGTTAGATAGAAAAAAAAATTCTCTCAATATTCCAACAATACTTGTCAAGAACTTCCAACTCTAGATGAATTTAAAGATTCCTAATGTTGTGTTGATGAAACGCTGAAAAATATGGGAAAGAATTCCTATCTTGACCTACACAAATAGTTAAGAAAGAAATATAAGAGTAATCGTTAAAAAGATGTGACCTTTACACTTCTTGATTTCTTGAAAAATTGAAATTTATTCTCGGATGAATAGTGCTTTGAACAGTACCGAAAATTTTAAAATCTTGAAAAAAATATTTTCTTGATTTTTTTCTTTACCTTTTACCAAAGACTTACCCTTTTCTTAGCCACGATTTATCAAGAACTCTGGATTAGGAAGATTTTACCTTGATTTGATGATGATGATGGCGGCTTTTCAAGAACAAGAGGGATCAAGAGCCAATTCCTTTATACGAAGGAAGTTTGCTTTGGTTTGATCCTTTTCTAAATAGGATAACCCGACTGCCAGTTTCTTTATCTTTCTCGGTCAATTCCAAGCAAACAAGAATTTTTTTTTTTATTTTAAAAACACAAGGTACACCAAGATAGAGATCAACCTTTTGCTCTGATACCACTTGATGCGAAACCATGATTTTTATATGAAGGTTCGGCTTTTTAGCATATCTTTCTCTATCTCGAAGAGTTTATGGGGGAATATAATCAACAATCCTCCCGTAATTTTGATTATCAATGGGGGCTGAAACACCACAATAAGTATAAACCAAACTTATCGATACAGTAACTCAAAGATTAATGAACTCTACCAAGAGAATCAAACAAAGGAACTAAGGAATAACCTTAACATATCATAAATCAAGTCCCACATTAACATATCGAAGGCATGGTAGCCCAGTGGGTAACATCCACTGCCTGTGACCGAGAGGTCCAGGTTCGATACCTTCCTCACACAAGGGGAATGATTTATTTGTCATTTCTTTGGGTTCCCTTGTGTGAGGTCTTATACACCCCTCACGGGGCACCCGCTCAACGGGACTTCTACGACACCCGCTCAACGGGACTTCTACTTCTCCTCACGGGGCACCCGCTCAACGGGACTTCTACGACATCCACTCAACGAGGTCATCTACTTCTCCCCTCACGGGGTCTTCTACTTCTCCCCTCTCGGGGTCTTCTACTTCTCCTCCTGTGAGGTCTTATAATAATAATTGTAATAAACTAGACCATACTTATAAATGGTCTAGTTTTTTTTTTAAAAAAAAAAAAAGTCCCACATTAACATGGCTGAAATCCCTCTTAAATAGACTGAAATTTCGTAGCCTAATGAACCACAAATAAGAGTCCTTTAAAGATTAGGACTCTACAACTCCTAGATAACTAAAAACACTACCTAACATCAAGGACAACATGTCCTATTATTTAGCTAGCTTATTTCGGCCAACATGGCTAATTAAAACAACATAATAAATCTGAAAATATAATTAAAGTCTGGAATAGACTTTAATTATCAATTGACTAAAATATCCTTTCAACCATTTTCCTTCCAATTATGTATCTTTCCTTCAAATGCTATTAGATGGCTTTGATCCTTGTGTCTAGCTTTATTTGAAGGCTTCTTTAACTCTTGAACCTTTAGAATAGATACTTTCAGCACTTGGAACAAAGGCTTTACTTGGAAGCTTGTATTTGGAATGTTGATGAGGTCATTTATCCAAATGACCTCTTTAAGCTTCATATATGATCCCGTATAATCTTCCGCCGGTAAACAGTTGTTACTTCCGTCGGTATTTGGTTGTTAACGGTGCACTAAACGACATCGTTTTAGTTAATTTTAAACCTTAATTTTTTTAAAGAAATAAAATATCAAAACGACGTCGTTATGTATTCCGTCGGTCAACGATCTTTAACTTCCGTCGGTATTCGGTCGTTAAAAGTGCACTAAACTTCGTCGTTTAAATTAATTTTAAAGCTTAATTTTTTAAAAGAAATAAAAGATCAAAGCGACGTCGTTTTGATGCCGTTACGTATTCCGTCGGTAAACGGTCGTTAACTTCCGTCGGTATTCGGTCGTTAAGTGTTCAGTAAACGACATCGTTTTAATTAATTTTAAACCTTAATTTTTTTAAAGAAATAAAATATCAAAACGACGTCGTTTTGACGTCGTTATGTATTCCGTCGGTCAACGGTCGTTAACTTTCGTTGGTATTCGGTCGTTAAGTGTTCATTAAACAACGCCATTTTAATTTGGTCAACGGGATCGATATGGACGACGCAGTAGCGACCGACATTATTTCGGTGTCTGTGCGGTCGGCATTCGGTCGTTATAAGAGTGACTGAAAAATTCGGTCGCTATTTAATTGTTTTCTTGTAGTGCCTCAACAAATGAGGACTTGTGCTTCACAAAGACGATTCCACTCACAAATAGTGTTAAGCTCACTAAGACAAAACCATACTGGTCGACCGACTCAACACTGGTTGATCGACCGACTACTTCTGGTCTTCCGAGACTAAGCTTAGGTCGACCGGATTGCTGTCCCAAAGTGGTTTTTCCACTTAGTCAAGTTTCCAATGTTACCAACACAAGTTGGCTCAGTTGGTAAGGAGTTGGCACGTCCTTACAAAGGTCAAGTGTTCAATTCCCGTTGCCGACGTGAGGGATGTGTTGGTGGGTGATTTGTAAGTACCCTTGTAAGCGACCTATGGTCCCTTGGGCCTGCCCTGACCCGTGGTGGCGACCGGAGCCGAACCCACCCGAACTTTTTTCCACAAAAAAAAAAAAGTTTCCAATGTTCTCATGCACATGTCCAAGTGTTTTGTAAATATATAAAGCACATTTTAAAGTACTTAGGCATTGACCAACACTTAAACTAGTTTTCAAAAATCTTTTCAAAGAATAGAACAATTTAAAACATGAGGTTATGAAAACATGCATAGTTGAGCTTTAAACATTCTTATATCCTAGTATTCTCAAGGGAAATATTAGTCACAAAAAATTACCTATAAAGCTTTGATTAATCTTCCTAAGGTCTTCAAGTTGATTCTTCTTGTAACTTGGACTTGAAGCCTTTGATC
This sequence comes from Vinca minor, assembly GCA_026122235.1. Taxonomy (NCBI): domain Eukaryota; kingdom Viridiplantae; phylum Streptophyta; class Magnoliopsida; order Gentianales; family Apocynaceae; genus Vinca; species Vinca minor. The sequence continues at coordinate 410,110 of JAOCZM010000156.1, read as the reverse complement.
AACATCTTCTTAAGTGATGAAGTCCTCTAGCAATCTTGAGTTTTAGTGTGTTAGACTTCATACTTCTTCTTGTCAAGAAGTCTACCACTTCATTGTACTCTTGTTGGATTGAGTATCTCTTTGACATGTTGATCTTCCTTCTTCATGACTTCGCAAGTTCTTCCATAGCATGTGGATTGACTTCATGCTTCCTTGTGTGTATGATCATACCTTTGATGTACACAAATAGCTAACTTACCATTTTCATCAATGTTGGTATGAGTGCTAAGTATCCTATCATTAAGAGCATGCTCACACAAACATTAGAACTACAAACGGTTTGTTATCATCACCTTCCTTCTCCATTTCTGACGAACCCGCCACCATCACCTTCCTTCCCCCTCGATCCACTCCCGATTTCTTAGAGACACCCATACCCTCCGGCCACCGTCGGTCTCATTCCTCTCCTCCGACCCTTCACCACCACGCCGCTGCCGCCTAATTCTTCACAGTCCGCCGCCGCCTTAGAGTAAGTTTAGACTGTCCTTTTTTTTGAATTTTTTTTTGCTTTTTCTGTTCCATTTTTGCCTTTTATGTTCTATTTTCAGTTGTGATACAATGTTTTAATTAATCTAACTCTCTAACATTTCCTAAAAATGCCAACAGAAGCTTTGATGATATCAAGAAAATCTGGCTGCATGGTTGTATGGTGTCAATGATATCAAAATTCAGTTGATCAAGCTCCCTACTCTAGGTATTCACTCGCGCTTTGATAATTTTTGTTTATATCGTATAGTTTTGAATGGATTAATCTTGTTTTGAATTTATTGTATCTTGTATTTGATTTTTGCATCGTTATTCAACAAAGTAACATTGAGAAACATTGATTTTTGCAAGGTATACCTGTTCTTGCATTCATTGAGAAACAACTTACATTTTCAGGATGCTGTTGTACTTGTTTGTTTGTTTCATTTGATAATGAGGCCAAGATGACTCTATACAGGCCAGGGTTAGAGATGGTTTGACTTCTTACTTTTTATTATTGGGGGTAGAAGTATGACTTGGTTACTATTTCTCATGCTAAATTAGTCATGAATTCTCAGCTATGATGTGTGAATGCTATGTCAATTAAAAAATGACTAGAAGGATCAATCTACCTCTTTGCATTCATAGGTATATTGTATGGTTGCTTATATATTACTCCCTTTATAGTCATCCTAAAATATTGTTTACATTTAGACTTTTCACAGGGATTAATGATTTACGGAAATCTATACAATTGAACATAAAAAGATGCGTATTTTCCTTCTTTGCCCATGAAACTCATCAAAGACATCCTTGAAAATTGATATAGTAATCGTTAAATACACATCGGTAGTACAAATGTAAACTATATTTTGGGATTAAAAAAAGGCCTCGAATGGGAGTAGTTAATATCCTGGCACAACTCACGGTACTAGTGTTGTGACCAATTGCTACATGGTTACTAATGTGAATGGTAATGTTTTCAATTTTAGACAACCTTATTTTGTGTTAAATAATAAGTGATGAAAATAACCGTGTGACATGGTTGTACATGTTGGTTTTCTATATTCGTAACGCTGTCTTTTGCACCATACGTAAAGTGTACACTCTCTTTTCTGTTGAGCATTGATAGCACTGAACTAATCTTTTTTTGAATGTTTGTGATTAATTAATTACCTTCTCTGTCTTTCCATCGGCGAGGAAAAACACATAGACTTTCCATCTTATAAAATGATCGGTAATTTGCTACTTCTTAATCCGCTTAATCTTTATTTCAGAAATGCCTCCAAAGAAAACTATCCGATCTTGCTTACTATTTAGTCAGACCTCAGCATCTGCTACGACCCCTACCTCCCGGCCAGGTTCATCGTCGGTATGACACCTCCTTCATAGTCTTCCGATGTACACGTGTCTTGGGATTCGTACGCGGCAGGACCGCCCCCCGAGTCTCCGCCTGTAGGAGGCTCGACGACTCCCCAGTCTGCTGTCCCAGACACTGGTGGAGCACTGATTGCACCAGATACTCGGATTCTCCTGCAGCCAACTTATGGCATGTAAGTTAATTTCAAACTCATCTTCTTTATAAATCAAGTTAATTATAATTCTTATAATCATTATAATCTGCAATTAAATTTTATCATTTTATTATAGTTTTACATTGAGCTCTAGCTGCGCCTATGCCATTACCGGTATATTCCAAGGCCGTTTCAAGGGAGCATATAGCACCTTAAAGGACGTACCTATGGAAGAAGAAAATATGTGGTGGGAAGAGTTCACGGTAAGTGTATTTGAAACTTAATGATTTTACAAGACTATCAAATTTAATTATCTAACACATTATTTCAAAAAATAGAAACGTTATCGATGGGCTCTTGAGTATCAGGACAGCGTCAAGAGAGGTTGTCGCATGTTACTTCAGAGGAGACTCAGCGGTGTCATGAGCGACCATCGGAAAAAGAATAAGAAGCCTAAATGGGTTTCAGACTCTGATTGGAACACACTTCAACAATATTGGGCAACTCCGGAATTTAAAGCAAAGTCTAAACAGGCATCAATAAACTGGAAGGAGGGGATGGGCGGCAAAGGCCCAATGAAGCATACGGGTGGTTCACTTAGCCACATTGAGCATCACCAGAGACTGGTAATTTTATAATTTTCCAAATTCGTTAAAATTTTGTGTCGTAGTTCTGTATTTAATGTTTTAATGATTGTTGTAAATAGGAAAAGGAGGCTGGGCATCCACTCCCATTCCCGGATAACTATGATGGGTGTCATCAACACCATACCGGCTCGAAGATAGGGGATTTTGTTGATGACGATTCTAGAGAGCTATCTGTAAGTATTTCAATACTTATCCCTCTTTTTACACTAGTTAATTACTTTCATTTATCTATAACCTTAAATTTTATTTGACAGGGAGTGTTCCATTCTGTCTATGACAAAGCCGCAACCGAAGCTACTCAAACAGGCGAGCCTCTTCCTAATTTGCTGACTCATATTGCGCTATCTGCTGAGGCAGAGGGCGGGCTAAAAAAGGGACGAGTTCAAGGACTCGGTTCCTTCTCCAATGTGGTTAAGGCAATGAGGGGAGGTAGCCAGTCGGTCTCTCATTCAGAAATGGAACAAAAAATGACATAAATGAACGATGATTGGAAGAAGAAATTTGAAGATAAAGAAAGAGAAAATGCGCGGAGGGAAAAGAAGAGAGCTAGAGCATTAGCTAGTACCTTATTTGATATTCTTTCAAATAGGGACGCTATATTAAGTCTCGCTGAGCTAGAAGCTAGATTGACCAATTTAGAGTACGATGATGTAGATTCAGTATATGACGATGATCCCTTAGCCGTAAATGATGTATTGGAGCATCAATAGATTGTGTTGTTTATTTGGTATATTATTCAACTTTTGTATGTTTGTTTTTGCGTTGTTAATATTGCATACTTGTTTTTGCGTTATCAATATTGAATGTTGGGTAGTATTTATGTTATATTTGAGCTTGTTTTCTGTTGAATTGTGGCAGAGTGTTTACTTTTTTCAGCATTCTGTTTATGAATTACTGGAATTTTAACTACCGAATAGCGACGGACAATCGACCATCTTAGGGTATAGGGTTAGGGTTTAGTGACCGAATACTTTTGAAAACTATACAAGAGAAGCATTCTTTTTAGCGACGGATATGAGATAGACCGCCGCTCTTATTACATGGGGCGACCGAATAGCGACTGTTCTTGGATAATCGGTCGCCCTTCGGTCGATATATTTTCCCGGTTCCGGTTTTTACAAAATAGCTGTGTTTGTAAGGATATATGGAAACATTTGTCTATTTTAGTTATTATTACTAATATTATGTATATATATATATATATATATACATAATATATATATATATATATACACACACATACGTATATTAACTTGAATATTCATACTAGTAAAACTTATACGTCTATAGACTCGAAGCAGAACAAATCAAACAATACATTTGTGTATATATTTACGTGAACCATGAATTGATGGAGTTAAAATTGTAATCATTTATTAGAAATATACAAATAATTACTAAAATGTTCACATTACTTCGTACTCACATTCTGAACGTTGTCGGTTTTTCGATTTGTAATTTTTTTTAATTTTTTTCCGTCGCCCGTATTACATGGGGCGACCGAATAGCGACGGTCCTTGGATTATCGGTCGCCCTTCGGTCGGTATATTAACTTCCCGATTCCGATTTTTACAAAATAGCTGTGTTTGTAAGGATATATGGAAACATTTTGTCTATTTTAGTTACTATTACTAATATTATGTATATATATATATTAACTTGAATATCCATACTATTAAAACTTATACGTATATAGACTCGAAGCAGAACAAATCAAACAATACATTTGTGTAGATATTTACGTGAATCATGAAGTGATGGAGTTAAAATTGTTATCATTGATTAGAAATATACACATAATTACTAAAATGTTCACATTACTTGGATAATCTGTCGCCCTTCGGTCGGTATATTTTCCTGGTTCAACAACAACGTGTACTTTTTATTAGGCGACCGACCACCGACCGAAAATTTATTTCGGTCGGGAATCGGTTGCTATTATTCAATATGAAACCACGCAGTCCTGTTTTTAAATTGCTTTAAAACAGAACACTCCCTCCACAGAAACCCAGTTCTCCCCTGCGAAACCCTCCTGCCTCAACCTCCCCTCCACCTCCTCATCCTCCCCTCCACCGCCTCCACCTCCTCTCCTACGCCCTTTACTGCCGCTCTGAATCAGGTGCTCCACCACCACTGTGAAGTCTACCATTTAGGTTTATTTTCTTATCCATTTCTTCTTCTTTTTTTTCGAAATTAAGGAGTGAATTTGTTTATGGCCATAAATGATTATGAAAATATGCTTAGAATAAACTTGATTTATGATGGACCAAGGTTTATTTACTTGGAAATGAAATTGTGAGATATGTTTTTTTTTTTTGTGAATTTGTAATTTATTGGTGTTTATTTTACACTATAACCTTGACATTATTCTTTATCATTGTAAATTTTCATTGTAATAACATGGTGCTAGAATGTTCGGAAGCCTTTGAAGGATCTTCTTTGTATTATCTCGCCGGGTTCTTTGGATTATGCATGTAATAATAAATACTTGATATATGCAGATATTGTGTTTATAATGGAGGACCATAGTTGGATGTATCCATCTAATAAGGGTGGACCCCGTCCAGAATTTACAGCGGGAGTGAAACAATTTGTGGATTTTGCTATTAGTATGTCTGCTAATGTACAAAATGATGGGATTAGGTGTCCTTGTGCTTGTTGTAAAAATAAGGATTTTCATATACCTGATATGGTCAAGTATCATCTTGTTATGAACGGATTTGTGTCTAACTATTTTAATTGGACATGTCACGGTGAGGCATTCTTTCTAATGCCTCAATTTCCGTTTATACATGAAACCTCTCATGATATGGATAATTCGTTAAGATATACAACACACAACAATTATCGAGAGATGGTTCTTGATACTGCCGGACCAAGTTTTAATGAGTCGAAAAATAGGGACGTAGAAGAACATCCCAATCCAGAGGCACAAAAATTCTATGACATGTTGAAGGCTGTTGATATTCCCCTGTACAAAGGTTGTACAAACCATTCACAGCTATCAATGACTGCTAGAATGTTGAGTATTAAGTCCGAAGACAACTTATCTGAAAATACTATAGATAAATTTGCACAGTTGATGAAAGAGGCGCTTCCTCCTCAAATTAATGCTTTGGACGACTTTTACCAAATGAAGAAATTGGTTAAAGGCCTTGGATTACCGGTGCAAAAGATAGATGTTTGTTTTAACGGTTGTATGTTGTACTGGAAAGATGATGTTGAGAGTAGAGAATGTAAGTTTTGTGACCATGGTAGGTATATTAGGAAAAAGAAATAAAAAAATACATGACAAAAAGAGATCGCTTGCAAAAAGATGTATTATTTTTCAATTACTCCGAGATTGCAAAGATTGTATGCATCTGAGATAACCGCAAAACACATGACATGGCACTCATACAGTGAGAGTGAAGAGGGAATAATGAATCACCCACGGGATGGGGAAGCTTGGCAACATTTTGATAGAACATACACCGATTTTGCAGCGGAACCTCGGAATGTAAGGCTTGGGTTATGTACAGATAGATTTGCACCTTTCGGCATGTCAGGGAAGCAATATTCTTCTTGGCCAGTTATTCTAACACCTTATAATCTGCCCCCTTGGATGTGTATGAAGAACAATGTAATGTTCTTAACTATCATTGTACCTGGACCCTAAAATCCAAAACACAAGATTGATGTGTACTTCCAGCCTCTCATCGATGAATTGAATCAACTGTGGGGTGAAGGTGCGGAAACGTATGACATCTCCAAAAAGCAAAATTTCAACCTGAGGGCTTCATTACTTTGAACAATTAGTGATTTCCCAGCATATGGAATGTTGAGTGGATTGAGTACAGCTGGCATTCATTCTTGTCCATATTGTACGGAGGAAACTCAAGCGTTCCATTTGCATGCTGGCGGGAAACAATCGTGGTTCGATTGCCACAGATGCTTCTTGTCACCTAATCATCATTTTAGAAGAGATGCAATGGGATTTCGAAAGGACCGACGACAGGAGAGAGCAGACCTGCCATCTCGCCTGACTGGTGATGAAATATGGTTTAGAGTTAGAGATTATTCAAAAATTACCGATACAGCTGAAGAGATTGGTAAAGAGCAAGGCAGGGGACGAGATCACAGTTGGGCCAAACGTAGCATATTTTGGGACTTACCCTATTGGCAGACACTTCTTCCAAGACACAACATTGATGTCATGCATAATGAAAAAAATGTGTTTGATAATGTCTTTAACACCGTGTTGGACGTGAAGGGTAAAACAAAGGACAATGTTAAGGCTAGAGCGGATGTTGAAAGGTATTGCAGTCGGCCGGAATTGAATATTAAACACGATGGCCGAGGTAAAGCAACAAAACCGAAGGCATGTTTCACTCTTACCAAGGCACAAAAAGAGATAGTTTTGCAGTGGGTTAAAGAATTACGGCTCCCAGATGGATATGCATCGAATTTGGCGCGATGTGTTGATATGAAAGAGTTGAAAATGTCTGGAATGAAGAGTCACGATTCTCATGTTTTGATGGAGAGACTTATCCCTATAGCACTTAGACAAGTACTACCGGCAAGTGTTTGGGGGCCCTTGGCTGAACTTAGTCTGTTCTACAAAGATTTGTGTTCCCCAAAATTGAGTGTGGTGCATATGCAAGAATTGGAGGACACTATCGCTATTTTATTGTGCAAGTTAGAGAGAATATTTCCTCCAGGATTTTTTGATGTGATGGAACATTTGCCGGTTCACCTTCCGTACGAAGCCAAGGTTGGTGGCCCGGTACACTTTAGATTGATGTACCCGTTTAACAACCAATGTCTTTATGATATCAAGTTCATTTTTACTTTTCATGCACGTATTTACATTGTGATTAACTACTTGTACTTTAATTAGATACCTGCACCATCTAAAAAAGAAGATAAAAAACAAGGCCAGAGTTGAGGGGTCAATTTGCAATGCATACTTGGTCGAAGAAGCTGCTACATTCTTTAGCTATTGTTTCGAACCCCACGTGAAAACGAAAGTTACAACCATTGGGCGAAATGATGGTGAAGACGATACTAGTGGACCAGATGTATTATCAATTTGCAACTTACCGGGAAGATCATTTGGAAAAAAAGAAAAGATTTTATTATCTGATAATGATTATAAAACAGCCATGAATTATATCCTGATGAATTGTGAAGAGGTCGAACCGTATATTCAGTAAGTAAACCCATATATTTGCTTCATTTTTGTTATATAATTAAAATTAGCCAATTAACAATATTGTCATTTAATTTGTAACTCAAGAAATTTGTCAGTGAAGTACGTGACCAAACTCTGCAGATAACGGAGGAAGAACTTCTAAGCCGGGTTTATAATGATTTTTCCAAATGGTTTGGAACTCATATAAGTTGGTATTGTGTAGAAATGTATTTGTCTTAACAATGATTAAACTAAACTAATTTAACTTTTGTTGTTCTCAACAAATACATAGCCTTCCGGAACATTCTGAAAGGTTGTTGAAAAATCTGTCATGGAGCTCATCAAGGAGAGTGATGTCATACACCGGTTACTTTGTAAACGGTTATAGATTTGACACAAAATCCCACAGCAATGGAAAAGGAACAACAAACAGTGGGGTATTGGTTAAAGGAGATTATTACGTAGAGTTAAAACAAGTCATTGAGGTTGAGCTTGCTGGAGTACCTCACCAAAAAATAATTCTTTTCAAATACGACTGGTTTGATTCTACTCCAAATCGAGGTTTGAGGGTGCATCCTCAATATAAACTTGTAGAAATACATAGGAAAAGAACGTACCAGGGTTACGATCCATTTGTATTTGCTTCCCAATGTCAACAAGTCTACTACACACCTTATGCGGGTAGTAAGACAACATCTAGGGTTGATTGGTTGGCTGTTTGTCATTCCAAACCACGTCTAATTGACGTTCCTAGTGTTCCGTTATCGTATCAGGAGGAAGTACGCGAGGAGGAGACCAGTCACATTGATCAAACTGTTATTGAAGTTGGTCAACTTGCACACCTTTCAGGGGAAATAGAAGTTGTGCTTGTGGTCGGTACGAGCCGTGTTGATGATGATGATGATGATGATGATGATGATGATTGTGATGATGATGATGATGATGATGATGAAATTATGTCGGGTGATGACAATTTTGAAGAAGAGGATGAATTTATGTCGGAGGATGATTTAGAATGATTAATCTCTTTCTCGCTTCTTGGAATTTCATAAATTAATTGTCGTATTTTATAACTTTTTTAACATAATTCAAAGTAGTAATTTTATTGCAATAAAATAATTTGATTCTTGAATTTTCATATTGCAACTCATGCATTTCCAAGGATACATATAAATGACATCAAGGAGTTTATGAGAAGTGTAAACTTTTATTGTGAGTGTTGTAATATAATAAGAAGTGCACACTTTGATTGTGAGTTTTGATAATTCAAAGTGTGCACTTTAATTGTGAGTGTTGTAATGTAATGAGAAGTGCACACTTTGATTGCGAGTTTTGATAATTCAAAGTGTGCACTTTAATTGTGAGAGTTGTAATTCAAAGTGTGCACTTTGATTGTGAGTATTGTAATGTAATGAGAAGTGCACACTTTGATTGTGAGAGTTGTAATTCAAAGTGTGCACTTTGATTGTGAGTATTGTAATGTAATGAGAAGTGCGCACTTTGATTGTGAGTATTGTAATGTAATGAGAAGTGTAAACTTGGTTATGTAATGTTATTTTTGCTATTTGGGATCTTATTAATACTGTTTCTGGTTTGTATTTCTGTGCGTATTGCTGTTTTTTATAATCGGGATTTAATTAAATTTCAGATTTATTTTTTTAAATAAAAAACAATGTAGCGACCGAATATCGAGTGCTATATTAGCCGTCGGTATTCGGTCGTTAACCAGTCAAAAGTCATGTAAAATATAAACAATTGAGAATACATCACATATCTTGAGGTGGCATAAGATAAAAACATTTGAAAACTCCCCCAAGGTTTTGCCTATATGAATGAAGCAGTAAAACGTACAGATTACAGAAGTTGAAGTTCAAATTTTGCTGAAGTTTGGCTGTCCCGGTCGACTGCATCACTACAAGAAAACTGTTAAATAGCAACCGAACTTAGCGACCGATATTTTCGTTCACTAAGATACTGACCGGATAGCGACGAAATAGAAACCGAGGAAAGAGCGGTCGCTATTTCATCGCTATTTGGTCGTCCATATCGGTCACCTTGACCAAATACAAACGACGTCGTTTTGTACAACTTTAACGACCGAATACCGACGGAAGGTAACGACCGTTTATCGACGGAATACATAACGGCGTTAAAACGATGTCGTTTTGATCTTTTATTTCTTTTAAAAAATTAATGTTTAAAAAAAATTAAAACGACATCGTTTTGTTCAAAGTTAATGACCGAATACCGACGGAAGGTACGATCGGTTATCGACGGAATACATAACGGCGTTAAAACGACGTCGTTTTGATCTTTTATTTTTTTTTAAATTTAAGGTTTAAAAAAATTTAAAACTGCGTCGTTTTGTTCAATATTAACGACCGAATACTGAGGGAAAGTAACGACCGTTTACCGACGAAATACATAATTGATTATCAATAAACAAATAATTACTAAAAGTTTCGTATTAGTTCGTACTCGCATTCTGAACACAGTCGGTTCTCGGGTTTTTAATTTTTCCACACGGTCCGTCGCAATTCCGTCGCCAGGCATATAGGGGGCGACAGAATAGCGACCGAACTCGGCTGTGCGGTCGCCATTCGGTCGTTATTTTTCCGGTTTCCGTTTTTATTATTAAAGCGGGGCTTTTAAGTATATATGGTAATATTCTGCCTATTTTTATTTCCTATTACTAATATATATTTGTATAAACATTAACTTTAATAATCAAACATGTAAAACTTATACTTATTCACGAAATCCATAAATAGACTTATAGAAGAACAATTTAAGTAATACTTTGTGTTTACATTTAAGATAATAATTGAGTAATGTAATTTAAATTTTAATAATTGATTATCAATAAACAAATAATTACTAAAAGATTCGTATTAGTTCGTACTCGCATTCTGAACGCAGTCGGTTCTCGGGTTTTTAATTTTTCCACACGGTCCGTCGTAATTCCGTCGCTAGGCATATAGGGGGTGACGGAATAGCGACCGAACTCGGCTGTGCGGTCGCCATTCGGTCGTTATTTTTCCGGTTTGCATTTTTATTATTAAAGCGGGGCTTTTAAGTATATATAGTAATATTCTGCCTATTTTTATTTCCTATTACTAATATGTATTTATATAAACATTAACTTTAATAGTCAAACATGTAAAACTTATATTTATACACGAAATCCATAAATAGACTTGTAGCAGAACAATTTAAGTAGTACTTTGTGTTTACATTTAAAATAATAATTGAGTAATGTAATTTAAATTTTAATAATTGATTATCAATAAACAAATAATTACTAAAAGATTCGTATTAGTTTGTACTCGCATTCTGAACGCAGTCGGTTCTCGGGTTTTTTATTTTTCCACACGGTCCGTCGCAATTCCGTCTCTAGGCATATAGGGGGCGACAGAATAGCGACCGAACTCGTCTGTGCGGTTGCCATTCGGTTGTTATGCGTAAAGGGTTAAACGATGTCGTTGTTTATCAGTTGTTGCATTTAAAAGGAGCGATCGAATACCGATCGATTTTCACAATGCAGTAGCCAATAAGAAAGGTGTAAATGACGTCGTTTTTTGCGTTTTATTTCTCTAAAAATCCCTAAGGCAAGAAGCCTCTCCCTGTTTCTTCATTCTGCCAGCCGTGACCTCCACCATCACCTTCACCTATTGGTGATTTCCCCCCAAGTCCGCCATGAAACCCCCTCCCCCCATCCCCACCACCTCCAAGACGTTGCCACCACCTCCAAGAGTCGCCCCATCTCCGATTTCATTTGGGTTTTTTAGGGTTATGGTGAGATCTTGCCTTTTCTATTTATTATAGTATTATTAATGTTCTAATTCATGATCTTATACCATTTCTATTTATTATAGTGTAATTAATGTTTACATTCATGATCTTATACCATTTCTTCTCTAAGGTTTTTTTAGGGTTTAGGTGAGAATCTTGCCTCTGAGAGAGTTTGACAAAATTGGTCACAATTCATGTTTTTTGCCTAAAATTATAATACCCCTAGTTGTAAGAATGAAACCGTTGGGTTGGAAGGATACAAAGATTTGGTTGCATATGTGCATTTAGTGAAATCTTAGTTGCTTTAGGACATTTTACCTTTTATTTTTTGGGTTGGATTTAAGGTGCTTGATGATATGCTTAAAAGAACCTTAAAATTCAAAGATAGCTTAAAAGACGGAAAATGTGTCAAGTTTCTTTATTTACTTTGTAAGCAAAATTAGGAATGTCCAAAATAAGTATGGCTTCAGGTACACAATGAAACATTAATTTAGATTTCAAGTCATTTTTAATATACAATGAAACATTAATTGGATTGATAATTTATCATACTAAAGGACTTTTGTTCATGCACACACTCATGATTTTATAATGAATTTCTTGTAAAAAAAATTCTGAGATTTGACCAATATTTGTATTTTTGAGCAGATTCCGAAGACCCAATTGCCAATTTGCATGTGAAAGGTGTGTTTTAGCAGCGTTGTATAGATGAGACCTGTCATGAAGACCTATGAATTTTCTCTCATGTTGCATCTTTGTATTCTCTCCCATGTTTTTCTATATTTGTATTGTATCCCCCGGTTTTTCTATCTTTGTACTGTCTTCCTTGACTTTTATATCTTTGTATTATCTCCCCGGTTTTTATAAGTTTTAGGGATTTCCATTTTTAATTATTGGAATGTAGGCTAATTATATCATTTTAGTTTCAATAATTAAATAATTGATAATCGAACATACCAATTGCTTCAAAATTAAGGTTGAAAATCAAACATAAGGTTCATCACTAATATTCATTTACTTATTAAAATTTGATGTATGCCGACATTGTGTTTATAATGGAGGACCGTAGTTGGATGTATATGGATTCGACAACAAATGGTGGACCTCGTCATTGTCCAGAATTTATAGCGGCATTGAAAAGATTTGTGAATTTCGCTGTTAGTATGTCTGTTAATGTACAAATTAATGGGATTAGGTGTCCTTGTGGGGTTTGTAAGAATAAGTATTTTCGTATGCCTGATACTGTGAAGTATCATCTTGTTATGAACGGATTTGTGTCTATCTATTTTAATTGGACATGTCATGGTGAGGCATTCATTCCAATGCCTCGAATCCCGTTTGTTCATGATATGGATAATTCTAGAAGACATACGACACAGAACAATTATCGAGAGATGGTTCTTGATGCTGTAGGACCAAGTTTTAATGAGCCGCATAATAGAGATGTGGAAGAACCTCCCAATCCAGAGGCACAAATGTTCTATGACATGTTGAAGGCTGTTGATAGCCCATTATACAATGGTTGTACAAACCATTCACAGCTATCAATGACTGCTAGAATGTTGAGTATTAAGTCCGAAGACAACTTATCTAAAACTACTTTAGATAAATTTGCGCAGTTGATGAAAGAGGCACTTCCTCCACAAAATAATGCTTTAGACGACTTTTACCAAATGAAGAAATTGGTTAAAGGCCTTGGATTACCGGCTCAAAAGATTGATGTTTTTTTTAACGGTTGCATGTTGTACTAGAAAGACAATGTTGAGAGTAGAGAATGCAAGTTTTGTGGCCATGTTAGGTACATTAATAAAAAGAAATCAAAAAATACACGATAGAAAGAGATTGCTTGCAAAAAGATGTATTATTTCCCAATTACTCCGAAATTACAAAGATTGTATGCATATGAGAAAAAAGCAAGACACATGACATGGCACTCAAACAGTGAGAGGGAAGAGGGAATAATGAATCACTCACGGGATGGAGAAGCTTGGAAACATTTTGATAGAACGCACACCGATTTTGCTGCGGAACCTCGGAATGTAAGGCTTGGGTCATGTACAGATGGTTTTGCAACTTTCGGCATGTCAGGGAAGCAATATTCTTCTTAACCAGTTCTTCTAACACGGTGTAATCTCCCCCTTGGATGTGTATGAAGAACAGTGTAATATTTTTAACTATCATTGCACCTGGACCCCAAAATCCAAAACATCGATGAATTGAATCAGTTGTGGGGTGAAGGTGCGAAAACTTATGACATCTCCAAAAAGCAAAATTTTAAACTTAGGGCTTCATTACTTTGGACAATTAGTGATTTCCCAACATATGGAATGTTGAGTGGATGGAGTACAGCTGACATACATGCTTGTTCATATTGTATGGAGGAAACACAAGCTTTCCATTTGCATGCTAGCGGGAAACAATCGTGGTTCGATTGCCACAGATGTTTCTTGTCACCTAATCATCCTTTTAGAAGAGATGCAAAGGGATTTCGAAAAGACTGGCGACATGAGAGAGCAGACCCGCCATCTCGCTTGACTAGTGATGAAATGTGGTTTAGAGATAGAGATTATCCAAAAATTACTGCTACAGCTGAAGAGATTGGTAAAGAGCAAGGCAGGGGTCGGGATCAGAGTTGGGCCTAACGTAGCATATTTTGGGACTTTCTTATTGGCAGACACTTCTGATAAGACACAACATTGATGTCATGCATAATGAGAAAAATGTGTTTGATAATGTCTTTAACACCGTGTTGGACGTGAAGGGTAAAAGTAAGGACAGTGTTAAGGCTAGAGCGGATATTGAAAGGTATTGCAGTCGCCCGGAATTGAATATTAAACACGATGGGTAAAGCAACGAAACCGAAGGCATGTTTCACTCTTACCAAGGCACAAAAAGAGATGGTTTTGCAGTGGGTTAAAGTATTAAGGCTCCCAGATGGATGTGCATCGAATTTGGCGCAATGCGTTGATATGAAAGAGTTGAAAATGTCTGGAATGAAGAGTCACGATTCTCATGTATTCATTGAGAGACTTATCCCAATAGCACTTAGAGAAGTACTACCGGCAAGTGTTTGGGGACCTTTGGCTGAACTTAGTTTGTTCTATAGAGATTTGTGTTCCCCAAATTTGAGTGTGGCGCATATGCAAGAATTGGAGGACACTATTGCTATTTTATTGTGCAAGTTAGAGAGAATATTTCCTCCAGGATTTTTTGATGTGATGGAACACTTGCTGATTCACCTTCCTTACGAAGCCAAAGTTGGTGGCCCGGTACAGTTTAGGTGGATGTACCCGTTCGAGAGGTAACAGCCGATGTCTTTATGATCTCAACTTCATTTTTATTTTTCATGTACATATTTACAATGTGATTAACTACTTATGCTTTAAGTAGATACCTGCACCATCTAAAAAAGAAGATAAAAAACAAGGCCAGAGTTGAGGGGTCAATTTGCAATGCATACTTGGTCTAAGTAGCTGCTACATTCTTTAGCTATTATTTCGAACCCCACGTGAGAACGAAAGTTACAACCATTGGGCGAAATGATGGTGAAGACGAGACTAGTGGACCAAATGTATTATCAATTTGCAACTTACCGGGAAGATCATTTGGAAAAAAATAAAAAATTTTATTATCTGATAAAGATTATAAAACAGCTATGAATTATATCCTGATGAATTGTGAAGAGGTCGAACCATATATTCAGTAAGTAAACCCATCTATTGCTTCATTTTTGTTATATAATTAAAAGTAGCCAAATAACAATATTGTCATTTAATTTGTAACTCGGGAAATTTGTCAGTGAAGTACATGACCAAACTCCGCAGAAAACGGAGGAAGAACTTCAAAGCCGGGTTTATAATGATTTTTCCAAATGGTTTGGAACTCATGTAAGGTTGTATTGTGTAGAAATGTACTTGTCTTAAGAATACCTAAACTAAACTAATTTAACTTTTGTTGTTCTCAATAGATATATAGCCTTCCGGAACATTTCGAAAGGTTGTTGAAAAATCTGTCATGGGGCCCGTCAAGGAGAGTGATGTCATGCACCGGTTACTTTGTTAACGGTTATAGATTTCACACAAAAGCTCACAACGCTGGAAAAGGAACGACAAACAGTGAGTTATGGGTTAAAGGAGATTATTACGGAGAGTTAAAGCAAGTCATTGAGGTTGAACTTGCTGGAGTACCTCACCAAAAAATAATTCTTTTCAAATGTGACTGGATTGATTCTCCTCCAAATCGAGGTTTGAGGGTGCATCATCAATATAAACTTGTAGAAATACATAGGAAAAGAACGTAGCAGGGTTACGATCCATTTGTATTTGCTTCGCAATGTCAACAAGTCTACTACACACTTTATCCGGGTAGTAAGACAACATCTAGGGCTTATTGGTTGGCTGTTTGTTGTTCCAAACCACGTCTAATTGACGTTCCTGGTGTTCCCGTACCGTACCAGGATGAAGTACGCGAGGAGGAGACCAGCCGCACTGATCAAACTGTTACTGAAGTTGGTCAACTTGCACACCGGTCAGAGGAAATTGAAGTTGTGCTTGAGGCTGGTACGAGCCGTGTTGATGATGATGATGAAATTATGTCGGGTGATGACAATTCTGATGAAGAGGATCAATTTATGTCGGAGGATGATTTAGAATAATTTATCTCTTTCTCGGTTCTTGGAATTCCATAAATTAATTGTCGTATTGTATAACTTTTTATCATAATTCAAAGTGGTAATTTTATTGCCATAAAATAATTTGATTCTTGAATTTTCAGATTCCAACTCATGCTTTTCCAAGGATATACATATAAATGACATCAAGGAGATTATGAGAAGTGTTCACTTTGATTGTGAGTTTTGATAATTCAAAGTGTGCACTTTAATTGTGAGCACTATAATTTAATGAGAAGTGCACACTTTGATTATGAGTATTGTATTGTAATGAGAAGTGCACATTTTGATTGTGATAGTTGTAATTCAAAGTGCACATTTTGATTGTGAGTATTGTAATGTAATGAGAAGTGCACATTTTGATTGTGATAGTTGTAATTCAAAGTGTGCACTTTATTGGGAGTATTGTAATGTAATGAGAAGTGCACACTTTGATTATGAGTATTGTATTGTAATGAGAAGTGCACATTTTGATTGTGATAGGTGTAATGAGAAGTGCACATTTTGATTGTGATAGTTGTAATTCAAAGTGCACATTTTGATTGTGAGTATTGTAATGTAATGAGAAGTGCACATTTTGATTGTGATAGTTGTAATTCAAAGTGTGCACTTTATTGTGAGTATTGTAATGTAATGAGAAGTGCACACTTTGATTGTGAGTGTTGTATTGTAAATGAGAAGTGCACATTTTGATTGTGATAGTTGTAATTCAAAGTGCACATTTTGATTGTGAGTATTGTAATATAATGAGAAGTGCACACTTTGATTATGAGTATTGTAATGTAATGAGAAGTACAGATTTTGATTGTGATAGTGGTAATTCAAAGTGCACATTTTGATTGTGAGTATTGTAATGTAATGAGAAGTGCACATTTCGATTGTGATAGTTGTAATTCAAAGTGTGCACTTTGATTGTGAGTATTGTAATGTAATTCAAAGTGCACACTTTGATTGTGAGAGTTGCAAATCAAAGTGTGCACTTTATTGTGAGTATTGTAATGTAATGAGTAGTGCACACTTTGATTACGAGTATTGTAATGTAATGAGAAGTGCACATTTTGATTGTGATAGTTGTAATGAGAAGCGCACATTTTGATTGTGAGTATTGTAATGTAATGAGAAGTGCACATTTTGATTGTGATAGTTGTAATTCAAAGTGTGCACTTTATTGGGAGTATTGTAATGTAATGAGAAGTGCACACTTTGATTATGAGTATTGTATTGTAATGAGAAGTGCACATTTTGATTGTGATAGGTGTAATGAGAAGTGCACATTTTGATTGTGATAGTTGTAATTCAAAGTGTGCACTTTATTGTGAGTATTGTAATGTAATGAGAAGTGCGCACTTTGATTGTGAGTGTTGTATTGTAAATGAGAAGTGCACATTTTGATTGTGATAGTTGTAATTCAAAGTGCACATTTTGATTGTGAGTATTGTAATATAATGAGAAGTGCACACTTTGATTATGAGTATTGTAATGTAATGAGAAGTACAGATTTTGATTGTGATAGTGGTAATTCAAAGTGCACATTTTGATTGTGAGTATTGTAATGTAATGAGAAGTGCACATTTCGATTGTGATAGTTGTAATTCAAAGTGTGCACTTTGATTGTGAGTATTGTAATGTAATTCAAAGTGCACACTTTGATTGTGAGAGTTGCAAATCAAAGTGTGCACTTTATTGTGAGTATTGTAATGTAATGAGTAGTGCACACTTTGATTACGAGTATTGTAATGTAATGAGAAGTGCACATTTTGATTGTGATAGTTGTAATGAGAAGTGCACATTTTGATTGTGAGTATTGTAATGTAATGAGAAGTGCACATTTTGATTGTGATAGTTGTAATTCAAAGTGTGCACTTTGATTGTGAGTAATGTAATGAGAAGTGCGGACTTTGATTGTGAGTGTTGTATTGTAAATGAGAAGTGTAAACTTGGTTATGTAATGTTATTTTTGGGTTTATTGATTTTTTTTGCTATTTGGGATCTTATTTGTACTGTTTCTGTTTTGTATTTCTGTGCAGCTGTTTTTTATAATAGGGATTTAATTAAATTTCAGATTTATTTTTTAAATAAAAAATCTTTTAGCGACCGAATATCAGATGCTACACCTGCCGTCGGGATTCGGTCGTTATTCAGTCAAAGTCAAAAGTTAAACAATGTTTACCATTCGGTCTCTATATAGTGACGAAGTATTCGGTCGGTAAATAGAGACAACATCTTCAGTCGCGAGATATTACTTCGGTAGTCGGTCGTTACCTAGTCAAATTCAAAAGTCAACAATGTTGACCATGTAGTCGGTATTCGGTTGGCCCTTAGTGACTGCATACTCGGCCGATATTCGGTCGTTATATAATCAAAGTCAAAGGTCAAGAATGTTGGCCATTCGGTCGGTAAATAGAGGCGTAATATTCGGTCGCTAAATATTACGTCGGTATTCAGTCGTTACGTAGTCAAAGTCAAAAGTCAACAATGTTGACCGTTCGGTCATTATTATGTCGGTAAATAGTGACCGAATATTTGGTCGCTAGACTTTCCGTCGGTATTCGATCGGTAATTTGCTTTGCGATGAAAAATACACGACCACGTCATTCGGTCGTTAGTCGGTTTAGCGACGGAAATGTCCGTCGCTGTAACACAGTTTTCTTGTAGTGCATAGGTTGACCGTAAAGGTTTGGTCGACCGGAGTTTTGGCAGAAAACAGGAAAAACTTGCAATATCGGTAAAACTGCTAACAAACAACCAAGGCATATAACATGCCACAAACACGTTTTATATTCTAAGTCAAGCATCTAGATGATCAACCACATAAGATTCATGTTATAGACTTGTGTGCAAAAAACAAGACAACCCCAAATGCTATATATATCAAATGAAAACCAAGACATAGCATCATATAAATCCTCCAAAGCAAAAGACACTAAAGGTAGAGGGGAGAGGGGGTAACAAGAAAAGCTTTCATCACAATGATCAAATCATTAAGCTCTCTAAGTATAACATGCTCATAGAATCAAAACTGAAGGGATTCATGGGCGGAAACTCGTTCCAAACACCCATGGATCCTCCCCTGAAGGATCCGCTCATATGAAACAATTCGAAAAAGCAGCAAGAAACAGTAAGAAAACTTACGTTTTTGGATTCAAGAAGCTACTTCTTGAATGGAGGTTGGCGTTTCTTGGATCGGATGCTGCTACCGATTGATATCCCTTTGCGGAAAGTCCCTCTACCGGTATCCACGCGACGATACGAGCAGCGATTGCTAGCTCTTCGTCTTTTCTGATTTTCGGGAATTAGAGAGAAAAAGGGAGAGGCTGAGTATAGAAAACGGTTTTCTAATTATCAGTATTATTTCGGCTGAAAACTTGTGTCCTAGGGTTTCGGCCAAGAGTTCATTATATAGGGTGTGAGAATTTGTTCCCATAACCAACTCTCACATCCTTAACTCCTCTTGGCAGTGGGAGTCTTTAACTCCCACGTCCCCTAGACTTCTGCTAGTAGTGGGAGTCCTTATCGGATAATAACTCCCACGTAATCCCAGCTATGGGTAAAATAACGAAATTGCCCCTATCTCTAATTCGAATAATAAACACTATATTATTTTTCAGAAAGACAAATGTCAGATACAATGAACCTAGACACATTCTAGATTCATTGAATCTGGACATGAAGCTCGTTAGCTCGTCTATGCGTGTGACCCTGTAGGTTCATCTCACAATGGCAATGAAAACACACTTAGTAGTAGTATGTGTTCATAAATCACAAGCGGTCCCTAGCAGGACATTGTGACTACCCAAAGTGAATGAATATACAACGGAACCTAATATCAATCCACTATTTAATCCCTTTGTCTCGCGATATCCTAATTAAGCATAAGGCATGGTGGTCGTCACCCTTATTAAGCTTAATTGTATTTATGCTCGATCTCCGGGTAGACTGTTTTGCCAAATAGCATTTGATAACCACTTTATCAAATACATTTGAGCACTGACCATGCATTTAAACAGTCTTTCCCTATCGAGGGGCCCATGGATATCTCTCTCTAATAATAGAGAGGGACAAATTCCTTACAATGTCTCTCACATTCAAGCTATGATAGGACACTACATCCGATCTCGGTCGTGTTGATTACTCTGTTACAAGTAACGTCCGATCGAGTCAAAAGCGTGGCTCCATTCATACTAGAATCAATGAAGACATAAGGTCTAAGGATTCTAAAATAGTATTGAGGAAGTAATACTTATGACTTAAGACCATGAAGTATTACTTCTCGACGGATCATGTCGATACAATGTATCCCTATATATTGCATCTATGATGTGATTTGTATCCATTACACATGATCAGTAAAACAAGATCATCAATCAACAATCATACTAGTTTTATTTCATAGTAATTAAGCATTACATAAAACTAGGGACTACTAGAATAGTAATTACATAAGCTAATGAGTTTTACTATCAAATCACACATTTGATAATCAAAAGCAAAATTAACTATTCAATTACATGCTCAAAAGATAATAAAACGCACAACATGTGCTAATGGTCCTAGGGCACTACTAACAAAAACAAATGAAGAGCAAAAAGATGTTATAAGCATCAAGGTGCCCCTTTAACACATGCAATTCATACAAGGAAATTGAAATTGGAAGAACAGCAATTGCTATGCTAAGGGTACACAGGGGGATAACAAAGGGAAATATACAAAGAAATGAAATGAAATATACAGAGATTGAGTTTAGAATTTCTCATTGAATTTGAAGATTTGATTCTTGAACTTTGAGTTCCTTCAATGAGTTCTTTGAGCTTCTCAATCTTCTTCATCATCTTGAGCATTTTCATTCTTTTCTTGCCTTTTTTCTTCATTCTTTTCTTCTTCATTTTCTTCAATCTCCATATCAATCTCTTGACCGTCTTTCCTAATATCTAACCCCGAATCTTTAATCCTTTCTTCACCCAAATCTTCTTCATCTTCAAGATTAACAATCTCTTTGGGCTCCTCATCATTTTTCTCCTTTTCATCTTGATTTCCATCATCCTCATTGATGGAGTCTTCATTGTTCACATTTTCTTCTTTATCATCCTCATTCCCTTCCTCCTCATTTTCTACCAATGTTGATTTCTTTGATTTTGTATTTCTATTGATGTCATTAACCTTGTAGTCCATTTCATCAACTTGTTCTTTCAAATCCTTAACATCACCCTCAAAACTTGATAACTTCTCAAGTATCATCTTCAAATTATCATTCATATGGTTAAGGATGTCATTGTTTGCTTCATTTCTTGGTTGATGATGTATTCTTTCTATCTTTTCCCTTGGAATGTCCTATTGAGATCCAACATTTCCTTGAACATTCCCTTCATCATCAACTCCAAATTGAATATCATTATATTCATCTCCTTGGTCTTCTTTCCTTGACACATATTCATTTAGAGGCACATTTTGCACATTTCTCCCTTGAAGCCCTCTTTTCTCCATCTCTTTCTTTAAAGTTTCACAAAATTTTGGAGATTTGTTGTGTGCAATCATGGCGGCCAATAACTCTTCATTAGAGCACCTAGAATGGAACTTCCACTTTTGTTCACAATGAGCGTATGCATCGTGTGGAATTGTCGATCAATTTACATATTGTACCTATCACTTCTTGGAGTGAGAGTTGTAAGCTTGAGCTTGAATTTCTTGAACAACAATGTGCATAGACTCCCATAAGGCAAGAACTTGGTGGCTTGATTCAAGCTATTGATGAAGTTCTTTATAGCCAAGAATGCAAAGCTTGACTTCTTCCGTTCAACCAACCATTGCATAATTGTCATTTAGAGGTAGGTGACTGAATTCTTGAGACCGGAGATGGGGACAACAATGTTGGATACCATGTGATGTAGAATGCGCCCATATTCATCCAACTTGTTGGTTTCTCTTTCCTTAGACTTATTGAAAGACCCTTCGATATTGAAATAGAGCTTGAACCTTTCAATGTCCAAAACTTCATCACTTGGCACATTCCTGGAGTTATGAAAATGCCTAAATGAGTCAAACTCAAATCTAATCCTAAGTATTTCGCTAAGCATAGATTCCGAGAAGCTGAACTCCAAATTTCCAACCCTAGAAGTCCACCAATACATTAAATCCTCCTTTAACCCATCTTCTCTCAAATTGGCTTCAAATTCATATATGGTCAATGGGTAAATTTCACAATTATGAGAGAAAATGCGTAACCATCCCATGCCACTAACCATTGTGTACCCCATGGATTATACCTCTCCTACTTTGAACTAAATTTCAAAAATAGGTCTAATTTCTTTCTTATAAAATCTAGAATTCACTTTCTTAGTAGTATAGGAGGAAGATTCACCTTAAAATTGAGAAGGAGGGGGTGGAATTGGATGATCGTCATCGGACTCCGTGTCTTCGACGGAGTAGTTTCTCTGTTTGGCTTTTCCTTTTCTCCGATCAACCATTCTCTTTATGTTTGCTCTCTTTGGAGCGGGTTCAACCGAAACTCTAATGGTTAGAGACTTTTAGAGTGATCTTTTGATGGGAGGTTTCTTCTTTGAAGAATTTTCCTTGGATTTTCTTTTTAAAGGATTTTTAGAAGGATTGGGTTTTGGATTTTGATCCATGATTGAAGGGTTTTGATGTTTATGGAAGGAATTGAAGTTTGGATAAGTGTAGGTTTCGATTTTGAGGAAATTTGGTATAAGAGTTTGAGAGTATTTGAAGAGGGAAAATAATACTTTTGAAATTCTGAACTGAAACCATTTAATTTCTGCTAAATCGCGACTGTTCGGTCAACTAGATGTCATTTCCGGTCGGCCGATGAGGGATATTCAGATTTTGGATGACCGATGAGGGATGTCGGTCGACCGGGATACCTTTTACTGAAAAGCCTTTTGCGGCGTCGACCGGGATATCCTGCCTTTGACTGAGGCATTTTGACCATTACTGCGGTCGACCGTTGCCTTGTCTGGTTGACCGGTTTGCCCCTATTTCCTACCAAACAATACAACTTTGGTACCCATTTTCTTATGGGTCCTTAGGGGTTAGTTTTGGGGTTCTTTTCAAACCAAAAAGACTTTGCACCTCTTTATATTGTCTTCTTATTAGTGGAACGAGTAGCATGATGATCACATTTACCACAATAAGAGCAATTAGCATTTAGCATAGTGGCATGTGATGTTCTAGCATTAATAGAAGTGGAGTGTGCAAGCTTTTGTGTGTGCTTGTGCTCTTGGCAATTAATAGCAATATGAGCATGAGGAGCAACAAGCACATTACCAAGGATATCTCTAGCATATGTACACTTATTCACATAAGCAGTTAATAAATCAAATCTGTGCCTTAAGATATCATGTTCAACAAGTTTAGATTCTACAATATGCACCTTGTCAAGTAACTCTTGGTACTCAAGAGACATAGCATTTAGAGATACAAGCACATTCTCTTTTTCATTTGATATGATGTGAAAAGAAGTAAGAAGACTATCATATTCTATTCGCATTTTAGATATTTCATTTAGTGAGCAAACAAGTTAATTTTTAGGATCTTGTTTTTCTTAGATAATCTTTTCATTTCATCATATAAATCATTTAAAAACACTTAATGATCCTCCTCATTATCATAGTCAAGATCAAGGGAAGGATTTGAGTATTGTACCACATTGCCTATAGATTTAGGACTTTGAATTTCATTTTGATCTTCATCAACGAGACCAATGAGGCATAGAATTTTGCCTTGATCTTGACCATTTCCTTCTTGGGAGGAGGTAATCCTTCGATTGCTTCTTCTTTCTATTATGCATTTGTTGTATTGGAAGCAATCTTCTTTTGGTTTGTGGAGTCATCATTGATGATTTCTTTGATGTTCCTTGATGAATTCTCCACAACCATGTTGTCCTTGGCACATGACTCTTTGCTTTGCCATTCCTTGGGGTTCATTTCTTTATTATGAGACTTAGATCTCTTAGAACCTACAAGGGAAGCTTGAGAAATACATGGTACCCTTTTCAAAGGTCCTTCATTGTTAGAGCATTTTCTCAAGTGGCAAGTGTGCATTTGGATCAACATTTTCAATGTTATAGTGACAAGGATGACTCTTATGAGAGTTAAGAAAATAAGAGCTAGAGTCATCCAAGTTTGTGACGTTACATTTTTTAGATAGGTTATCAAAAGAGACATATAACTTGTGAAGGTCAGGCTTTAATTATCTATGCTCTTATGATCATGTAAATAATGAGATGCAATATCACTATAGTGGAAAGCATATAAATCAAAGCACTTCTCAATCTATTGATATCATCAATTAAAGAAAGGAGAGAAGGTGAATTAAATACCTTTGCTTCCTTACCAAGTGATGATGATTGTAGATTGACATTGAGGTTTAGATCATCACTTGAGGTTAAGCATCTTGATTCCTTGAAAGTTGTAGGCATAAAGTTTTGAGGAATCAAGGTTCTATGGAGTGTTTGTGAATTCTTTCTCTTTGCACATCTCCATTTAAAGTCTTCATGCTTCAAGCCACCTTTTCTTTGAATTTCTTTCTTTGAAGCTTAGTGGCAATCTTTTTCTCTTCCTTTTGTCAAGATGATTGATCTTCAATATCTCCTTCATAATTTAGTTCCATCTGAAGATAATCATCATGTGCTTCTTCCATCTCTTTTTTTCCTTCTTGTGCAGGCTCAATATGTATATCTTTTGAGCTCATTGAAGATTGAATTTTGATTTCTCCTAAATGATACTCTTTGATGATATCAAGGTTAGCTTGAAGTGTGATTGAGACTTCTTCAATGCCATCACAAGATTGAGTCCCCAATCATAGACTTGCCACCTTTGCCTCTAGCACTTCAACTTCTCCTTTGTAGGATGCTCCAAGCATATTCATCATGGAATGAGCATCTTCACATTCATGCACTTTGTTGAGAGCTTCTTCATTTAATGTACAACAAAGAGAATTTAAGGCTTTGAAGTTGAGTGTCATCCTAGTGTAGTCTTCTTCATCATACTCTTTCCTAGACTTTGGCACCATGACACCTTGTGTGTAGATTGAAGGAATAAGAGCACCTTCTTCTATAATGCTCAACAAGGAAATGTCATTAGAAGACAAAAACAATTTAAATGCACTTGCCAAATATTAAAGTTGGAGCCATCAAATAGAGGTGGTCTAGTGTGGATTGGTCATCTAATTTAGAAAATCTATGAGCCATGGATCCTCCTAGGATGTAAGTCCAATGAAAATGAGACTAGGATCTGGTACCAATTGAAAGACCCTTTGAGGGTATTTGTCACACCCCGTAACCGGAATGATGACATAGTAGTGTCTCATTGGTCGATGAGACACCAAAGCCCACAATCAGAGTTACTAAAAAGGGAATTCATTTATGAAATAATCCAATAATAAGAGTTAAACAGGGAATTAAATTAGTATAGGTGAAATAGTTCTAAGTATTGCAAAGAAAATGGTTCAACAATACTATAAATGAAATATGTCTACGTGTGAATGAATAACAAATGAACGAAAACTCTCTAAACCAAGCCGGTTATGAATAACTCTTCATAGCCCCCTTCCCAAGCATCGCCATCATAGATAGGATCAACATATGCATCACCTGCACAGTAAAAACGGATGGACTGAGGTCCGGTGCTCAGTAAGGACCAAATAATCACAAGTATAAATCACGAATAGACACTAAGGCATGTTATTGTTTTCCAAAATACCCCTTTTTAAAAGATGTAAGACACGACACACTTAACACGATAAATACACTATGAATATACTGAACAACACTGCACAAGTCCCACATGACATTGTACATGAACACTTGAAAGACAGAGAAAAAAACCTGACAGACAGAACACGACATAGCTCAATGTGATCCCGGTCGACCAGTGGTCGTCCAGAATCAACCCGACATAAAACAAAGGCTCCAGTCCACCACACACCCAAATCGGTAGACTGAATGTACCCGCGGATGAAGGGCTTCGTCCGCGGTAAGGCAGTAGCTACTGTCCAATTGCGGACGAATGTGAGGACCGCGACCTGCGAAAAAACAGAAAATCAAGTGCAAACCTTGTACAAAAGTGTACTATCTTACACCAAATCAACCCCAACCCGAAATACAAGTTTAAAGACTCAAAACAAAGTACTCTCTCCATTCCACAATATAAGACGTTTGGGAAACTTTGAAAAAATTAAGAAACCCAAACAAATAGTAATCTTTCAACCACAATTCCAATAATGCCCCTTCCTTCCTCCTTCTCTTTCACTCTTCCAATAAAAGATATGTTAAGGGTATAATTGGAATAAATTGTTGACACCTAATAAAAGACATGCAAATGACAATTAATTTGGATACATATATATCTCCTAAACGAAATTAAATGGGAACGGAAAGAGTATCAAATATGACCCAAACAAGTTAAAAACAACAATTAAGTGATATAACCATACTCTTCATTTCCAGGCACTTACACAACCGAATGAACGTCAAGCACCATACTTTGCCCATTCGGTACATACGATTACACACATGCTTAGACACTACGAGTATAGCTACTACTGTGATACGACTTCCCACCATTCGATCTCAGGTATCTAGTCACGACTCTACGACAATAACTGTAACGACCCTAGTTATAGTCCAAACTAGGAAGGCTCACAATTCAACACATGGGTTCAGTTTCACCCCCTGAACGAACGGGTTAACGCTTTAAGGACTCATCCTACATTGTATCATCATCCAACACATTGGACTCCACAAAACTGTTATAGTCTCAATGATTTTCCCACATTAGGTGAAGGTCCATGAAGTGCTACACATATCACATGATCTCCCGGGATCAACACATTCGCACTTCATCGTGCTCACGTTTATATCCTTCGAACGAGTCATGTCATTTAGTAGATTCTAGACACGAGCTCAAAATATGGCGACGACTCGGTTGACCAAAACCTAATAGGACTAAAGACGATGAAATCAA
Organism: Vinca minor; assembly: GCA_026122235.1. Taxonomy (NCBI): domain Eukaryota; kingdom Viridiplantae; phylum Streptophyta; class Magnoliopsida; order Gentianales; family Apocynaceae; genus Vinca; species Vinca minor. The sequence continues at coordinate 382,835 of JAOCZM010000156.1, read as the reverse complement.
ATAAGACGACCCAAGTATTAATCAATTAAGACGACCAAAGTGTTAACCAAATAAGCAAGTTCAACAATAAACAATTATGTTTCACAAATCACTATAATGGTAGACAATTATATGTATAACGAAATTAGATAACAGTAAAAGAAATTCATATTATATCAAATAGGTAAACATAATCCATTCCAAGGTAGAGATTCAATTAACAAAATGATAAACACAAAATGTGCAATTGGTTCGTAAACCCAACAGTTTATGCATTAATTCATGTATAATCAAACCGTAAAAAATCACGAATCAGTACCCAATGTGTGTGTGTGTGTGTATGTCAATTCGGGCAGAAAAAAACAAGAAATATGGGTCCTTACCTCGATCAAAAGAAATTAAACACGCAAACCCGAAATCTGTACTGCCCAGTCCCGCTCTCAGGACGATAACTTTCTACCCCAAACTCCGAATCACGGTCCGTCTACACTCACTTGAAGCTAACTCGAACGGCATCGAACGGTATATTGTGGGTCGAAATCGAACGAGAAACGCTCTCTCGGTGATCTCTCAAAATCTGCCCAGAATTCCAGCTCTCAAAATCTATTTTGGTTTCTTATGGTTAAAGCCGCCTAACCCTCTTAATATATATATATATATATATATATATATATATATATAATCCTCTCCTTATTAATTTATTTTAATTAAGGTACTCTCCCAAACCCATTAGGATTCCTAATTAAATTCCAATTATAAATCACATCCAATTAAACTACTCATCTAAGTGAATTACAACTAGGTCATTCAAATACGATACACGTACGAAACTCACCTCAACAAAAGGTATAAAATGTAACACGTAACATGTTATAAAAATTACATAGGCACGCAAGCACACAATCGCACGAAATAAATTACTCTTACGCAATTAATCTTGCAAAAATTTATTACACGTAAAATAACACGTAAGCAGAAAGTCCCCCTTACAAAAGTTTTGTTCACGAAACTTGCACTCCCTACAACATAGATACTAACACCCCCACTAAATGATATGACTTTATAGGTATTCAAATAACAAATATGGTATTATATGAAATCTAACAATATAAAGAATACAATAACCACATGTTCACATAAATGTACCTCTCGGTGTACCACTATCATTTCCCTCCCTTTGTTGAGAAAGGGCGAAAACTCGAGCATTAGGCTTAGCCCCGTTGTTCTCTGTCTTTGGTACCGACCCAGATGTCTGTCCCGTAACCTGAAGTGGAGCCGTACACTTACTAACCGGGTGGTCCGTCTTCCCACATCTGAAACATGCCCCAAAAATCCATCTACAATCCCTGGTATGCCTCTTACCACATTTGTATGATTCCCTGCAAGTTTGAGAAGTATATGTTGCCCCGATGGGTCCCCCAGTGCTGACCAAGTTTGAACTCGTTCCTACTCCCGATCCAAGGGTGTTGATTGAACTCGTTCCTACTCCCGATCCAAGGGTGTTGATTGGTCTCGAGGCGGAAGCAAACATCTTATGACACACAGTATTAACAAAGTTCGTACGAAAACCTTGGCCTTTTGATGAACCAGAGTAAGGCTTCTTCTTATCTGCATCAGCGGTGTTGAACTCTTCCTCAACATCAAAACTCCTCTTGTACGCGTCCATGAAAGTAGTAGGATAGTACCCAGACAACCTTCCTCTAATATGAGGCAACAACCCCTGTACAAACCTCTGGGTCCTCATCTTCCCATCCTGGATGATGGTAGTAGCATACTTACCTAGCTGGTTAAACTTCCTAGAATAAACTATAACAGACATCCCCTCAGTCCGCCTCAAATCGAAGAACTCATTCTGCTTCGCCACCTTAAAGGTCACTTGGAAGTACTGGTCTAAGAAGGTTTCCTTAAACCTATCCCAAGTGATAGGCCCGACTTGAGCATAAACCGGTTCCACGAATTTCCATCACTCAGATGCCTCAGACGTGAGAAAATGTATCACCACATCAGTCTCCATGTCCTATGGCACTCTCATTATGATGAACTGTTGCTCTATCTGCTCTAACCAAATCTCCGCCTGGTCATGACCCACACCCCCATAGAAGGAACCCATGCGCATATTCTTCATGCATTCATAGTACATACTCGGATCTGTTTCAATCCTCTGACTCGGAATCCCAGAATACTGATGCTGCGACTTTTGCTGTGGCTTCTGATATTGTGGTTGAGGCTATTGATACTGTGTCTAAGTCTGAAATATTTAGGCTAGCATGGCGAAGGCAGCTTCCATGTCCAGAACCGCACCTGCATTGGCTGGTGGATGCGGTTGTGGGATGTTATACTAAGGTGGAGCATTGTAGGGTGGTGATGCCATGTCATATGGAGGTGGTGGAGGTACATTGTTTTGTGGTGTTGGAGGAGAAATATTCTATGGTGGTGGGGATTATATGGTGGCGGTGGAGAAATATTCTGTGATTTTGTGGTGGTAGTGGTGTTACAAACCCAATGTTACCATTCTGATTCTGTTACATAACCTCTAACTGTCGCTGACCCGATGACTCAATCACTTGACATCTTCTCCCCCCCGCGCCCTCTTCGAGCATATGTTGCAATTGGACAGTCATAGTATTCACCACTGCCTTGGTTCAGATATATCTTACCTCGGTAATAATATAATATAAATAGGAAAATGTTCAGCAAATAACATGTTCAGCATGTAAGATAATCGCAAGTAAAACATGGTATAACACCTAAGCATGGTATAATGCATGTAATCAGATAGGAAGTAATAAATAACCAAGTACATCCTAATCTGTGGTCTCTACCCATCACACACCTCACATTACATGTTCTTGTTTTCCTAAGTTCATTCAATAATTTAATCCTAAGGTTTGACCTGCTCTGATACCACTTATGTCACACCCCGTAACAAGAATGATGATATGGCAGTGTGTCATTGGTCGATGAGACACCAAAGCCCACAATCAAAGTTACCAAAAAGGGAATTTATTTATGAAATAATCCAATAATAAGAGTTAAATGGAGGAATTAAATTACTATACGGGAAATAGTTATAAGTATTACAAAGGAAATTGTTCAACAATACGTGTGAATGAATAACAAATGAACTAAAACTCTCTAAGAAAAGCCAGTTATGTATCACTCTTCATAGTCCCCTTCCCAAGCATCGCCATCATAGATAGGATCAACATCTACATCACCTGCAGAGTAAAAAGCAGATGGACGGAGCTCCTGTGCTCAGTAAGGACCAAATAATCACAAGTATAAACCACGAATAAACACTAAGACACGTTCCTGTTTCCCAAAATACCCACTTTGAAAATATGTAAGACACGACACACTTAACACGATAAATACACTATGAATATATTAAACAACACTGCACAAGTCCCACAATACACTGTACACGAACACTGAAAAGACAGAGCTGAAAACCCCACAAGACAGAAAGTGACATACCTCACTGTGACCCTCCGTCGTCCTAACCTATAGTCCGGTCGACCGGTGGTCTTCCAGAATCAACCCGACAGAAAATAGAGGCTCCAGTCGACCACACACCCAAACCCGTCGACTGAGGGTACCCTTCGTCCGTGGTAAGGCAGTAGCTACTGTCCAACTGCGGACAAATGCAAGGACGATGCGTAAGACTATTGGATCGTTCACGGCTTTAGAAAAACATAAAATCAAGTACAAAACTTTTACACAAGTGTACTATCTTACAACAAATCAAACCCAACCCGAAATACAAGTTTAAAAACTCAAAACAAAGTATCAAATAGAACCCAAACAAGATCAAACAAGTTAAAAACAACAATTAAGCGATATAACCATACTCTTCATGTCCAAACACTTACACAACCGAATGTACGACAAGCACCATGCTCTGCCCATACGGTACACACGATTACACACTTGCATAGACAATACGAGTATAGCTACTTTTGTGACACAACTTCCCACCATACGAGCTCATGTATCAAGTCACGACTCTACGTCAATAACTGTAACGACTTATTTATAGTCCAAACTAAGAAGGTTCACAATTCAACACATGGGTTCAGTTTCACCCCCTGAATGAACGGGTTCACGCTTTAAGGACTCATCCTACATTGTATTATCATCCAACACCTTGGACTAAAAAAAACTGGCACAGTCCCAATGATTTCCCTCATTAGGTAAAGGTCCATAAAGTGCTACACATATCACATGATCTCCCGGGATCAACACATTCACACTTCATCGTGCTCACATTTATATACTTCGAACGAATCCTGCTATTTAATAGATTCTAGAATGAGCTCAAAATAGGGCGACGACTCGATCGACCAAAATCACATAGAACTGAAGACGACGAGACCAAATAAGATGACTCAAGTATTAACCAATTAAGACAATCAAATCGATAACCAAATAAGCAAGTTCAACAATAAACAATTATGTTACACGAATCACTATAATGGTAGACAATTATATGTATAACGAAATTAGATAACAATAAATGCAATTCAGATTATATCAAATAGGTAAACATAATCCATTCCAAGGTAGAGATTCAATTAAAAAAACGATAACACAAAACATGCAATTGGTTCGTAAACCCAACAGTTTATACATTAATTCACATATAATCAGGCCGTAAACAATCACGAATTAGTACCCAATGTGTGTGTGTGTGTGTGTGTATACATATATATATACATATGGTGAATTAATTATTATATATATATATATATATATATATATATATATATATATATATATATATATATATATATATCTTGTTAGAAATTATGTACGAATTGATGAATTAATTATTAAAAAAAAGGCATGCAAAGTTATTATTATGAATTTGGGTTTTTCAAAAATCTGGAGTTTGGTATGAGTAAATTGGTTTTGATGATAAACTGGTTGGGAATATTTTTTATGAAATCTGAGACCGAACTACTATTTATCCCGCTGAAGCCGATGAATAGGCGTTTATGGTGTTTGTGTAGTGGTTGTTGATTTCTGAAAAAATATTTCTATGACGATTATCTATCATGTATCATTTGAGAGAAACTGGGGGTTACTCAACTAATGTTTCTAGACTTACTACTCAGTAATATCCAATATACAAGTCGTTGGAGATCCTGAGTAGTAAGTCTGGAAACATTAGTTGACTTCATAGCATGTGGATCTTCCTTCTTCATGACTTTGCAAGTACTTCCATAGCATGTGGATTGACTTCATCACTTCAAGAAAAACGCCTATTCGCTACAGTCGATTCAGTAGCGAAACCATAGCTAATACACCATTACCTACGAAATTACTATGGAAAAAAAAAAGACCGTAGCGATGTTCGCGTCGCTTAATTAAATTAACTACGGAATATTAATCCGTACCTAAGTAGCACTTAGCTACGGAAATTCCGTAGTTACCTTTCAACCGGGACACTTAAAATAGGTATAGTAACGACGGATTAGCTACATAATATTTTTAATTTAACTACGGAAGAACTACGGTATTTATTTGTTTTTTTAAAAATAAATTTAACTTGCTATGGATTTGCTACAGAATATTTTTTATTTAACTACGAATTAGCAACGAATATTTTAATTTAATTTATTTGTTTGCCACAGATTGGCTACGGAAATATTCATTAAAATAATATAAAATAAAATTATTTCTGTAGCTAATCTGTAGCTATTAGATACAGTTTTTTACCAGAAAATTTATATATGCTACTAGCTCCCTGCCAAAACAGAAATGCTACCAAACAATTTATATGAAAATTTGCCTTAAGTTAACAAACCAAGCCAACTAAAGAATATGACATAAGCTAACCAATCAAGCCAAAAAACGTAAGGACAATCTAAGTCAAATATTTAATACAATCCAAACAAAAACCCTCCAAGCCAAAAGCCTAATACAATCAAAGTGTTCAAGCAAGAAACTTAAAACAATCCAAGTAAAAAACATAGTGTATTTTTTAGCATTTCAAGGTAACGACTATCATCTAAAGGTGGTAATCATCTGCAACGATGGTGTCGTCTAAGTCATCCATGGACTCATGTTTTGCCTTCTTGGCCTGTTTCGAACTCAGATTCATCTCTGGTGGGATTTGTAGTGTTGTGCACAGCAGAAACACTATCAGGCACTTGAGTCTCCATCATCTTTGACTGCAAGGTTGATTTGTGGCTTGATTTAAGGACATTCACCTGAAGCAGCATGAGAATCAAATTAATTAAATAAACAAAGTAAAAGTTCTGAAGGAAAAAGAACAATGGAAAGAAACCATCTAACCTCTTTACTATACCGCCCATTATATCCTCCAAAAGAAACAAGAACATCTTCGTCATTGTAAGAACTTAAGATCAAACACAAGCCTTGCAAGATAAGAAGATTTAATTGCATATCAAAATTTGGAATTGAGTGGAAATCCTAAGACTTTTAGAAAATTGATAACACATTCTTTCAACAAGCATAATACACTAGGATACAGTTAAAACTTAAACATTCTTTCATCCACATCCTTGAAACTAAGATAAATTAACCAAACAGATCGTATGGCCAATTTTGGGCAAAAACAGTAAACCAACTATGTATGTAAGCACATCAGAGGAATAGTACTATACTGTAGACATAAAGCTTTCTTGTAATTAGTAGGGCAATATATCGCAAATAATTTTAATCCCAGTGAATAGTGATGGATAACCTTCATAAAACAGAGTCAGATTCCAACTATCTAAACATATTTACCAGAGGGAGATAGACATACAAAGACATGACAGACTGAAATACAAGAAAATAATGTACATAAGCAAAGAGATTTAAACTTCAGATGATGCAAGGTACCTCACTAGCAAGAGGAACACGGCCTTGAACAGTTGTCACAATGGACCGAACTAATGTAGACATGTTGAGGAAAACATATGTTGCTAATCTGTAGCAGAAGTAGCTACAGAATAGTTACGGAATCACACACAAAAATAATTAATAAAAGTTAATATACATTTGCTAAGCAAATTCCGTAGCAAATTAAAAAATAATTTAGCGCCAATATTCCCGCCAATAAAATTCACGTGGTCGTAGCAATTCTGTGGCTACGGATAATAAGTTTTACCCGCAAAAATAATTCACGTGGATTTTATTTCTTTTCTATTTTAGTTAAGATATTATTTTTGGGGACTATTTAATTAGTTATGTTTTTTTTTGTTGGGTAATAGATCCCGCTACGGATTTTCTACGGAAATAAAAAAATATATAATATCGAAAAACATATGTAGCTAATCTGTAGCAGACGTAGCTACGGAATGACACACAAAAACAATTAATAAAAGTTTTATTTGAATAGAATTAATAAAAGTTAATATACATTTGCTACGCAAATTCCGTAGCAAATTAAAAAATAATTTATCGCCAATATTCCCGCCAATAAAATTCACGTGGTCATAGCAATTCCGTAGCTACTGATAATAAGTTTAACCTGCAAAAATAATTCACGTTGATTTTATTTCTTTTCTATTTTAGTTAAGATATTATTTTTGGGGACTATTTAATTAGTTAAGTGTGTTTTCGTTGGGAAATAGATCCCGCTACGGATTTACTACGGAAATAAAAGGAAATATAATATCGAAAAACATATGTAGCTAATTTGTAGTAGAGTTAGCTACGGAATAGCTACGGAATGACACGCAAAATAAATTAATAAAAGTTAATATACATTTGCTGCACAAATTCCGTAGCAAATTAAAAAATAATTTAGCGCCAATATTCCCGCCAATAAAATTTACGTGGTCGTAGCAATTCCGTAGCTACGGATAATAAGTTTAACCCGTAAAAATAATTCACATGGATTTTATTTCTTTTCTATTTTAGTTAAGATATTATTTTTGGGGACTATTTAATTAGTTATGTTCTTTTTTGTTGGGTAATAGATCCCTCTACGGATTTTCTACGGAAATAAAACAAAATATAATATCGAAAAATATATGTAACAAAGGTAGCTACGGAATAGGTACGGAATGACACACAAAAATAACTAATAAAAGTTAATATACATTTGCTACGCAATTAAAAAAAAAATTAGCGTCAATATTCCCGCCAATAAAATTCACGTGGTCGTAGCAATTATGTAGCTACAGATAATAAGTTTAACTCGCAAAAATAATTCACGTGGATTATTTATTTTCTATTTTAGTTAAGATATTATTTTGGGGACTATTTAATTAGTTAAGTTTTTTTTTTTTTTTTGGTTGGGTAATAGATCCCGCTACGGATTTGCTACGGAAATAAAAGGAAATATTGTTAGTAGTGCCCTAGGACCATTAGCATATGTTGTACGTTTTACAACTTTTGAGCATGTAATTGAATAGCTAATTTTCCTTATGAACATCAAATGCGTGATTTGATAGTAAAACTCATTAGCTTATGTAATTACTATTCTAGTTGTCCCTAGTTTCATTTAATGTTCTTTACAATGAAATAAAACTAGTATGATGTTTGATTGATGATTATGTTTTACTAATCATGTGTAATGAATACAAATCATACCCAATATATTGCATCGGACGTAATAATTTGTTAGTGAAGTAATACTTCATGGTCCTTAGTCATAAGTATTATTTCCTCAATACTATTTTAGAATCCTTAGACCTTATGTCTCCATTGATTCTAGCATGAATGGAGCCACTTTTTGACTCAGTCGTACATTGCTTTTAATCGAGTAATTAATACAACTAATGATCGGATGTAGTGTCCTATTATGGCTTGAATGTTAGAGGCATTGTAAGGAATTTGTCCCTCTCTTATTAGAGAGAGATATCCATGGGTCCCTCGATAAGGAAAAAATGTTTAAATGCATGGCCGTGCTCAAATATATTTGATAAAGTGGTTATCAAATACTATTTGTTGTAACAGTTTACCCGGAGAACGAGCATAAATACAATTAAGCTTAATAAGGGTGACGACTACCATGCCTTATGCTTAATTAGGATATCGCGAGACAAAGGGATTAAATAGTGGATTGATATTAGGTTCCGTTGTATATTGATTCACTTTGGGTAGTCACAATGTCCTGCTAGGGACCGCTAGTGATTTATGAACTCACACTACTACTAAGTGTGTTTTCATTGCCAATGTGATATGAACCTACAGGGTCACATGCATAAACGAGCTAACGAGCTTCATATCCAGATTCAATGAATCTAGAATGTGTCTAGGTTCATTGTATCTGACATTAATTTTTCTGAGAATAATAAAGCGTTATTATTCGAATTAGAGATAAGGGGCATTTTCGGTATAGCTGGGATTACGTGGGAGTTATTATCCGATAAAGACTCCCACTACTAGTAGAAGTCTTGAGGACGTGGGAGTTATAGACTCCCACTGCCAAAAGAGGTGGATAGGACGTGGGAGTTGAGCTTGAAACAACCTCTCACTCCCTATATAAACTTCTCTTGGCCGAAACCCTAGCAGTTAATGCTTTTCAGTCGAAATACCAAAAGACCTAGAAAATCAGATTTTCTATTCTGCCTCTCCCTTTTCTCTCTAATTCCCGAAACTCAGAAAAACGAAGAGCTAGCAATCACTGTTCGTTTCGTCGCGTGGATACCGGTAGAGGGACATTGCGCAAAGGGAAATCCATTGGTGGCAGCAACGTATCTAAGAAACAACATATTTCATTCAAGAATCAGATTCTTGAACCCGAAAAGTGAGTTTTTGTCTAGAATTTTTCGATTCCTATGGTATGAGCGGATCCTCCGGAGGAGGACTCATGGGTGTTTAGAACGAGTTTCTGCCCATGAATCCCTTCAGTGGTATCAGAGCCTTGCTCATACTATTCGAATTCGATATTGTTAATCACATCATAACACTATCAATTTCGATTTGGTAATTGTATGTGTGAAAACAGAAAATATTGTATCTTTTGTTCAATATATGTGATATTTGCATAAACTGATTTCGGTTAATCATGTTTACATGTTTCTGTATATTCTGATATGCATAAACGGTTTTGTTTGTTATTAATTTGATTAATATCGCATGAACTGCTTATGATTCTGTCTGTAATTCGATAATTACAGCATAAAATTTTTATGTGATTTCGGTAATTACAGCATAAACTATTTCTGTGAATTCGGTAATTACAGCATAAACTGTTTCTATTAATCCGTCATTAATTATATTAATTCGGTTATACTTCCTGCGTTAATCTGATTAACCAATGTATAATCCGATTATGTAAGTAAGGCGATTGAGGGGTAAACCGCCGTCTGCGTCGCGCGACCGTCCGCGTTCCGCTAACCAAAGACTTTGTATATGTACTCGGTTTTATTTCATTATGCTTTATGTGAGTTTTAGCATGGTGAATAGCATGGCCTACTATACCCCTCTTTTTTTACATATTTTTGGGTTGTAATTTTATAATACGGCTTGCGAGCGTTTTTTCAATGTTGTAAAATTGTAATCGCTTTCTTAGATTAGTTTTACTGCTTTACATTGAAGGCTGGGTATGCACATGTAATTATGTACCAAGATTGGAAGACGCTGGATCGAAGACTTTATCCATGAGATGGATATATAATTAGATTGACCCTTGGTTCCCACAAGGCTCATGGGAGTCATTATAGGATTAGTCCATGCTATATCACATTTACATTTACGCTTGATATCTTGCATGTGATGCTTATTTTATGTCTTATGGGGATTGATTGTTATACGTCACATTAAATCGTTTTAATTAAGTCTTAAAATGCCTACCATATCCTAAGCACTCCATGAGCTTGGATCATCTTTGTGTCTGCTTGCCAAAGCAATGGATAAGTGGTTATCTAAGTAAAAGGAGATGGGAAAATAGTGATTTCCATGTGCTTAGACATGGTTCGATTTAACTAGGCTACCAAAATAGTTTTGAGCCTAGGGCATAAAATGTGAAATAGCCGGGACATATCGATGTCATTCCCATTAGTTGATTTTACTTTAATTATGGGTGTTAAGCCAAAGATTTCCTATAAAAAATATTTTTCCACCGTTTATCAAGCGTTGAAATTGTGGAAAGGTTTTTGCTCAAAAACTAATAACTTTGCAAATAATTTAATGTAGATAATGGCAACCAATACATCACACAATTCATTGCGATCCGTCCTTGAGAAGGAAAAACTAAGTGGGACCAATTTCCTTGATTGGGCCCGCAACTTAAGGATTGTCCTTAAGCAGGAAAGAAAGCTATACGTTCTTGATACGGACATTCCCGAATACCCTACAAACAACACCCCTAGAGCTGAAAGAGATGCTTGGAAGAAGCATTTTGATTACTCTAACGATGTGACTTGTCTCATGTTAGTCATAATGAACACTGACCTTCAAAAACAGTTTGAAGGGGTTGAGGCTTTCCAGATGATGGGCCAACTCAAGGAAATGTTCCAAGAGCAAGCCCGTCATGAAAGGTTCCTCAGCACTAAGGAGTTGAACAGTTGCAAGATGGCCCCTGGCACCTCTGTATGTGCACATATTCTTAAGATGAAGAGCTATCTTGATCAACTTGAGAAACTTGGGGCTCCCGTAGGTCATGACATGGCCACATATATGATCTTGGGCTCACTACCACCGTAGTATGACCAATTTGTTATGAACTTCAACATGCATGCCATAGAGAAGACCATACATGAAATACACGGGATGCTCAAGCAGGCTGAACTAAACATTAAGAAAACCCCTGAAGTCTTAATGGTTCAAAAAGGGAATTTCAAGAAGAAATGAAAGGGAAAGCCCATGGCCAAGAAAGGCAAAGGCAAAGGAAATGACAAGCCCAAGCCCAAGCCCAAGTGCAAAGCCAAGGTACCAAAGGAAGAGGTTTGCTTCCATCGTGGCGAACCAGGCCATTGGAGACGGAACTGCAAACTCTACTTGGAAGAAAAGAAAAGGGGGAAAGCCAGTTTGACTGTCTCTCCAGGTATTTATGTTATTGAAATTAACATGTCTGCTCCTACTTCGTGGGTATTAGATACCGGTTGTGGATCTCACATTTGTGCAAATGTGCAGGGGTTCAAAAGGAGTAGATCACTGGCAAAATGAGAAGTGGACCTGAGAGTAGTGAACGGAACAAGAGTTGTTGTTGTAGCTACCAGGACATTTAATTTAGTTTTACCAAGTGGCCTTATAATAGAACTGAATAATTGTCTTTATGTTCCAACTTTGAGTAGGAATATTATTTCAATTTTTTGTTTGGATATTGAAGGTTTTGAATTAAATATTATGAATAAAATTTGCACATTCATAAAGATCGTATCTTCTGTGGAGATGCCTCTTTGATGAATGGGCTTTATGTTCTTAACCTCGATGAATCCATTAAAATGCCCATCTATAACATTAATACTAAGAGGTTTAAATCCAATGACTTAAACCAAACCTACTTTTGGCACTGTCGTTTGGGCCACATAAATGAGAAACGCATATCAAAACTTCATCAAGATGGAATTTTGACTTTTAGAGTCTTATGAAACATGTGATTCTTGCTTGTTAGGCAAAATGACTAAAACTCCCTTTACTGGACAAAGTCAGAGAGCTTCCGATTTATTGGGCCTCACACATACAGATGTTTGTGGACCAATAAACACAAGTGCTAGAGGAGGGTTCTAGTACTTCATTACATTCACAGATGATTTCAGTAGATATGGCTACGTCTATCTAATGAAACATAAATCAGAATCTTTTGGAAGATTGAAAGAATTTCAAAATGAAGTACAAAATCAACTTGGTAAAAGTATTAAGCTACTTCGATCAGAACGAGGTGGCGAATACCTTAACCAAGAGTTTGACGAACATCTTAGAGGTTGTGGAATTGTTTCATAATTAACTCCTCCTGGCACACCACAATGGAATGGCGTGTCAGAACGGAGGAATCGCACCTTATTAGATATGGTTCGATCTATGATGAGTCAGACCAATCTTCCAATTTCCTTTTGGGGTTACGCCCTAGAAACTGCTGCATTTATATTGAATAGAGTTCCTTCTAAAGCGGTTCAGAAAACTCCATATGAGATATGGACTGGGAAACAACCTAATTTGTCATTTCTCAAAATTTGGGGATGCGAGGCGTATGTAAAACGCTTGTTATGTGATAAACTCGCCCCTAAATCTGACAAGTGTTTGTTTGCGGGATATCCTAAAGAAACTAAAGGATATTACGTCTATCTTCCATCAGAGAACAAAGTGTTTGTTGCTCGAAATGGTTTATTCCTTGAAAGGGAATTTATTTCCAAAGAGAGTAAGATCCATCTTGAGGAAATTCAAGATCCCCAAACAACATCTGAACCAACTTTGGAACTTCAAGCAACAAGCAAGCTCACGTGCTGATACTAAGCTTCAATCTTTGACACAAGGCCCAAGGAGGTTGAGTCGGGTACATCAACAGCTTGAGAGATATGGATTTCTCGTGACTGATGATCATCAAGTTGAACTGATTGATCAAGATGAACCCACTACCTACAAAGAGGCAATTCGTAGTTCTGAGTCAGATAAGTGGTTAGAAGCTATGAAGTCTGAGATGCAATCCATGTACGATAACCAAGTGTGGACTTTGGTTGACCCACCCGAAGGGTGTAAGGTCATTGATAACAAATGGTGTTTCAAAAAGAAAACTGACATGGATGGTAATGTACACACTTTTAAATCTCGACTAGTAGTTAAAGGTTATAGACAAGTTCATGGTATTGACTATGACGAAAACTTTTCTCCTGTCGTTATGATAAAGTCTATTAGGATTTTACTTGTCATAGCCGCATATTATGACTATGAGATATGGCAAATGGACGTTAAGACTGCGTTTCTTAATGGAAACCTTCTCGAGGATGTGTATATGACACAACCTGAGGGGTTTGTTGATCCATCGAATCCTAGCAAAGTGTGTAAGCTTCAAAGGTCCATTTATGGATTGAAGCAAGCATCTCGAAGCTGGAATCCTCGCTTTGATGAACGTATTAAAGAATTCGGCTTCATCAAAAATGAAGACGAGTCTTGTGTTTATAAGAAAGTAACTAATAATGTAGTAGTGTTCCTTGTGCTTTATGTGGATGACATCTTACTGATTGGAAATGACATCCCCACATTACAAAGCGTAAAAGCTTGGTTGGGGAAGTGTTTTTCCATGAAAGAATTAGGCGAGGCTACATACATTTTGGGTATACGAATCTATAGAGATAGATCTAACAAAATGATTGGCCAAAGCCAGAATGGATACATTGACAAGGTACTGAAACGGTTCAGTTTGCAAGACTCCAAAAAGGGATTTTGCCCATGTCACATAGCATTAAACTCAGCAGAACTCAAGGACCTTCCACAAAGGAGGACCAAGAGCGCATGAGTAAGATCCAATATGTTTCAAGCATTGGGTCTATTATGTATGCCATGATATGCACTCGCCCGGATGTCTCATTCGCTTTAAGTATGACTAGAAGATATCAATCTGACCTTGGAGAGTCACATTGGACTGTAGTTAAGAGCATTCTTAAGTACTTGAGAAGGACTAAAGATATGTTCTTGGTTTACGGAGGTCAGGAAAGAAGTCTGGTTGTAAATGGTTACACAGACGCAAGCTTCCAAACCGACGTAGATGATTATAGATTGCAATCTGGTTTTGTGTTTTGTTTGAATGGAGGTGCTGTGAGCTGGAAGAGCTCAAAGCAGGAAACCGTGGCCAACTCTACAATAGAAGCTGAGTTTCTAGCTTCCTCTGAAGCAGCTAAAGAAGCTGTTTGGATCAAGAAAATTGTTGATGAATTAGGTGTCGTCCCTAGCATTGTGAACCCAGTGGACCTCTAGTAAAACTCATTAGCTTATGTAATTACTATTCTAGTTGTCCCTAGTTTCATGTAATGTTCTTTACAATGAAATCAAACTAGTATGATGTTTGATTGATGATTATGTTTTACTAATCATGTGTAATGAATATAAATAATATCATAGATGCAATATATTGGGATATATTGTATCGGACGTGATCCGTTAGAGAAGTAATACTTCATGGTCCTTAGTCATAAGTATTACTTCCTCAATACTATTTTAGAATCCTTAGACCTTATGTCTCCGTTGATTCTAGCATGAATGGAGCCACGTTTTGACTCAGTCGTGCGTTGCTTTTAATCGAGTAATCAACAAGACTGATGATCGGATGTAGTGTCCTATCATGGCTTGAATGTGAGAGGTATTGTAAGGAATTTGTCCCTCTCTTATTAGAGAGAGATATCCATGGGCCCCTCGATAGGGAAAATCTGTTTAAATGTATGACCGTGCTCAAATATATTTGATAAAGTGGTTATCAAATAATATTTGTTGTAACAGTTTACCCGGAGATCGAGCATAAATTCAATTAAGCTTAATAAGGGTGACGACTACCATGCCTTATGCTTAATTAGGATTTCGTGAGACAAAGGGATTAAATAGTGGATTGATATTAGGTTCCGTTGTATATTGATTCACTTTGGGTAGTCACAATGTCCTGGTAGGGACCGCTTGTGATTTATGAACTCACACTACTACTAAGTGTGTTTTCATTGCCAATGTGATATGAACTTACAGGGTCACACGTATGGACGAGCTAACGAGATTCATGTCCAGATTCAATGAATCTAGAATGTGTCTAGGTTCATTGTGTCTGACATTCATTTTTTTGAGAATAATAAAGCGTCATTATTCGAAATAGAGATAAGGGGCATTTTCGGTATAGCTGGGATTACGTGGGAGTTATTATCTGATAAAGACTCCCACTACCAGTAGAAGTCTAGAGGACGTGGGAGTTATAGACTCCCACTGCCAAAAGAGGTGGATAGGACGTGGGAGTTGTGCTTGAAACAACCTCTCACTCCCTATATAAACTTCTCTTGGCCGAAACCCTAGCAGTTAATGCTTTTCAGTCGAAATACCAAAAGACCTAGAAAATCAGATTTTCTATTCTGCCTCTCCCTTTTCTCTCTAATTCCCGAAACTCAGAAAAACGAAGAGCTAGCAATCACTGTTTGTTTCGTCGTGTGGATACCGGTAGAGGGACATTCCGCAAAGGAAATTCCATTGGTGGCAGCAACGTATCTAAGAAACAACATCTTTCATTTAAGAATCAGATTCTTGAACCCGAAAAGTAAGTTTCTGTCTAGAATTTTTCGATTCCTATGGTATGAGCGGATCCTTCGGGGGGAGGACTCATGGTGTTTAGAACGAGTTTCTACCCATGAATCCCTTCAGAAATAAAAGGATTTGCTATAGATTTGTTGGGTAATAGATCCCTCTACGGATTTGCTACGGAAATAAAAGGAAATATAATATTGAAAAACATATGTATATAATCTGTAATAGAGGTAGCTACAGAATAGCTACGGAATGACACATAAAAATAATTAATAAAAGGTAAATATACTTTTGCTACGCAAATTCAGTAGCAAAGAAAAAATAATTTAGCGCCAATATTCCCGCCAATAAAATCCATGTGGTCTTAGCAATTCCGTAGCTACGGATGATAAGTTTAACCCGCAAACAAAAAAACCCGCCAATTTTTCTACGGCATTGCTACGGAATAGTTATTGATAATTTTTCGTAGCGAATCCGTAGTTAATTTAGAAACATTAATTACGAAAAATATTCCGTAGCTAATATCCGTAGCGAATAGGCGTTTTGCTTGTAGTCATGTGCTATGGAGTCTTGTAAAGTGTAGCTTCCTTGTGTGTATGATCATACCTTTGATGTACACAAGGAGCTAACTTACCATTTTTATCAATGTTGGTGTGAGTTCTAAGTATCCTATCATTAAGAACATGCTCATACAAACATTAATGGTTTGTTATCATCATGACAAAATTGATCACTTTGCCCTTAGGGCTAACATTTTAGCAATCCAGTTACTGGTGAGTACATTGACATTCCACGAGGTGATTTTGCTTATGAAGGTTACGTGGAATGTGGATTTGGCTTCAGTCCAGTTACCAATGAGTATAACGTGATCATGATGTATGCTAAATGGTTTGATAAGCATTTGTCGTATTGCCCCATTTCAAGAAGACAGGTCCAAACAAATAAGTTTGGTCAAATTCACATACTTGGCATGCGTCCATGAAAAGCCATTTTTAGCACCTATGTACCATCCCAACTTACCTAAGTGGAGCTATTCAATGGTTTCATAACGTCGTTCCGAATTTTTTTTTTTAGAAAATTGTATTCTCACCTTTAACTTCCAGTACAAGGCATTCTATAGCTTGCCATGTCCTAGTTTTGGATGCTCTGAGAATAATATCAATATTTCTCGACCCCACGTGAGCCTTGGAGTATTAAAAGGGAAGTTGTGTTTAGGTCATGCTGCTTACGGTTCAATTAGCTTAAGGGTAATGGAGTATGGTGGTAAAGAATCTCGGACTAAAATTGCTACGGTCTTTAAAGAGTATAATTCCCTGTGCCAGCCAATAGATTACCTCAAATGTAGTTCTTTCCTGATGTTTTCTTTGCCTGATAAGACCTTAATACATTATGACATTGAAAGAGGGGAATGGACTCACCAAGGAATTGGTAAAACGATAGGTAGATTTCTATACCATACTTCTCCTTGTTATCTAAATAAAATGGGGGAGGGGTAAACTTTTGATGTATCTGACATGTAACATCCAACTACCAAGGATAAAAGCATTCAGATGAACATGTAAGAGGAACTAGAGACACTACACGTGCATAAAAGTAAATGAGAGTGATCATATAGTTCCCCTATGGTATGTAAACACAAGAATGTTGCACAAAACTCAAATCGGCACAGAAATTTGAATCTTGTCAATGTACTTACTATCTCTGTGTTTTCACCTAATTCTGATCATTACATTTGCATCATGAAAGCAATAGCTCTGTATCTTTTTGTATCCTGAGAGTAGAATATAAACGGATGAATATACCACATTTCACTGTAAGGATATGAGTGTATTTGATTTCTTCTATTTATCTATTTAGTATTACAAAGTTCATTAATAGCCCTGCTTCTGGTTTGCTTTCATTTCTTTTGCTCTTCCGGTCCCAGACGATGTTTTGGCACTTGAATCTCGAGCATTGTTCCACCTCGTCGGAGTATACTTCTACCTCGGCACCATCAGGAATTCGAGTTGGAAGTTGAATTTCCCTTTTAAATTCTCCAGGAGGACAGTGTTATGGAGCAGGATCTGTCAGCTTAAAGGTCCTGCCGTTCCTCTAGATGACAGGCATGCAGGATGTGGTCAAGGATGATATCTTCACACCCATGATTTAGGTTGTTACAGAAATCTACATTTACTCTTTCAGGATCAACGAAAGGTAAGGTGACAATTACCAAGTATCCTTCTTCATCTTCGAAAATGGTTTTTGCAGCTGTAACTGGACCATATACATTCCTCATCACCCCTGTGTACTCACTCATCCAAGGTTGATCAAATTGATGAATTTCTGCATCCGTCTCATCCGTACCAAATTCCCTAATCATCTTCTTCAAATTGTCTACTTGCTGAAGCAGACAGTATATTCTCTTCAGCATTTATGTTTCTCCCCAATTTGGCTATTTCTGTCTCTGATTTGTTTCTCAATTTCTTGACATCTTACACTGTCTTTTCCTTTGGAAGTGTGATATTCATTTTCATATTCTTCGAACTCTTTCTTGTGGGACTCCAAGAATTTATGAATTGCAACATGAGCCTCGTACTTCTGATATTCCTTTACGTAGTCTTTATACTGAGAGAAACTCTGTATTGGTCCCTTAAGTTCGGGTTCCTCTTTGTCATACTTGGTATATGGACAACTATTCTCATCAGAAGAAGATTCCCGCCTCTTTTGACAACCGTCACTGCCTCGTCTTGCTTCATGGTCTTGTGGTGCACCAATTGAAATTTTGTTCGACGAGAGATCCACTTCTTCTTCTTGTTCTGCTGCAACTAGCTTAAGTTTCTTCCTGTTGAATAAAATTCACAAGAAATTGTTAAAACTTGTATTAGATAATGAAACTATATAAGCATTAATGTAGATCTTACGGGATCAGTAGAAAATCTCTTTCCTTAAGGTTCTAAGTTGGGCCTGCTATCTGAGAAACAATAGCAGTCTATAAGATTATAAAGTTGATGTCTGAATATGAGGGTATGTTTTGGATGAGACTTTTTGTTGTCTTACAAAATTGTATCCGATAAGATAATTGCAGTTGGCACAGTGGATGTCTGCAAGCGTGTGAGGACCGACTTTCAGAAACATTTCTTCATCTTCTTCAATATCCACATTCTCCTTTATACTGCAGATTAAAGTAAATTGATTTGCCATCAAAATCACTATAACAAAAAAGGGTAAGAATCTTAGAAAAGATTTCTTCAATTGGTTGGAGGGTCTTACACTTTTTTGAAGACGAGGAAATTCCCCAGACCACTCTCCGGTAGTTGAGACAAAATAAAAATATCATTGAGCTAAGGCCTTTGAAGTATTTAGAAAAATCAATTCTAGATGAATAACCATTTTGTTCCTAATGAAGATTTGTAAACCAGCCCTCACAGAGTTAAGAACAATCAATATATTCACTTATAAAATTGTAAAATCAAGAATCACTAAATAAAGCCTATGACTCCATTAAAATTTATCAAACAAAAATCAAGATTCATCTAAAGCCAATGACTTTGTTTTCTTACAGTGTAAAGAGATAGTCCATCCCAAATGTCTGAAATGCGATTTATGCAATTCTTGTAAGCACAGAAATGACTGTTTTTTGTTCTTTGATACTTTTCCATAACTTCTCAATGAAAATTACCAGCAGAAGCTTTCAACCACAGGACAAAAAAGATAGCTCTGAAAGCCCAAATAAATTTCTAGAAAAACGAAATTAATTCTTGAACTCCAAGAATGGAAGGGGGAGAATGCGGAATAGGGTTCTTGAGGTTTCTTGATTGTGAGGTGAATTTAGGAATTCTGATTTAGATGAAGTCCCATTGGGGTTTAATAGATGAATTTCAAGAGCTGAGGGAGAGAGAGAACTTTCTGTTTTCCATAGTGAAGCTTTTGGCGGGCTTCTTCTAACTGCCATAACACCAATCAGACTTATAACATCGTCTGTAGTCATTCTTGTGCCCAACCAGTATAAATTCGTCATGTGAACATTTTTTTAATTATATATACACATGGTTAATTGTGATTGGTTGGGCATAGGAATGAGTACACAGATGGGTACAGACAATTATTTGCCCTTACAACACCCAACCGTTTTGGTCCTGCAATTTTTATATTTTATCGTTTAGTCCCTAAAGAATATATTTAGCTTTTGGGTGCCTGATATTTTTCTCTTAATTAACCATTTTGGTCCTAGTGGGTTATTACATAATAGATTAATGAGGTTCTCAAATGGATAAAGTTATTATATGCGATTAAAAGTCTAAAATAGTCGCACACAAAAAAGAGCTTCAAAAGACAAAATAGCCAAAGAAAATATTTAGGCACCCGAAAATATAAAGATATTTATGAGGGGTCAAAGTAAAAATTTCAAGGAGCAAAGAAGAAAAAAATATATATGAGGAATCAAAATGGCCAAAGAAAAAAATTAGGACCAAATCGACTGAATATCCAGTAGAATAACTTTAATAAAACATAGGGAGGGTAGTTTTGGACTTTCATAATAATTTTGTGGAGGATTCTCACCCAAACTTGTTATTCGTAAATTGTTTAATTATGGGCACTACTTTCTCCTGTGGTTATGGTTCTTTTTCCTCATAATCTCAGCACTATAAATATGATATTTTGCAGTTTGCTCTTGTATTGTGAGACAAGGAAAAACAATGGTGGATAAAAGATTTCCTCGCTACTCTTTATTCTGCCATTAGTTCTTCTCTTAGGTGAATTCAATTGTATATTTTTTTCATCGTCCTTTAAAGAAGAAAAAAAACTGTCTTGTAATTTTTATCATTTTTACTAAATCAAACTTCGTAATCTTTTTGCTTAGACATTATTGTCAACAGGAATGCTATAAGACCCAATTAAATTGGATCAACTAAGAGTAAAATAATCTAAACAAGAACAAAACATTCTTGACCCCCTAATTTAGGAAGACTTTATACATTATTTTACATTTTTAATTGACTTAAAATTGAGCCATTTAGCGTGCATGGAAAGCCTAACCTTAAGATTTTCGTTTTGATCTTATATGACTTGTCAGATTCTATATCCCCAGATTATGAAGAGCTCTAGTTTTATCTACCTGGAAAACCTAGTTAAGCTATTTAAGCCAAATGTACTATGAGTGTATCTGATGAATTTATTGTTGAGCAGCGCAACACTCCAAATAACAAATTATATCAGAAACGAAAATAAAGCAGAAAAACAGCACAATAATTTTAACGTGGTTCGGTCTCAACGCGGACCTACATCCAGAACCCCGAAGAGTAAAAACTTTCACTATGTAATTTTTGAACGGAAGAAAAATTACAAATTCTCTTCTAGAACTACAAGTTTACACTCACAAGACTCAAGGAGTTGGTGCAAATAAACTCAACACTAGATATGTCTATTTATAAGGCCTCTTGCATTGACCCTTTTCTTTTCTAACCAATGTGGGATTGTGAGAAATATTACCCAACATATCCTCCCTTTTCTCAAATTCCCAAATTATAACATAATCAGAAACCTAACTTTCTTCTCAGTCTTACCGGTCTCCTTCTCTGTTCTTCCTCCAGCTTTACTTTCTTGCTTCTTCAAGGAATGACCATCAAGGTGGTATAAATTCTTCCCTTTCTTCTTTCCTCGCATAACCAGACGTTTGCCTTTATACACTTTGCAGAAATTTCCAATTCTAACATACTTGTAACCCTTTGATGCCAATTCACCCATCGACATTATGTTGGCACTTGAATCAAGTACAAATCTAACATCAAGAATTACTTTTGCCTCATCATTGTGGAATTTCAGGCGGACTCGTTCAACGCCCTCAATCTTCACATTCAAGTTGTTGCCCACTTTGATGTAGCCAAGTCTCCCATTTGCAAAGCATCAAACGCGTCTCGGTCCTTGCAGATATGCAAGTCAGCAGCATTATCCATAACCCAGCTTGAATGATTCTCAACAGTGCCATCAAAATATTTCATTAAATATAAATCATCATCAGCTCTGATACCAGTTGTTGGGCAGTGGAACATTCCAAATAACAAATTATAATAGAAACGAAAAGAAAGCAGAAAAACAACACAAGAATTTTAACGTGGTTCGGTCTCAATGCATACCTACATCCACGACCCCGAAGGGTAAAAACTTTCACTATGTAATTTTTTAACAGAAGAAAAATTGCAAACTCTCTTCCAGAACTCCAAGTCTACACTCACAATACTAAAGGAGTTGAACCCTATAAAATCATATTATCTGATTTCTGCATCTTCACAATTTCCTGAGACAATACTAAACATTTGGTGAATGTTTCCTAAGTTGTTTCAAAGAAAGCACAAATTTTGATTGACAGCAAATGTAATCACAAATTTGGAATGTCAGATCTACAAGCAAACTAAGAAATTCACAGCCTTTTAAGGGTGAATAACTGTCTTATACTCAGAAAATCCTATTTGTATATGTCTATGAGTTATGGTTTCTGAGAACAAGCTTCAACTTCATGTGTTAAGAATGAAAGAAAAAGAAGAAAAGGGAGATGATATGCAAGCTGGAATGGATCAAGGATGATCAAGCAGAAAGGGAAGATGTTGAACTACAAGAAATGCAACAGTGCAGTGAATCTTGAAGTATGGAGGAGTTCTAATGTAAATATCAGTACTGTAATAGATTAGTCAGCTAGTTTATTAGATTAGTTAACTAGTTAGTTAGGTTTGTTATTTATAGAGATGCCAGCTGGCATCTAAGTAGTTAACTTTCCTTTCTCAAATGTAATATAATATCTTGTAGATATGATTTCCTCATTAATGAAAAATCTCCAGAAAATTTCCAAAGCATTGTTTCTCTCTGTTCTTCATTCTTCTTAGTTTATCTATTTCTACATGATATCAGAGCTTTAATTGCTCAAATATGCGCATCGATTCTTCAATCATATACAAATCGAAGATTCTCCTAAAGGTTATCTTCATTTTGATTTATTCAATTTGAATTTTTGCCCGAATTTTCGACTTCATCTTCTTCGCTGAAGTTTTAGGGTTTTCATCTTCTTGTATTTCAATTTTTCAATTGAATCTCTTATATTTGTTGATTTCTTGATTAATCAACAATGTCTGCATCAACAAACTCAGAAATTACACCTCAACATCCTTTCTACATCCATTCTACTAAGGATTCTGCTCTTGTGTTGGTTACCAGTCCTTTAAATGGACCGAACTATCGGGATTGGAGGAGAAAGATGAGGTGTGCTTTGATCATTAAAAAAAAGTTGTGTTTCATCGAGCATTGTGATATGGCAACAGGAAGATCAGACTGTCTTGACCTGGATCATAAACACCTTGGCTAAACCATTGCACAGTTAGTTATGTGGCTGAATTCATCTCTTGCAGTGTGGCAAAATCTGGAAATGAGGCATATAAAAACACATGCTTATAAACTGTCTAACTTGTTAGAATAATTTCATGCCTTAAAACAAGGAACAATGAGTGTAGATGAATATTACTCAAACTTTAAAATGCTATGGGATGATTTCTTAGTCATTAGACCTATAACTGTTTGTAGTTGTGAAGGATGCACATGTGGTGCTTTAAGAACTATTCAAGAGTACTATGAAAATGACTATATCATTATATTCTTGATAGGACTAAATGCTCAGTTTGCAGATGTTAGGTCTAAAATTCTGATGAAGAAGAAATTACTTGTAATAGATGATGTGTTGAACATGACTACTAAACATGAAAATCAAGTGTTATATTCTACAACACATAATAAGATACAAGTCATGTATAGTCAAGGAGTTTCTTATGGAAAAATGGAGAACTATGATTCAGCGTGGCCCAGTGGGACAAGCATTGACCTGCGACCGAGAGGTCCTAGGTTCGACACCCGCCTCCTACGCGAGGCAAATAAAATTCTCTAGGAGAGAATTAAGGTGCTGACCCAAAAAAAAAAAAAAAAAAAAATCTTACTTTTATCTTAGGTTCCTTAGCCCAGTGGGGCAAGGGCCTGATAACCACCTCACACAAGGGGAATGATTTAATTGTCATTTCTTTGGGTTCCCTTGTGTGGGTCTTATACTCCCCCTCATGGGGCACCCGCTCAACGGGCTTCTACGACACCCGCTCAACGGGACTTCTACTACTCCCCTCACGGGGCACCCAATCAGCCGGGCTTCTACTACTCCTCCTATGGTGAGGTCCAATAAATAATTGTAATAGAAAAAAAAATTTAAAAAAAAAAAATATAAAACTATGATTTAGCAAGATACAATGAACAACATGACATTGCAGGATATATCAATGTTGTTAGTAGTGGTAATGTTTTTAAGAAATAAAACTTTGGGAAGAAAATGTGACACTACACCTTTTGTGATAGGGATGGTCATACCATTGAGAGATGTTTTAAGAAGCGTAGGCATCACCCCTGGACATAAGTTGTACAAAGGTTGAGGAGTCTGAGGAGAGTCAACTGAAAGAAATATGGATTCACCATTTTATAACTGGGGGACAGAGGGAGATCGAAGGCATGGTTTTGGATGCGATAGTTCACAAGCTAATACTTGGGCTACAGGTAACATTGGTAATTTTTGAGGAATGAATTCTAGTGTTAGCACTACAGGAGGTTAAAATGGTTCTGGAAATTCAAGTGGCAACAACACTGGAAACTATAGGAGTGCCAATCACCTATCTAGCGGTTTTTCAAAACCTATATTGGATGCTAAACATGATCTAGTTTTGATGGGAGATCAAAGTGGAAAGGGAGGACCTACTTATAGCTCAGTAGGTTTCACTCTTGAACAGCAACAACAACTTATACAGTTGATCGAAAGTGCCAATATGGAAACTTCACGAGGGAAACAGGAAGGTGGATCTATGCATTCACAGAAGCCTACGGTAAATGCCAACTTTGGCACATATAATGCACCAACATGTAATATTCCTTATTACAAAGAAAGAACTTGGATTTTAGATTCAGGAGCTACTGACCATGTGGTGTGTACTATTGCTGGAAATGACAGTTTTATGCCTGTGTCTAACATGTTTGTGAAGTTACCTAACTATCATTCTATTCCTGTGACACATGTAGGAACTATTCTTCTTTCTGTTTCTCTTGTTATAAAAAATGTGCTTTGTGTTCCTTATTTTCATTTGAATATTATCTCTGTGTCTAAACTCACTATGCAAAACTTTTGTTATGTGCTTTGTGCATCTGATTGGTGTGAAATCCAGGTCCTGCCTTCCTTGATGAAGATTTGGAGAGCTGATTGCTGGAATGACTTGTATTTATTGCATACAAGTCAGCTTGTTGATCATATCCCTCTTCCTGCCAGTATCAATAATTCTACTACTGTTTCTTCTTCTTTTGTTCAGTCTTGTAATCCTGAATCTATAATTGCTAAAGAAGTAAATAAATTGCTACAACATTATAAACTTCGACACCTGTCCTCTCCTAAGCTCAAATGTATCAAGCAAATTGATAATTGTACCTATTCTTGTAATAAACTTTGTCATTGTAGTATATGTCCCTCAGCCAAACAACATAAACAAAACTTTCCTCTTAGTATTTCTATTGTTTCTTCTGCTTTTGACTTAATACATGTAGACATTTGGGGGCCATATAAAGAGGTTACTGTCCATGGTCAGAAGATTTTTTTGACTATTGTGGATGATATTTCTAGGTTTACTTGGACCTACTTGTTAAAACACAAATTAGATGCTACATCCACATTGCAAGCTTTTTGTATCTTCATTTCCACACAATTTACCAAAACTATCAAAGTCATTAGGACGGATAATGGTCCAGAATTCCTAATGACTAAAGTTTACACAAAAAAGGCATACTACATCATACCTCTTGTGTTGCCACACCTGAGCAAAATGGGATAGTTAAAAGAAAACATCAACATATCATACATGTTTCTAGGACTTTAAAATTTCAATCACATATCCCTTTATCTTTTTGGGGATATTGCATCAAACATGTTACCAATTTAATCAACTATACTCCTTGTCATTTCCTTAAAAATCTGAGACCATATGAAAAGTTGTATGGAAAACCTCCATCTTATAGTAGTCTAAGAGTATTTGGATGTTTTATCTGTGCTTGTACTATTGAAAGTGGGAGAGGGAAGTTTGATCCAAGGGGAAAGAAAGCAGTTTACTTGGGATAATCTGCAACATCTAAGGGTTTCATTCTTCTTGATTTTGAGACATATCAAATCTTTGTGTCTAGAAATGTATTGTTAATAGAACATGTATTTACTTCTCTTGTTTTACCTATTTCATCTGATAGTGAACATGTTGATTGTACTCCTTCTGCTTGTGACACTTCACAGGACTCTTATTATTATCCTACTCATATTTCTAGTTCTTGTCCTAGTAATTATGTATCTCTTAATTTTTCTGAGACCATTGATACTTTTACTGCCAATCCTGGTAATATTCTTGCCAACAACAATACTACTACTCTTTCTTCCATTGATCATGTTCCTTCTTATGTTAGGAGATCTACTAAGGTATCTAAAGTACCTGCACACTTACATGATTACCATTGTCCTACCATTAAAACCACTTCTCCTCATTCTATAAATCAAGTGTTGTCATATGATAAATTGATTGAAAGTCATAGGTATTTCATCTTGCATCTAGACACAGTGCAGGAACCTGTTAATCTTCAGCAAGCAATGCAACACCAAGTATGGAGAGAAGCTATGAAATCTGAGATTGAAGCTCTTGAAGCAAATTATACTTGGGAGTTGACTGACTTGCCTATGGGGAAACTACCTAATGGTTCTAAATGGGTGTACAAGGTAAAATCCTATCCTGATGGCACCACTGAAAATATATAAAGCTAGATTCGTGGCCAAAGGTTACACTCAGAAATAGGGAGTAGATTTTTTAGATACCTTTTCACCGGTAGCTAAAATGACAACTATAAGGACTCTTATAGTTTTAGCATCTGCAAAATGGGTGGTTTTTGCATCAACTTGACATCAATAATGCATTTCTTCATGGTGACTTACATGAAGAAATTTATATGGTTTTACCTCAAAGATATAAACTGAAAATCCCAATTTAGTGTGCCAATTGAAGAACTCCATATATGGTTTAAAACAGACTAGCAGAGAATGAAATGCTAAACTCACAAAGGCCTTGTTAGCTCTAGTTTTTAAGCAATCCTGGTTTGATTATAGTTTGTTCATAAAGGTGTTTGGAAGTTCCTTTATTTCTCTATTAGTATATGTTGGTGACATGAATTTGGCTAGTAACTACATGAATGAAATTGACATTGTGAAGAAGTTCTTCCATGATTAATTTAAAATCAAAGATCTAGGCATTCTGAAATATTTCTTAGGCATAGAAATGACCTGAAATAAGGAAGGGATTAAACTTTGTCAAAGGAAATATGTACTGGATTTATTAAAGGAAGAAGGTTATCTTGAATGCAAGGCAGTAACTACACCTATGGATTCTAAAGTCAAGTATGCACATGATGATTCTGATCATTTTCTAAATGTGACCAAGTATAGAAAAATTATAGGCAAATTGTTGTATCTCATTGTTACTAGACCTGATCCACCATATAGTTTACAATATTTGAGTCAATTTCTTGACAAACCAAATGTTTTACATAAAAAGGCAGTACATAAGATTTTGAGATTTCTTAAAGGATTACCAGGCATGGGGTTGTTTTTTCCTACAAGTAGCAACTTGGAGTTAAGAGGATATACATATTCAGATTGGGCTGGTTGTGTTGAAACCAGAAAATCTGTGCTAAGTAGGTTATGATCACTCCTCGTATTCCCTATCCCAAACATCATCATTAAAGAAAGGCACATAATCTATATCACCTGCACAGTAAGAAAGCGGATAGATTGAGCTCCGGTGCTCAGTAAAGACCAAATGATAACAAGTAAAAATCACAAATAGACACTAAAGCACATTCCTGTTACCCAAAATACCCCTTTTGAAAACACGCTTTTGACACAACGAATAAACACTGTAAAAATCATAAACACGCTAACACTACACTACAAAAGTCCCCCAAGACATAGAACACGGATACTGGAGAGATAGAGTGGAAAACCTCACAGGACAAAACGCAACATAGCTTTATGTGGCCCTCCGGTCGACCACACCCGTAGTCTGGTAAACTGGTGATATCATATAAGCAAACTGACAGAAACAGAAACTCTGGTCGACCTGAGCACACATCCGGTCGACCGACGGTACCTACAGACGATATAAAAAGTGGACGTATCCTGCTACAGATCTTTCATATGAAAGAGCTCGAATGGGGCGACGACTTGGTCGACCAATACAAAATAGACGACAATGACTACCAAATAGACAAAGGACCAAGTAAGACGACTACTCAACCAATTAAACGACCCAAGCGATAATCAACAATATCAATTAACACATATTACGAATATCCAATTATCGATCATCGAACACGTAGTTAACAATTATGGCAATATTAGAATAATTCAGAAATTGGAATATACATATCCATAGGCAAACATAAATAATTTCAAAAACAGAAATTCAATAAACACGATAAAACACAAACATGTAATTGATTAGTAACTTAACAGTTTATGCAATATATATATAAAAAAATCTGGCAAAAAATAAAAGAAAGATTGAGTCCTTACCTCTCAAAAGCAATTTCCCAAACAATTAAGCAAGCAGAAAACGCAATCCAGAAACTAGTCCTGCTCCGAATTCCAAATCAATTTCCATTTGCGTTCACTCGTAGGTATCGCGAACGCCGTCGTTTTAATATATCGTGCGTCGAAATCGGATAAAAAATGCTCCCTTAGTGATTTTTGAAAGTTCCCAGAATATCTCAACTCACCAATCTCTTTTTCTCTGTAACTCACTGTCAAGCCGTTTATTTTTCTTCGGTTTATGTTTTGCACGTTTCCCAAGAAAAATCCCCTGCCCATAATTGGTTAATGATTGTTTGTATTTTATTTTATTTTATAATTCATTTTTAATGCTTCCCTGAGACCCACGGTCCTCCTCACCCTTTTCCTATTTTATTTTATTAACCTTATTTACTTAATTCCTTTTATATTATGTAATTTCCTATATATTTTATTTATAATATGTTAACTTTTCTAATCCAAATAAAATTTCTAATTAATTCCAATTTCAATTTTAGTCTAATAAAACTACTCCTCTAAGTAAATTACAACTATATCCCCCAACTACAATACGCGAGTGAAACGCCCCTTAACAAAACGTACACAATATAACACGTAACATGTTATAAAAATTAAATAGATACAAATCATATAATCAAGAAAATTAAATACAAGTCAACGTAACAAGTCATGAAAAATTAATTACACGTCAAAAACACGTAGATAAAAAGTCCCGGTATCACAATCGAACTGTTCGTAAGTTCAGTTAATTCGTTTTCAAATTTGCCTTGTTAATTTGTTTATTCGTCATAAAAGGACTAGATGGTCAAAGAAGTGGATGACAAGAATTACAATAGTAATCCTAACACACTTACCAAACATTCTAAGATTGAATTTGAGAGTACGCTCAAAATTCAAGTTAGGCTTCTTTGTCAAGAAGGCCGTAGCCCAGTGGAGCTCCCTTCGCTCACGACCGAGAGGTCCTGAGTTCGACACCGGGCCACAGCGCCCAGACTACTAACTCCCTCCCCCCTCCAAAAAGAGTTGGGTTTCTTTGTATCCTTAGTGAATTTGCATCACAATCTTGCACCATAGGGGGCAAATATCACTTAAGCAAAGTGATTACACGCGTAGAAACATTTCAGATTCATTTATTCAAGTCAAGAAGAATAAGCTGAAGGATTCAAGAAGAAGTAGAAGGAAGATTTTCCAATCTTAAGTGATATTCTTATGTCTACTTTGAGGGTGTTACTGTTGCTGCCGCAGCATAATATGGCACATCATCTCAAGAGAATCCATCGGTCTTGGCAGAACCAGTGATGCAACTCAAATGAGTGCTACGACCATGATGCACTTATTGATGAATATGGACTGCCAAGATTTCCAATTTGTTGTGTGAGAATGCCTTTTGTTGATAAAAATATGCAAAAGTGAACGACATCTTTGCCCCAGTTTGCATTGATAAATCCCACCTCATAGGTCTGGTTCTCTTACTGCTAATGGAAAATATGTAGTTTGCGCCAGTGAGGATTCTCATGTCTATGTCTGGAAACACGAAGGTGATTCGTGGCCAAGAAGAACTAAGGGTGTTACTATTACTCGGTCTTATGAATGTTTTCGTTGTCAAGATGTTTCAGTTGTTGTTCCCTGGCCTGGCATGTCCGAGTCATGGGGATTTCCATAAGGGAAAAAGGAAATCATATATATATATATATATATATATATATATATATATATATATATATATATATATATATATATATATATGACAAGAATTATCATGCTCTAATTGCATCAAATTGCATCAAAATGCACCAAGGCAACGAGAGTGATGATGAAACGGCCAAACAGGTTCCATTATATTTGGTCATTTATTTGTTTGCCTTTCTTATGGAATTTACACATGCAATGTCATTGATATTATATGAGGCATGACACGAAATATAGAGTTCTCATTGATTGGATGCAAGGTACATATGTAAGCAGGATACACAAGTGAGAATTTCTTGTTACTCATTTTCTTACATATATCATGTCTGCGGTTACATTACGAATAGAATGCAGGTTAATCAAATCTCCTTAAGGACATTGTTAGGGAGCTAAAATTTAGCCAATTAATTGGCTAAATGGTAAACAATTGAGTGAATCCCTTATACCAACAGGGGCTGAATAGTGTTTAATTTGGGTTTGTAGCCAATTATAGAAAATTTTGCTTAGCCGTTAAGCATTTTCCTTTCCTTAATTTGAATATGTTAATGAAATAAGTATTGCATTCTATGACATGTTTAAGGAATAAGATATTGTATTTTTTAGTAAATGTTGTTCACGCCATAAAATAGACAAATTTAGAGAATGCATGTGTTTACTAGAAATAATACGGAGTATTAATATGGTTTGCATTCTATGTTGTTAAATGTCATTAATGGTTTTTTTGTAAATTCTGTTTTTATAATCATTTAAAAGATTGTGGTTTTAGAATTTGCAAAAGTGAAAATTGCAATCATGACGCTCTTATGATTATTATTAAATGTTTATATATATGATAAGAGCGGAGAATGTTGTAATGTTCCATCACTTTTGAGTCGATTGAGATAATTTCTAAAATGGCAGTTTCTTGTATAGTGAATGTAATAAAGTGAAAATAGAGTTGACAAAAATGGTTTAAACCATTGTGTCAAACTCTAGTCCTTGACAAGATTGTAAAGAGAAACTGTAGTAGCATTCCAAATGAATGGAACCGAAATACCCTCGAATAGGACATTATGAAAGAAACTCCAGCCTAAACTTTATAAAGTTGGGGTTTAGGGCTATTGTAAAGTTTCTATAAAGAAACTGGATGTATTTAGTAGTGTTACAAATAAATCGAACATAATTGTCCCAATGTGATACATAGGTCCAACACAAAAGGACTATGGTTATGTAAGGGTTTTGAGCCTTAAAAAGAAAATTTTGGGAAAGAGGAATTGAATGTGTCATATAGGATATGCAAAATATTAAAGCATATAGGTTATGGTTGTAGAATGAAAGATTTTATAACGGGAAAAATATCATTGAATAAAGAAATATTCGATTCAATCCTAGGCCTAAATAGTGAAAGGATGCTTTTGTTCAAAAGATGAACGTATAGCAAGTATGAATAAAAAAAGTTATAAGTTAATAGTCTTAAAAGACTGAAGAACTTATCTTCAAACTTCTTTATGTTTCTAGTAAAATACAAGAAAATTTATAGTTATACTTTCATAGCTATGGTTAATTGATTTGACTAAATGTAGAGTGATCACTACTTATTTTGTAAGATGAAGTCAAAACTTGACGGATCCGTTGACTAAATGATATTACAAGAGCTCTTGTGTTTTAATTGACAAATAGGATGGGACTTAAGCCCATGTTTTAATCAGATATGGTGGGTACTCAACTCAACGCTAAGTACAACGCATAGTCTTGAGTTCAATGAGTTCAAACTCATCAATGTGTGATGGTAATCATCAAATTGTATAACCATCCAGGGTAGAAAGGTGCTTGAAATCCCCACATACATAAAGTAAGAATGAGCTTGCGCTCTTAATAGATCGATAAACGATTTCGTCAGAGCACAAATTGCGGTGTTCTTGATAGGTCTACCTATGTAAATGTGAAGTGGTGTCGCTTCAAGGAGCGGAAGGGCTTGGCTCTGATACATTTACGAGAGATACATGACACACGACCATTTATGTATCATTTTAAAGAATGTTTTTACTAGTAACTTAATTGTGTGATTATTTGTACTACTTATCAAATTGGATGAATGGTTCAAGGCTTTATCCACCAATTCACTTCAGATTTGTAGTTATGAATTTTCACCAAGTGTTGATTCAAATTGCGAGATACTAGCATCTATGCAATTGGTTTCGATTGATTGTGTTTGGAATAACTAAAAGTGTCAATTGGAAATGGCGGGGGATTGTTGGAATCAGTTCCAATTAAAAAAGTATGAAATTGGAAAGGTAATGATCATATGTAAGTACCTAATTGTGAATGAACAGAAATGTACATACTAGGTATGACTGTTCATGTAGAGACACCATGAAGAGTTAAGATAAAGGGTCATGTCCACAACTTATAGGTAATAGCCTATCCATAAAAGGACTAGATGGTCAAAGAAGTAGATGACAAGAATTACAATAGTAATCCTAACACACTTACCAAACATTCTAAGATTGAATTTGAGAGTGCACTCAAATTCAAGTTAGGCGTCTTTGTATCCTTAGTGAATTTGCATCACAACCTTGCACCATAGGGGGCAAATATCACTTAAGGAAAGTGATTACACGCCTAGAAGCATTTCAGGTTCATTTATTCAAGTCAAGAAGAAGAAGCTGAAGGATTCAAGAAAATGTAGAAGGAAGATTTTCCCAACAATATCATCTCAAAATTTAAGGCGCGCTTCAAATTAAGAAGGTCCACACCTTAAAATCAACTTCAGACGCACATCGGGCACGCCTTTGTTTAATTAATCTGATTCTAATGAATAGTTGCTTGGAGAGTTAGAAAATGATGAGCAAGTATTTGAAGATTCTAATTTGATTTGTGTTGAGATTTTCAGGGCAGCTTAAGTAGATTAACCACGATACTCATCTAGTCTAAAGAAGCTAGTGTTTCTGGCTCTCGACCTTCAAAATTCACTTCTGGCTCTCGCCATTTTTTTGTTTGAGACTTTGACTGGCTTTTTTTTATTTATTATTATTGTTGTTGTTATTATTTTTATTTAATTATTATGAATGAGAACTTGATCTTCATTTATATACAAGATAAAAGTCATTTTTTTGGCAAATATGCCTAACAACTCATATGAATATCTATTACTACTATAATTCTCTCTCTCTCTCTCTCTCTCTCTCTATATATATATATATATATATATATATATATATATATATATATATATATATATATATATGTGTGTGTGTGTGTGTGTGTGTGTGTGTGAGTGTGTTGAATTATATATTATTAATATATAATAGTTATATTTAAACTGTGTATTTTTACAAAGGCGCACGCCTTTATTGCGCCTCAAGGCTCAAGATACCAGAACCTCTTTGCGTCTTTGTGCACCTAATTGCATTAACAACAATGATATGTATACACTACACTGGATAATGTATGTATATGGTAGAGTAGAGACTGCTATTAAAAAATAGACTTGGGTCTAACTCAATTGCTCAAAAGATACCTCAAGAGGAGAGGATAACCTAAGCCATATAAGGATAAGTATGCCCACAAATTGGTCGATGCGGGGATCTTTAACACATCACTCACGGCCAGGGTTAGACATCTGGATCGTGAACAATACTAGGGGTCCAACATCGACCTAGGTGGCTCTAATGTCATGTTAAAAATGAACTTTGATCTAACTCAATGTTGGACCTCATTGATGTTCACATTTCAGATGTCCATCACTGGGTGAGATAGTGTGTTAAGAATCTTAAGTCGACTAACTAGTAAGAAAGTTTGTTCTTTATAAGGATTGGATAACTTTTCTTTGTTTTCCCAGCTTTACAATATCCACTGAACAATGCATTATATGCCGCAACATCCGCCGGCACCCCACTCTGAATCATTTCTGCAAAAACCCTCGCAGCCTCATCCACATTCCCTAACTCACACACAGTCCATGTATCAAAAGCACTATAAGTAAAAAATCCATTTTCCCTCATTCTTTCCCAGAGTTCTAATACCTCATCAAACCTCCCGCACTTGCACAAACCACTGATCATGACATTATAACTTAGATTATTAGGATAAACACGTGACCCTTTTTATAAGCTTTTCCCATCCCACATATATTTAGCTCCAGCTAAATCGCCTTTTCGGAAAAAACCCATCAATCAAAATATTATAACACATAACATCTGGACTTAACCCTCTTTCAGACATTTCATCAAACAGTTCCAAAGCATTACACATATCCCCATTTTTAGCAAACCCATTGATCACAGTCCTATAACTATACATATCAGGTTCTCATTCTTTTTCCACATGCTACTCAACAGCTCATTGGCCTTATCTAATCGTCTCTTTTTACAAACAATTTTTATCAAAACATTATATATTTCTAAATTTGGAAAAACTCCCATTCTCCCAAAGTTCTTAAAAACAACTCCGATTTGCTTAATTGATTCGAAACCACAAAAGCATTAAGTATTATAAGATCTAACACCAGGTTCGCAAGCAAATAATTCTTTCATCTTTTGAAAAACTTCCATTGCATTATCAGCCATGAAATTCTTCGAATACCCTTTCATCACAGTCAATGCTACGTCCTCAGAACATTGGATTTTCTGAGATTCTATCATATTGACTATGCGATCAATATGAGGAACGAATTTCCGGCGGCCGGCGGTGGAAATAGACAGGCGGCGGATGATGTGGTGCAAAACGGCGCCATTGTGGGCATAACCCGATTGATTATTTGCTGAGTAAAACAAGGAAAGTGTCGAATTCAAATTCTTTTCAGATTTTAAGAGATTTATTGGTGTGTATTCAATCTAAATTGTATAGGATTTGTATGGAGTTTTAAGGTTTTCAATTTATATTTTAAAAAGTACATAAAGTATATATGTATTCAATTTAAATTTTAAAAAGTTTATTAAAATTTCGAGGTATTCGTTTGAGATTATAAATTATAGGTTGAAACCTGTTGTTATTCAAGATTTTGAAATTTTCTCATTAATATTAAAATTAGATGTCTTTAAGAATTTTATCTGAGATTACAATTTTTTTAGTAATCTAATTTATTTAAAATTAAAAGAAAAATAAAGAAATGTCCAAACTAAAAAAATATGAGGAAAATTTTCACATTGTTAGAAAACTCAATACGAAATGTTTATTTCCCAAAAACAATATATATTTTCATAATATTCAATCAATATTTTTCCTGGTAATCTTCAAATATATAAATAAAAAAGAAAGAAAACGATTTCTTTCTCTATCTAACCCCAAATTTCTATTTTCCAAACATTGATTTCATTTCCCTGAAAGAGAAAATCAAAAGGAAAAAGAATTCAAACAAAACATACCTTAATTCAGCCAAATAAAAAAATATCAGTAGGTAAATTATACAAACATTGAATATTGTTCATAAAAGGTCTCAGTTTCGTGATCTCCAAACAAATCAAAGACATCTAATGACTTGCCACCAAATTAATCAAAGACCTTGCCACCAAACTTTTTAATTTTTTTAACAAAATGACTTAATTCCAAAATAAAAAAGATTGATAAACATATGTTGACTTTAGAAATTTAATATCGCTGGATCTGTATAATACACCATTGAATCGATATTTTCTTTATTTTTTTGTTGTTATTCAAATAATCTATAGACTTTATAAATCAAATGAATCATGATAAATCAATCTAATAGAATCTGATAGAATATGCGTAGTAATATGTATGTTAAAATAATGCATGCAGTCAGCAAAATTCATAAACTTTTGAAAATCAATTAAAATCTTATGAAGTTTAGATTGAATATACCTCTTTTAATATGTCCTTTTGGGGGGGTGGGGGGGTTAGGTTTAAGTGCAGTTGAGCCATGAAAAATTTTGAGATCGAGAAAATTGTTGAAAGCATCGGTAGTTGAAATTTCACATTTTCAATTTCTGAAGATGAAATTGGAGAAAATTGTTATAATGGTGCCTTAAACATTTGAAAGGTTGTAATAAGATCTCAATATTTTCATTTAATGTATAACTTGGAATAGAATGAAAGTCAATGTTGGATTTTTTTTTTTAATGAAATTCAGGACTTTATTGGATAAAGGATAAAAGGAAGAAGTGCAAAAGTAGCCATCTCAGAAAGGATGACTAAAATAAAAGGAGGACATTTCCATTTGCTTAATGTATGCCGTCCCTAAACAATCCAGATGCAGCAATCCTTTTATCTCCATGGGTAAATGATGACGAGCCATATAAGGTTTGGATAATCTTGTATCACATGCTTCATTTGTCAAACTATCAGCGGCTTTGTTGGCCTCACGATAAATGTATTTTGATGTTCTTGTGCCAAAAAGCCGAAGAAGGTGTTGAAATAGGGAGTCTAACCGCCAAGCTCTAATTTGCCGTCGACATATTGCATCATTTAGAAATTTCGAATCAGTTTAGTATGTCCTAGGCGATCTGCAAGTTGAAGGCCAATGATCATCGCTTCGAGCTCCGCTTCAGAGTTTATAATTTTAGTTCCCAAGAAGTGAGAAAATGCCGCAACAAATCTAGCTTCTATTCTCTTCTCTTTCCACTTCTTTACCAGCAAAAAATCTATCAAAAATTGCGGTTTTCCTATGAATTTGTATAAATATGTATATAAATCTTCACAATGTTTTTTACTATCTCAATACCTTGTATTTAGATTGAATTAGTTTGAGATTTTTTTAATTCTTTTTAATTGGGGAAGGGAATTTTATCTCATAATATGCGCATCGAATGTCACATTATATTCAGTTACTCTAGCGAAAGTTGGTAACAAATATTGTTTATATAATCGAAAAGGTAAATTTTTTTTTTAGAGAATATGCATATACATGTAAAACTTGTGTGTCGAAAATGTGCAAACATAGTGCACAATTCTCATATACATATAAATTTAAACAAGTATATTTATGAATAGGACCTTGATAGGCTACTAGAATTATTGGTTAAAACATTGACTAAAATATTTTTTTCGGACCTTTTTGCCCTTATAGTTGTGTGAATCCCTTATACCAGCAGGGGGTAAGATAGTCATTTAACACCCTCAATTTGTGGGTTTAGGGTTTCTATCCCCAAAATTCTAGTAGTAAAGTATTTTCTTATGAATATTATATAAATTTATGTTGATTTTTTTGTGTACTCACCGCTATACTAAGCATTTTTCCTAATTTTCTCTAGATCAGAAATTTAACTAAATTTTTTTCAGTAACACAAAAAATTATTTTGTTTAAATGGAGATTTTGCATGTTACTGTTGTTTTTGTGGTGTTCAATTATGGAGTAATGGAGATTTTAGGTGGTGCTTCTGATCTTCGTTTCCAATGCTAGGGTTAGGGCTCAATTATAATTTTAGTGATTTATGATGTAATTATTATTATACTATTTTATTTCGATGGGTGATTAAATTTTTTAAATTTTTTCTATACTTATTGTTCCGTTCGGGAGTGATGTGCCAACTGCGCTAACATTCCGGGACATTGATGATTCAATTGCTTGTTATAATTAGTCGGGTTTCGTTTTAATTAAGAATAGTTGATAATGCCTTAGATATGTTCGAAGTTTGGGGGATGCTATTTTCTTTTGTGATTTGAAGTGAAGATGAAGTTTAATGGCTCTCAATTTAGAATTAATGAACTTGGTAAAGTGGAAAATAGTTGTCCAAGTTCAACTGTAGATCTGCATTTGGATTAAGAGGACAATTTTGCAATTTGCTTTTTTTCTTCTTCTATTTATGTGTAAGTAAAGAAGTTGTATAGTGGACTACTGTTATAGTGGTATTCTGTGAACATAAACTTTATACATTTATTGACGAAGGTTAGATCAATCTCTAATTCATCTGAAAATGGTATTTTAGGAGCAGTTACTTTGTGCATTTATTACCAAAGGTTAGGCCTGTCTCCTATCCATCACCACCTACACCCTTAATTATTGGGATTTAATGAGTTATGCGGTTGATGAATTTGTAAGTTAAGATTTTGAATCTTTGCACAATAACAATGTTGGGTATGATGTTGAATAGAAATAAATGGAGAGAATATATTCATGTTAACAACCACGAGAAATTCTTGCGTTTGATTTATGTATAGCGA
Source organism: Vinca minor (assembly GCA_026122235.1). Classification (NCBI taxonomy): domain Eukaryota; kingdom Viridiplantae; phylum Streptophyta; class Magnoliopsida; order Gentianales; family Apocynaceae; genus Vinca; species Vinca minor. Next base: position 344,293 of record JAOCZM010000156.1, on the reverse strand, counting down.
CTCCAATTACTTGAGATTAAAACTTTGTTGTTGTCGTCGTAACGATATTGGGTATAATTTTACATTTCAGGGTTGAATAAAGGAGATATTGGTGAAATTTTTCCTTTTGAGACTGAAATGACTGGATTGCGCGGCAGGAAGGAGGGGAAAATGGTTAATACTTCCTCGTGTAAAGGATATAAAGTTGTGTTGGATAAGAAGTCAAGTGTTTGGAAAACATTCTGATGCAGAATTGGTTGCTCTTAATAGTCGAGGGACCATCAGTGAAACTTTAATAGTGTATCCAAGGTTGTTAAAATCGCGATTCTACGTAGACTCGAAACAGGGGTATAGAATCATAAACTTGTGAATTGTAAAATAAATCGTAAAATCGTACCAAAAAGTTAAAATATATATTTTTTGTAAAAATAATAATAAGTAACATATAATCATATCATGTTGTCCAATAATATGAGAAAAATCCATAAAATATAGTTTCACAAGTTTTTTCAAAATACAATAACGCAACAAAGTTCACAATAAATAACTTACAAGTCTTTCAAAATAAAAAAACGCGAAAAAACATAGTTCTTAGCATATAACTCTTTCAAAAAATCAAAATATAATAGAGCACATTAAGTCTATGATCTAATTGAGCAAGTCATTTAAAGACTTATCGAAGGCATGGTAGCCCAGTAGGTAACATCCACTGCCTGTGACCGAGAGGTCCAGGTTCGATACCTCCCACACACAAGGGGAATGATTTAATTGTCATTTCTTTGGGTTCCCTTGTGTGAGGTCTTATACACCCCTCACGGGGCACCCGCTCAACGGGACTTCTACTACTCCTCACGGGGCACCCGTTCAACAGGACTTCTACTTCTCCCCTCACGGGGCTTCTACTATTCCTCCTCTGGTGAGGTCTTATTATAATATAATTGTAATAAACTGGATCATACTTATAAACGGTCTAGTTTAAAAAAAAAAAAAGTCATTTAAAGACTTGAATTTCGAACCACCATTACTATGATCATCCTCCATATCATTTCCGCCTTCATCAAACTCATCATCATCATGAGGAGGAAGCTCTAAATCGTCAAAGTATGCATCGATAACACCAACAGTAGCATCACCTCTAAATTCAACATTGTCTCCAAATCTAACTAAGAATTCCCAACAACAATCCAATCATCATCGATGATTGCCTTCATCAAACTTATCAAACTCATCATCATCATAAGGAAGCTCTAAATCGTCAAATAATCGATAAAACCAACAGTAGCATCACCTCTAAATTCAACATTGTCTCCAAATCCAACTCAGAATTCTCATCAACAATCCAATCATCATCGAAGAAAAATCATCTAGGTTATATTAATTCGACTTTCGAGTTCGCTTCAACATTGTCTTTTTTTGTGGCATTATAGAATGCATAAAGAACTTAAACAATTTCAATTTAGAATTTTTTTTTGTAGATACAATAGTCAAATGAATAGTCAACCAAATTGTATATGCAATAACTACATTAGAAAAAAAAGTCAAATATTTAAATTTTTTTACTTTTATATATATATATATATATATATATATATATATATATATATATATATATATATATATATATAAAGTGATTTTAAAACTTTTGGAGCCCCTCGAAATGAGAGGCCATGTTATGCATTCACTTTAAGAATGTATAAGCCGACCCTGGTAGAATCGGTAGAAACGTACATTTTTAACTTTTTACTATCCGATTCTACGATTCTACCCCGTTTCTACCAGATTGCGATTCTACTCCCGATTCAACACGTTTTACTTATGTAGAATCGTAGAATCGTGCGATTCTACGAGTTAACTCGCGATTTTAACAACACTGGTGTATCCACACAGCTTATGCTTCAACTAAACATGCCATTAGCCAAAATGAGAAATCATGTCTCTGAGAAATGAGACAAATGAGAAAGGATGTCCCGTCGTTTGCTTAACCATATTTATACACTCTTCTTTATCACTGTTACCGATTTATGAGGAAAAAATAGCAAAGAAATTGTTCAACTGGAGAATTATTTATGCGATGCATGTATTACTCTAGCAAACTGTCCGGATCATGATATACTTTGTGCAACCATTGGCCACCCTTGTGCAAATTATATGGTCGGTAGATAAACCTTTGAAATTTTTTTGTACTATTAACTTATAAACTTTTACATGAAAATTTTCATTACAGAATTGAAGTAAAAATGATTACTAGCATTATTCTTAATGAAACTTCAATTTTTTTTTAAAAGAAACTAATGATGAGTTTCAGTTCTAATTATTATATTTTGTATTTCTTAGTGACTTTCAATTTTGCCTTTAGAAAACCATAATGGTTCAAACGAAAGCAAAAATAAAGTTTCCATATTAAAAATCCTAGCTCTAATTATTCATTTTGGTTACTCTCCCCCAATTTTTCCAATGAACATTTTAAGACCTCAACTACACGTTCAGCTAAACCACACCCTATAATGAATGACAAAATATAACTTATACTCAGGTTGTAATAAAAACAATGCTAACATAAGGAAAACAAGCAATATTTTTCAGACAAAATATCAGATTTGTCTGAAACGTCATGGCCTAAACACAATCTAGCCAGCAGTATATGAGGGCAAACATTATTACAAGAAATTATCCAGAAAGTGTAACTTTATGAAATTCTAAGGATGTCAAGAGACCTACATCAGGATTTAAGGGCCGCACCAACTTTGAAATCCTCAACTGCCTTTGAAATCTGCTCTTCAGTCATTCCTTCCAAACGAATTCCCCTCTCAACTCCCATATCTAGCCATAAGTTAAAGATTCATTAATAAAATAGATAACCTAGTAAGTGAACAAAGTTAAGGGTATAAATTGCAACACTCCACTTTAAAAACAAAAAGTGACTTTTATTTTGCAGAAAAGAAAAAAAAAACACTATTTAGACTACAATGTATAACGTTATTGAGTTCAAACCTCAAAGTGCCTTAGACATGCTGATAGTTGGTTATATAAACTGCAACCTCCAAATTGTTAGGACAAAGCATTAACAGTGTTTTTACTTCTTGAACCATAAATGTCAATAAGCAAATTCTTTAATTAAGTTTGTCAAGTGAAACCTAAGCTATCTTATGGCCGAAATATTCGAACATCCATTTCAGCGCTAGGATAAAGTTTCATGTTTTACAGTACCCATACTCTAGATGTAGAAAAATAATTTGCTAGCACTTATCTACGAAAAACTAAGAAACCCATTATTATTTTCCATCAAAATTGCTTAACTAATGCCAAGAAAATCATTAATTTTATTTTTAAAAAACTAAATTTATCTAGCAGACACCTGTAGAAGCAAAAAATCAATCAAAACTAAAACGAAAATAGCTCAATTAGAAATGAATAATACCATATCTAGCCCAGAGCTGAGGCTCGATGTTAGTGGCCTCACGGATTAAGATAGGAAATGTGGGGTTTTGTGTTTTGAGTTTCTTATAGTTCTTCTCTTTTAGAACGATCTGTTATATATTCAAAAAAACAAACCACCGATCAAAAGAATAATTATAAACCAATCCAGAAAAGAAAAAAAGGAAAATGAAAAGAAAAAAAACACAAAGATTGAAGACGAAGACCTGGTGGAGTAGCAAGGGGAAAGAGGATTCTGAGCTCTTTTAGATTTTTCGAGAGATTACTCCTCCACGCCATCATCACACCTCCTTCTTTCTGCCTCTCTCTCTGTGACGAAGAAGGAAAAACTTATCGGATACAAATTTGTAAGACAACAAGAATCTCATCCAAAACATGCCCTCATATTCAGACATCAACTTTATAATCTTACGGACTACTATGTTTCCCAGATTGCAGGCCCAACTTCAGACCTTAAGGAAGGAGATTTTCTACTGATCCAGTAAGATCTTACATTAATGTTTAATGGTTTCAATATCTACTTGAGACCAGAGGGAAATCCTTAACAATTCCATGTGAATTTTATTCAACAGGAAGAAACTCACGATGAAGCAAGACGAGGATGTGACGGTGGTCAAAAGATGCGGGAATCTTCTTCTGATGAGAATAGTTGTCCATATACCAAGTATGACAAAAAGGAACCCGAACTTAAGGGATCAATAAAGAGTTTCTCCCAGTAAAAAGACTACTTAAAGGAATATCAGGAGAAGTACAAGGCTTTTATTTCAATTCATAAAATCTAGGAGCCCTACAAGGAAGAGTTCAAAGAATATGGAAAGGTATATCACACTTCCGAAGGAAGAGACAGTGAGAGATATGAAGAAATTCAGAAGCAAAACAGAGATGCCTTTCGCCAAATTATGAAGAAACGTCAACGGCTGATGAGAATATACTTTATGCTTCATCAAGAATTAGACAATTTGAAGAAGATGATTAAGGAATTTGATATTCCTCATATCGAAGGTGAGAAAGATGCAGAAATCCATCCTATTGAACAACCTTGGATGAGGGAGTTCACAGGGAAATCCAACTTCCAACCCGAATTCCTGATGATGCTGAGCTAGAAGAATACTTCGACGAGAGTGGAACAATGCTCGAAATTAAAGTGCCAAAACATCGTATGGGACCGGAAGAGCAAATGAAATGAAAACAAACCGGACGCAGGGCTATTAATGAACTTTCCAATACTAAACGGGTATACAGAAGAAATCAGATACACTCATATCCTTAGAGTGAAATGTGATGCATTCATCCTTTTATATTCTACTCTTGGGATACAGAAAGATACAGAGCTATTACTTTCATGATGCAAATGTAATGATCCGAATTAGGTGAAAGCGCATAGATAGTAAATACATTGCCAATATTCAAATTGTTGGCTATAGTTGGCTACAACATCTATTAAGAACCTACGCAATAGCTCTTAATAAACTATATAATAAACAACTAAAAGATACAAATCCAACAACTGTTAGTAAACAATAAGACAACTAACAACTTTAAGCTACAGACTTAACGACTGTTAGCGACAACTTGTAAACAACAACCTTAACAGCTGTTAGCGAAAGCTTGTAAGCTAAAGGCTTAACAGCTGTTACAAAAGATAAATAACAAATGTTTAATGACAGATTCAACAGCTGTTCTCACAATGATATAACCACTGTTAGGAAAACTTAACAGATGTTATTAAAAGATTTAACATCTGTTAGTTTTAGATTTAATATGTGTTATAACCAGATTACAACTAATGTAAATGACAAAGAAAATTGTGTAAACAAAGAGATGAACAGAGGCTTGTGTTAGACATAATTTTCTTAAAACAGATTCGCCTCCTCCCGGATTAGTGTTGAGTTTCGTGAAACGTCTGCCTCCCAGGATACTACGGTAACGTAGAACTGGTTTGCACTAAACAGCTCCACCGGCGAACTAGAACTTGGACTGTTGATTAATACTAAAAGTTTTACAAAACAGAGTGTTTTCTGGAAGCTTTTGAGTAATAGAAGAGATTTTTAAGGGTGTGTTCATTGCTGAAAATGAAGCCTCTATTTATAGGCGGTAGAAGTAGCTGTTACAAACGCCCACTTTAATTCTACTGAGTTCAAAGCCTCTTTAGTGCAGCAATTACACTATGTTAAAACTCAAGCCTAATAAATTCTGTTGTTACAACCTTTCATGTAACTCTGATTGGAAAAATAAAAATAAAAGCAGTAGCAAAACGTGGGTTCACTAGGCCCGCGAGTTTTGGTTCGGAGTTCGTGTATGCAGGTCGCACCCGCACACAAGTTCAAGCTATTTTGGTTTTGACAGACCTTGGATTCGCACCCCCTGCGCAGGTGCGCACGAGGTTCTAGAATGTGGCATAATCTTAGCAAGACAATTTAAATCCAAGTAAACCACTTCTACATATAAAGTGAAACACACTTTCATATGCAACCCATGTGGGATGTAAAACTCACTAGCTTAACTTCCTTTTTTTCCCCCAACCACATGAGAAACTATTTCTCATTCAAATTTAGCTCCATTTCCAACAGTCCCCCACATGAATGAAAAATTGTTTTGACTCGATGTTGGTATTCATCAATTGACTCCTACATAGGAAAATTAGGTGTTACCCTTTGAACCTAGATCTTGGGATCTCCAGTCAACTAGTTTGGGTTTTCCTTCATAAGATTTTTATCCTCCATAGGCTTTACACCCATTCCTTTTGTCAATCTCTCAACTGTCTCTTTGTTTAACCCTTTGGTTAGCAGATTCGCAATGTTATCTTTTGACTTTACATAGTCAATCGAGATAACTCCTGCTGAGAGCAGTTGTCTAATGGTATTATGTCTACGACGAATATGTCTAGACTTACCATTATACATTGTATTTTGTGCCCTTCAAATCGCTGATTGACTATCACAATGCATATAAATAGATGGCACTATTTTTTCTATTTTGGAATATCTTCCAGAAAATGACGTAACCATTTTGCCTCTTCTCCACATTTATCCAACGCTATAAACTGAGATTCCATTGTGGATCTGGCTATTACAGTTTGTTTAGTGGATTTCCAGCACACAGCTGCTCCAGCTAGTGTAAACACATAGCAACTAGTGGATTTCGATTCATTTATATCAGATATCCAGTTTGCATCAATGTAGCCTTTTACCATTGTTGGGTATCTTGTATAATGCAATCCACAGTTACGAGTATAACGTAAGTACCTTAGTATTGAAGGGATTCATGGGCGGAAACTCGTTCCAAACACCCATGGATCCTCCCCTGAAGGATCCGCTCATATGAAACGAATCGAAAATAGCGGTAAAAACTTACATTTTACGGATTCAAGAAGTTGCTTCTTGAATGGAGGATGGCGTTTCTTGGATGCTAATCTGCCACCAATTGATCTCCCTTGCGGAAAGTCCCTCTACCGGTATCCACGCGACGAAACGGGCAGCGATTGCTAGCTCTTCGTCTTTTCTGTTTTTCGGGAATTAGAGAGAAAAGGGAGAGGCTGAAACTGAAATCTAATTTCGGGTTTCTTGGTTAATTTCGGCTAAAAGAATTAAGGTCTAGGGTTTCGGCCAAGAGTTTATTATATAGGGTGTGAGAGTTTGTTCCCAGAACTAACTCTCACGTCCTCAACTCCTCTCGGCAATGGGAGTCCTCAACTCCCATGTCCCTGAGACTTTCTGCTGGTAGTGGGAGTCCTTATCGGATAATAACTCCCACGTAATCCCAGCTATAGGTAAAATACCGAAATTGCTCCCTATCTCTAATTCGAATAATAAACACTTTATTATTTCCCGAAAAAGACAAATGTCGGATACAATGAAGCTAGACACATTCTAGATTCATTGAATCTGACATAAAGCTCGTTAGCTCGTCTATGCGTGTGACCCCTATAGGTTCATCTCACAATGGCAATGAAAACACACTTAGTAGTAGTGTGAGTCCATAAATCACAAGCGGTCCCTAGCAGGGACATTGTGACTACCCAAAGTGAATGAATATACAACGGAACCTAATATCAATCCACTATTTAATCCCTTTCTCGCGATATCCTAATTAAGCATAAGGCATGGTGGTCGTCACCCTTATTAAGCTTAATTATATTTATGCTCGATCTCCGGGTAGATCTGTTTCGACAAATAGCATTTGATAACCACTTTATCAAACACATTTGAGCACGGCCATGCATTTAAACAGTCTTTCCCTATCGAGGGGCCCATGGATATCTCTCTCAATAATAGAGAGGGACAAATTCCTTACAATGTCTCTCACATTCAAGCTATGATAGGACACTACATCCGATCATCGGTCGTATTGATTACTCTGTTACAAGTAACGTCCGACGCGAGTCAAAACGTGGCTCCATTCATACTAGAATCAATGAAGACATAAGGTCTAAGGATTCTAAAATAGTATTGAGGAAGTAATACTTATGACTTAAGACCATGAAGTATTACTCCTCTGACGGATCACGTCCAATACAATGTATCCCTATATATTGCATCTATGATGTGATTTGTATCAATTACACATGATCAGTAAAACAAGATCATCAATCAACAATCATACTAGTTTTATTTCATAGTAATTAAGCATTACATAAAACTAGGGACTTCTAGAATAGTAATTACATAAGCTAATGAGTTTTACTATCAAATCACACATTTGATAATCAAAAGCAAAATTAACTATTCAATTACTTGCTCAAAAAGATAACAAAACGCACAACATGTGCTAATGGTCCTAGGGCACTACTAACAAGTATTGTAACTATTGCAGTCCAATGCTCAGCACTTGGATTACTCGTATATTCACTTAACTTGTTTACCACATAAGAAATATTTGACCTAGTACAACTCATTAGACTCCTAATTATCCTTGAATATTCCACTTGTGAAATACTATTTCCACGATTCTTGGATAGATCGAGACTATTATCTAATGGCGTTCTAGCAATCACATTATAATCCTTGTTAAATTTCTCAAGAATTTTGTCTACATAGTGAGCCTGGCTCAAAATTAGACCATGTGATGTTGTCATGATTTTAATTCCTAAAATCACATCAGCAAAATTATGTCTTTCATTTCAAATTTCGAATTCAACATGTCTTTAGTAGATTTGTCCAAATTGTCATTCCTACCAACAATGAGTATGTCATCCATATAAAGACATAAAATGATATAGCCATCTTCTGTCTCTTTGACATACATACACTTATCGCACTCATTGATTTTGAATACATTGATTATCATTGTAGGATCAAACTTCTCATGCCACTTTTTAGGTGCTTGTTTTAATTCATACAATGATTTAACCAATTTACATACTTTCTTTTCGGCACTTGGAGCCACAAAACCCTCGGGTTGCTCCATATAGATTTTCTTCACCTAGGTCCCCATTTAGAAAAGTCGTCTTAACATCCATTTGATGTATTTCCAAATTTCTTAAGGCGGCGATTGCAATTAGGAGCCTTATTGAACTTTTTTTCATCACAAGAGAATATGTATCAAAGTAATCTAAGCCTTCTCGTTGCTTAAATCCTTTAATCACAAGTCTGACCTTATACTTGTCAATTGAACCATCGAGTTTCAATTTCCTTTTAAAGGCCCATTTATATCCTAAGGTTTTACAACCCCGGTGGAAGGTCCACTAAATCCCATGTATGATTCTGCAAAATAGAATCAATTTCATTCCTTATGGCTTCTTTCCAAAAAGGACATTCAGAAGAACTCACAACCTTAGCATATGTTTATGGTTCTTTTTCCAATAAGTAAGTCATAAAATCATTACCAAATGATTTTTCGACTCTAGCTCTTTTGCTACGTTTTGGTTCAACTTCTTGAACTATAAGTGGATCAATAGTTCGTTTTATTGACCAAGAATCTTCATTGCTCTTACAAGGAAATTTATTTCAAAAAATGAGTCACTCCTTGATTCCATTATGGTGTTGTTGTGAATACCTTCATTCTTTGAATCATGCACAAGAAACCGGTACGCAGCACTATTTAGAGCATAGTCTACAAAGATACAATCCACAGTTTTTGGACCTATCTTTATCATCTTAAGTGTTGGTACTGCTACCTTGGCGAGACACCCCTACACTCGCAAGTGTTTGTATGAAGGTCTCTTGTCTGTCAATAACTCATATGAAGTTTTGTCCTTTTCCTTCTGGAGTACCCTATTCAAAAGGTAATTGCTAGACAAGATAGCTTCACCCCACATATTTGAAGGTAACCCTGAACTTATCAACATTGCATGAATCATTTCTTTCAATGTTCGATTTTTACGTTCAGGTATTTCATTAAATTGAGGAGAATATGGTGCAGTTCTTGTTAGTAGTGCCCTAGGACCATTAGCACATGTTGTGCATCTTATTATCTTTTGAGCATGTAATTGAATAGTTAATTTTGCTTTTGATTATCAAATGTGTGATTTGATAGTAAAACTCATTAGCTTATGTAATTACTATTCTAGAAGTCCCTAGTTTTATGTAATGCTTAATTACTATGAAATAAAACTAGTATGATTGTTGATTGATGATCTCGTTTTACTGATCATGTGTAATGGATACAAATCACATCAGGTTCCGTTGTAAATTCATTCACTTTGGGTAGTCACAATGTCCTGCTAGGGGCCGCTTGTGATTTATGAACTCACACTACTACTAAGTGTGTTTTCGTTGCCACTGTGAGATGAACCTACAGGGTCACACGCATAGACGAGCTAACGAGCTTCATGTCCAGATTAAATGAATCTAGAATGTGTCTAGGTTCATTGTATCTGACATTCACCTTTTTGAGAATGATAAAGCGTTATCATTCGAATTAGAGATAAGGGGCATTTTCGGTATAGCTGGGATTACGTGGGAGTCATTATCCGATAAAGACTCCCACTACCAGCAGAATTCTAGGGAACGTGGGAGTTAGAGACTCCCACTGCCGAGAGGAGTTGGGGATGTGAGAGTTGGTTATGGGAACAAACACTCACACCCTATATAATTATCTCTTGGCCGAAACCCTAGGGTATGGATTTTTTTTTTAAGCCGCAACCTTTGCCATTCTCTGAAATCTGATTTCAGTTTTGGTCTCCCTTTTTCTCTCTAATTTCCGAAAATCAGAAAGACGAAGAGCTAGCACTCGCCGCCCGTTTCGTCGCGTGGATACCGGTAGAGGGATATTCCGCAAAGGGAATTCCGTTTGGTGGCAGCAACACATCATCCTCCATTCAAGAAGTAGCTTCTTGAATCCAAGAAACGTAAGTTTTTCCGCTGTTTTTCGATTCGTTAACGTATGAGCGGATCCTTCAGGGGAGGATCCATGGGTGTTTGGAACGAGTTTCCGCCCATGAATCCCTTCAGTTCTTTCATGAATAATTCCATGTTTTTCATAGATGTCGTCGATAGGCGCCTCATACTCACCACCTCTACCACTCCTTAAACTTTTGATCTTTTTATCAAGTTTTTTTTTTCAACTTCATCTTTATAAAGAACAAATTTCTCTAAAACTTCATATTTTCTTTTTAGCAAATAAACATAGCAATATTTCGTGCTATCATCAATAAAAGTAATAAAATACTTGTTGCCTGCTCGTGTTTGAACTGATTTCAAATCACATACATCACTATGAATTAATTCTAGTGGTTTAGTTCTTCTTTCTATTGAGTGAAACGAAGACTTTGCTAATTTTGCTTCAATGCAAATTTCACACTTATCACTCAAGTCGATTTGGATTGCAGGTATATGGTCCATCTTAATTAATTGTCGCAACGAATTATAATTAAACATGACAAAGCCGTTTATGCCATAAATCAGAAGACTCAAGCAAGTAAACATAAGAGATATCTTTATTAATAATCGAAATTACATTTAATTTAAACAACCCATCAGTTGCGTACCCCTTTCCTGCAAACATTCCAACTTTTCTCAAAGTGAGCTTATCTGATTCAAACAACATGCGAAAGCCATGCTTGTTTAACAAGGATCCAGATACAAGGTTCTTTCGAATATCTGGAACATATAACACATATTTCAGTGTTAAAATCTTTTCAGAAGTCATCTTCAGAAGAACATTCCCTTGCCCTTCGATAGAAGCCGTGGCAGAGTTTTCCATATAGATATTTTCCCCGTGGAAAAATGGTCCTTATTGCTGCACAATGTCTAGTAGCACCAGTGTCCGCCCACCACTCTTTGGGGTTTGACCCGACCAAATTTAATTCGGATACCACATCAACTAGGTTCATATCCTCCAACTCCTTAGTCATGCGAGTCGTCACGTTGGTCTCATTATTCTTTTTCGGTGATCGACAATCAGTCGACTTATAGCCTAGTTTGCCACAATTGAAGCACTTTCCTTTGAATTTGTACTTATGCTTCGAGACACCACCACTTGTCCCGAGCTTCCCTTTGGACGCATAGCTCTTGCCCTTGTTTTTGGAAACTTGGCCTCTACCGTGCTCCAATACATTGACTTTAGCTTGCATAGGATTTATAGTCTTGTGCTCAGAAGTCCGGTTGTCCTCTTTAATACGAAGTCTGACAATGAGATCCTCCAAAGACATTTCCTTTCGTTTGTGCTTGAGATAATTTTTGAAATCCTTCCAACCCGAAGGCAATTTCTCCATACTTGGTGTTGCACTTCTTGCTGAAGATTAATAGGTTCCTGCACTGTGTCTAGATGCAAGATGAAATACCTATGACTTTCAATCAATTTATCATATCACAACACTTGATTTATACAATGAGGAGAAGTGGTTTTAATGGTAATAATGTAAGTGTGCAGGTACTTTAGATATCCTAGTAGATCTCCTAACATCAGAAGGAACATGATCAATGGAAGAAAGAGTAGTAGTATTGTTGCTGGCAGGCATATTACCAGGATTGGCAGTAAAGGTATTAATTGTCTCAAAAAATTAGGAGATGCAGAACTACTAGGACTAGAACTAGAAATATGAGTAGGATAATAATAAGAGTCAGTGTCACAAGCAGAAGGAGAACAATCAACAGGTTCACTATCAGATGAAACAGATAAAACAAGAAAAGGAAATACATGTTCTATGAACAATACATTTCTAGACACAAAGATTTGATATGTCTCAAAATCAAGAGGAATGAAACCCTTAGATGTTTCAGATTGTCCCAAGTAAACTACTTTATTTCCCCTTGGATCAAACTTCTCTCTCCCACTTTCAACAGTACAAGTATAGATAAAACATCCAAATACTTTTAGACTACTATAAGATCGAGGTTTTCCATACAACTTTTCATATGGTCTCATATTTTTACGGAAATGATAAGGAGTATAGTTGATTAAATTGGTAGCATGTTTGATGCAATATCCCTAAAAAGATAAAGGGATATGTGATTGAAATTTTAAAGCCCTAGCAACATTTATGATATGTTGATGTTTTCTTTCAACTATCACATTTTGCTCAGGTGTGGCAACACAAGAGGTATGATATAGTATGCATTTTTTGTGTAAAATTTAGTCATTAGGAATTCTGGACCATTATCCATCCTAATGACTTTGATAGTTTTGGTAAATTGTGTGGAAATGAAGATACAAAAAGCCTGTAGTGTGGATGTAGAATCTATTTTGTGATTTAACAAGTAGGTTCAAGTAAACCTAGAAAAATCATCCACAATAGTCAAAAAATACTTCTGACCATGGACAGTAGCCTCTTTATATGGCCCCCAAATGTCCACATGTATTAAGTCAAAATCAGAAGAAACAATAGAAGTACTAAGAGGAAAGTTTTTTTTATGTTGTTTGGCTAAGGGACATATACTACAATGACAAAGTTTATTAGAAGAATAGGTATAATTATCAGTTTGCTTGATACATTTGAGCTTAGGAGAGAACAAATGTCGAAGTCTATAATGTCGTAGCAATTTATTTACTTCTTTGGCAATTATAGATTCATGATTACAAGACTGAACAAAAGAAGAAGAAACAATAGTAGAATTTTTTATGCTGTCTGGAAGAGGGATAGGATCAACAAGCTGACTTGTATGCAAGAAATACAAGTCATTCCAGCAATTAGCTCTCCAAATCTTCCTCAAGGAAGGAAGGACCTGGATTTCACACCAATCAGATGCACAAAGCACATAACAAAAGTTTTGCATAGTGAGTTTAGACACAGAGATAATATTCAAATGAAAATAAGGAACACAAAGCACATTTTTTTTAACAAGAGAAACATAAAGAAGAATAGTCCTTACATGTGTCACACGAATAGAATGATAGTTAGGTAACTTCACAAACATGTTAGACACAGGCATAAAACTGTCATTTCCAGCAATAGTACACACCACATGGTCAGTAGCTCCTGAATATAAAATCCAAGTTCTTTCTTTGGAATAAGGAATATTACCTGTTGGTGCATTGTAGGTGCCAAAGTTGGCATTTACCATAGGTTGCTGTGAATGCATAGATCCACCTTCCCGTTTCCCTTGTGAAGTTTCCATATTGACACTTTTGATCAACTGTATAAGTTGTTGTTGTTGTTCAAGAGTGAAACCTACTGAGCTATAAGTAGGTCCTCCCTTTCCACTTTGATATCCCATAAAAACTGGATCATGTTTAGCATCCAATATAGGTTTGAAAAACCACCAGATAGGTGATTGGCACTCCTATAGTTTCCAGTGTTGCTGCCACTTGAATTTCCAGAACCATTTTAACCTCCAGTAGTGCTAACACTAGAATTCATTCCTCCAAAATTACCAGTGTTACCTGTTGCCCAAGTATTAGCTTGTGAACTATCGCATCCACAACCATGCCTTCGATCTCCCTCTGTCCCCCAGTTACAAAATGGTGAATCCATATTTCTTTGTACAACTTATGTCCTAGGGGGATACCTATGCTTCTTATAACATCTCTCATTGGTATGACCATCCCTATCACAAAAGGTGCAGTGTAACATTTTCTTCCCAAAGTTTCCTTTCTTAAAAACATTACCACTACTAACATCATTGATAGATCCTGCAATGTCATGTTGTTCATTGTATCCTCCTGAATCATAGTTATCCATTTTTCCACAAGAAACTCCTTGACTATACATGACTTGTATCTCATTCTATGTTGTAGAATATAGCACTTGATTTTCATGTTCAGTAGTCTTGTTCAATACATCATCTATTACAAGTAATTTCTTCTTATCAGAATTTTAGACCTAACATCTGCAAACTGAGCATTTAGTCCTTTCAAGAATATAATGATATAGTCATTTTCATAGTACTCTTGAATTGTTCCTAAAGCACCACATGTGCATCCTTCACAACTACAAACATGTATAGGTTTAAGGACTAAGAAATCATCCCATAGCATTTTCAAGTTTGAGTAATATTCATCTACACTCATTGTTCCTTGTTTTAAGGCATGAAATTCTTCTAACAAGTTAGACAGTTTATAAGCATATGTTTTTAAATGCCTCATTTCCAGATTTTGCCAAACTGCAAGAGATGAATTCAGCCACATAACTGACTGTGCAATGGATTTAGCCAAGGTGTTTATGATCCAAGTCAAGACAGTCTGATCTTCCTGTTGCCATATCCTAAACAGAGGATCCTCCTTCCTTGGAATGACCACTCATTCACAATGCTCGATGAAATGCAACTTGTTTTTAATGATCAAAGAACACCTCATCTTTCTCCTCCAATCCTGATAGTTCGGTCCATTTAAAGAACTGGTAACCAACACAAGAGCAGAATTCTCAGTAGAATGGATATAGAAAGGATGTTGGGGTGTAATTTCTGAGTTTGTTGATGCAGACGTTGTCGATTAATCAAGAAATCAACAAATATAAGAGATTCATTTGAAAAATTGAAATACAAGAAGATGAAAATCCTAAAACTTCAGGGAAGACGATGAAGTCGAAAATTAGGGCAAAAATACAAATTGAATAAATCAAAATGAAGACAGCCTTTAGGAGAATCTTCGATTTGTATATGATTGAAGAATCGATGTGCATATTTGAGCAATTAAAGCTCTGATAGCATGTAGAAATAGGTAAACTGAGAAGAATGAAGAACAGAGAGAAACAAGGCTTTGAAAATTTTCTGGAGATTTTTCATTAATGAGAAAGGAAAGTTAACTATGGCATCTCTATAAATAACAAACCTAACTAACTAGTTAACTAATCTAACAAACTAGCTGACTAATCTATTACAGTACTGATATTTACATTAGAACTCCTCCATACTTCAAGCTTCACTACACTACTGCATTTCTTGTAGTTCAACATCTTTCCTTTCTGCTTGATCATCCTTGATCCATTCCAGCTTGCATATCTTCTCCCTTTTCTTCTTTTTCTTTCATTCTTAACACATGAAGCTGAAGCTTGTTCTCAGAAACCATAACTCATAGACATATACAAATAGGCTTTTCTAAGTATAAGACAGTTGTTCACCCTTAAAAGGCTGTCAATTTCTTAGTTTTCTTGTAGATCTGACATTCCAAATTTGTTATTACATTTGCTGTCAATCAAAATTTGTGCTTTCTTTGAAACAACTTAGGAGACATTCACCAAATGTTTAGTATTGTCTCAAGAAATTGCGAAGATGAAAAAATCAGATAATATGATTTTATAGGGTCCAACTCCTTGAGTCTTGTGAATGTAGACTTGGAGTTCTAGAAGAGGGTTTGTAATTTTTCTTCCGTTAAAAAATTACATAGTGAAAGTTTTTACCCTTCGGGGTCGTGGATGTAGGTATGCGTTGAGACTGAACCACGTTAAAATTCTTGTGTTATTTTTCTACTTTCTTTTCGTTTCTGTTATAATTTGTTAATTAGAATGTTTCGCTGCCCAACAACTGGTATCTGAGCTGATGATGATTTATATTTAATGAAATGTTTTGATGACACTGTTGAGAATCATTCAAGCTGGGTTATGGAGAATGCTGCTGACTTGCATATCTGCAAGGACCGAGACGCGTTTGATACTTTGCAAATGGGAGACTTTGGCTACATCAAAGTGGGCAACAACTTGAAGGTGAAGATTGAGGGCGTTGGATGAGTCCGCCTGAAACTCCACAATGATGAGGTAAAAGTAATTGTTGATGTTAGATTTGTACCTGATTCAAGTGCTAACATAATTTCGATGGGTGAATTGGCATCAAAGGGTTACAAGTATGTTAGAATTGGGAATTTCTGCAAAGTGTATAAAGGCAAACGTCTGGTTATGCGAGGAAAGAAAAAAGGGAATAATTTATATCACCTTGATGGTTATTCCTTGAAGAAGCAAGGAAGTAAAGCTGGAGGAAGAACAGAGAAGGAGACCGGTAAGACTGAGAAGAAAGTTAGGTTTTCTGATTCTGTTATAATTTGGGAATTTGAGAAAAGGGAGGATATGTTGGGCAATATTTCTCACAATCCCACATTGGTTAGAAAAGAAAAGGGTCAAGGCAAGAGGCCTTATAAATAGACATACCTTGTGTTAAGTTTATTTGCACCAATTCCTTGAGTCTTGTGAGTGTAGACTTGGAGTTCTAGAAGAGGGTTTGTAATTTTTCTTCCGTTAAAAAATTACGTAGTGAAAGTTTTTACCCTTCGGGGTCGTGGATGTAGGTATGCGTTGAGACTGAACCATGTTAAAATTATTGTGTTATTTTTCTGCTTTTTTTCGTTTCTGTTATAATTTGTTATTTGGAATGTTTCGCTGCCCAACAACTGGTATCAGAGATGATGATAATTTATATTTAATGAAATGTTTTGATGACACTGTTGTGAATCATTCAAGCTGGGTTATGGAGAATGCTGCTGACTTGCATATCTGCAAGGACCGAGACGCGTTTGATACTTTGCAAATGGGAGACTTTGGCTACATCAAAGTGGGCAACAACTTGAAGGTGAAGATTGAGGTCGTTGGACGAGTCCGCCTGAAAATCCACAATGATGAGGTAAAAGTAATTATTGATGTTAAATTTGTACCTGATTCAAGTGCCAACATAATTTCGATGGTTGAATTGGCATCAAAGGGTTAAAGTATGTTAGAATTGGGAATTTCTGCAAAGTGTATGAAGGCAAACGTCTGGTTATGCGAGGAAAGAAAAAAGGGAAGAATTTATACCACCTTGATGGTCATTCCTTGAAGAAGCAAGGAAGTAAAGCTGGAGGAAGAACAGAGAAGGAGACCGGTAGACTGAGAAGAAAGTTAGGTTTTCTGATTCTGTTATAATTTGGGAATTTGAGAAAAGGGAGGATATGTTGGGTAATATTTCTCACAATCCCACATTGGTTAGAAAAGAAAAGGGTCAAGGCAAGAGGCCTTATAAATAGACACACATAGCGTTGAGTTTATTTGCACCAACTCCTTGAGTCTTGTGAGTGTAAACTTGTAGTTCTAGATGAGGGTTTGTAATTTTTCTTCCGTTAAAAAATTACATAGTGAAAGTTTTTACTCTTCGGGGTTGTAGATGTAGGTCTGCGTTGAGACCAAACCACGTTAAAATTATTGTGTTGTTTTTCTACTTTCTTTTCGTTTCTGATATAATTTGTTATTTGGAGTGTTCCACTACTCAACAAAATGGACATCAGATACACTCATAGTACATTTGGCTTAAATAGCTTAACTAGGTCTTCCAGGTAGATAAAACTAGAGCTCTTCATAATCTGGGGATATAGAATCTGACAAGTCATATAAGATCAAAAAGAAAATCTTAAGGTTAGGCTTTCCATGCACGCTAAATGGCTCAATTTTAAGTCAATTAAGTGGATTCATTCAGGGGTAAAAATGTAAAATAATGTATAAAGTCTTCCTACAATAGGGGTCAAGAATATTTTGTCCTTGTTTAGATTATTTTACTCTTAGTTGATCCAATTTAATTGGGTCATTTAGCATTCCTGTTGATTATAATGTCTAAGCAAGAAGATTACGAAGTTTGATTTAGTAAAAATGATAAAAATTGCAAGACAGTTTTTTTTCTTCTTTAAAGGACAATGAAAAAAATATACAATTGAACTCACCTAAGAGAAGAAGTAATGGCAGAATAAAGAGTAGCGATGAAATCTTTTATCCACCATTGTTTTTCCTTGTCTCACAATACAAGAGCAAACTGCAAAGTATCATATTTATGGTGCTGAGATTATGAGGTAAAAGAACCATAACCACAAGAGAAAGTAGTGCCCATAATTAAACCATTTACGAATAACAAGTTTGGGTGAATTATTTATAGTGCTGAGATTATGAGCTAAATTATTTTTTAATTTGCTATGGAATTTGCGTAGCAAATGTATATTAACTTTTATTAATTATTTTTTTGTGTGATTCCGTAGCTATTCCGTAGCTACTTCTGCTACAGATTAGCTACATATGTTTTCCTCAACATGTCTACATTAGTCTGGTCCATTGTGACAACTGTTCAAGGCCATGTTCTTCTTTCTAGTGAGGTACCTTGCATCATCTGAAGTTTAAATCACTTTGCTTATGTACATTATTTTCTTGTATTTCAGTTTGTCATGTCTTTGTATGTCTATCTCCCTCTGGTAAATATGTTTAGATAGTTGGGATCTGACTCAGTTTTACGAAGGTTATCCATCACTATTCATTGGGATTAAAATTATTTGCGATATATTGCCCTACTAATTACAAACAAGCTTTCTGTCTACAGTATAGTACTATTCCTCTAATGTGCTTACATACATAGTTGATTTACTGTTTTCGCCCAAAATTGGCCATACGATCTGTTTGGTTAATTTCTCTTAGTTTCGAGGATGTGGATGAAAGCATGTTTAAGTTTTAACTGTATCCTAGTGTATTATGCTTGTTGAAAGAATGTGTTATCAATTTTCTAAAAGTCTTGTGATTGCCACTCAATTCTAAATTTTGATATGCAAATAAATCTTCTTTTCTTACAATGGCGAAGATGTTCTTGTTTCTTTTGGAGGATATAATGGGCGGTATAGTAATGAGGTTAGATGGTTTCTTTCCATTGTTCTTTTTCCTTCAGAACTTTTACATTGTTTATTTAATTAATTTGGAACTGCAATCCGGTCGACCTAGGCTTAGTCTCGGAAGACCAGAAGTACTCGGTCGATCGACCAGTGTTGAGTCGGTCGACCAGTGTGTTTTTGTCTTTATTCAAGTTTCGAATGCTCCAATGATTACATTCTCTCCGGACGACCGAAATTTTTATAGATCAACCGACATGAAAACAGAGGGCCTTTACCTTTGATTTAAGACACTCCGTCGACCTACTATCTTGTAGCGGTCGACCGAAGATGTCATATCTAGGCAAAAAATATAGTCGTTGTGACCAACATTGCTTGTGTATTAATTCCCTATAAATAGCTTCTAAAGCTGAATTTTTGCATAAATAAATAATAAAAAAAAGAAGCTATAAGAGGGCATAGGCATATACACTTCATAAACACACAAGCAAACACTTTTGAGCTAAATTTTATATCATTCAAAAGCATTTGTGTTGAGTTATAAACTTCATCTATCTTTCTATTCTCAAGAGTGATTAGAGCTTACATGTGTAATGTTCAATCCAAGAGGGATTTGTGTGTAAGAGAGCTAAAGTGTAAAGTATCCTTTTAAAGAGACTAGTTACCCTATTTCTCATTTGTTGAGAACTAGTTCTTTGTGAACTAGACAAAAAGTTCTTTGTGAGTTTCACTCTTGGTGAGCGTTTGGAAGTCCTGTGTGTAGGCAAAATTCCTCTTTGTGGGGCAAGTATCTCATTGGTTAGATTGTCTATTAGTGAGCTTTACACCCTTTGTGAGAGGAATCTTCTCTGTGAAGCACAGGTCCTCATTTGTTGAGGCAATTATAAAAGGTAGAACCCACCTTCCATTTATTGTGAAGGGTATCCTTTAGTGGATGTTGAAATTCTTAGGTTTGTCCTAAGGTAGTGGATATCGATTCTTTGTGAATCGAACCACTATAAATCCTTGTGTTAGTTTTCTCTATCCTTACTCTTTTACTTTATTGTTCATACATGCTATAACTTGTCTACTTGACTATATGAACGTATGTGCTTAGGATAGAAAACTACACATGCCTCCTTGCTATATACAATTTCCTTACTTAGTCATCTAAGTTGCCTTGATCATAATTGAATCACCTTATGAGCTTAAACAATGTACTTGTTGTTAAGGTGTACACTTAGGCAAAAGAAGTTTTAGAAAATCAAAGAATTTATGTAAGAACCTAATTCACCCCCTCTCAGGTTCAATGTAATACCCGTAATTTTTTGCATATGTGTTATTTTTCATGTAATTAATTTTTTCTTGATTAATTGCGTAGACGTAATTTATTTTGTGCGATTGTGTGTTAGCATGCCTATGTAATTTTTATAACATGTTACGTGTTACATTTTATACGTTTTGTTGAGGGGCTTTTTGTACGTGTATCGTATTTCAGAGACCTAGTTGTAATTCACTTAGATGAGTAGTTTAATTGGATGTGGTTTAGAATTGGAATTTAATTAGGAATCCTAATAGGTTTAGGAGAGTACCTAAAATAAATGAATAAGGAAAGGATTATATAAATATGAGTGAATTGGGAAGGGAATAAAACAATTAAAATAAAAGAAAATATAAATCATAAGGGAGTAGTACTGTCAAACGGGCTGATCCGGCCCGGTCTAGTCCGCCTCACGAGAGCATAGATCAAAATGGACTTGGGCGGACCGGACCCGTTTTTTTGTGGACCAACAAACCCCAAGTCCATACCCGCTCTGTTGCTAGTCCGCAGGCTTACGGGCAGCTCGCGTGCTCTTAATCTTCAACTGAATGAATCTCATGCCCTAAACCAAGATCTTAACCATTGATTTCTTGAAAAGAAATGGTAACTGAGTCATCAAGAAACCCATCAATACACTCCCATGACTGCTGAAATCTAGAGAATTAATTGCTCAAAGAAGACTTGCAGCAAAGACGAAGGTTGAAGCCCCAGTAAGATTTGAAAATTGGTCCCCTTTTTTCTTTTTAAAAAACATTAAGGGACAAAGAAATCCAATATAGAATGCCTTAGGTGATGAATATGGTGACAAAGAAATTCAATCTCTGGGAGTTTTTTGTCATTTGGTAACACTAAAGGAT
Source organism: Vinca minor (assembly GCA_026122235.1). Taxonomy (NCBI): domain Eukaryota; kingdom Viridiplantae; phylum Streptophyta; class Magnoliopsida; order Gentianales; family Apocynaceae; genus Vinca; species Vinca minor. The sequence goes on along the minus strand of JAOCZM010000156.1, from coordinate 322,807 downwards.
TGTGTCTTTTTTCCTCTGTTTGGTCAATTTTCTTCTTGCTGTTTGGGCTTGTAATGGTATTATTTCTTGGCCACAAGGGCCGGAGAGAGAAAGATGCTCCGGCTTCCGGCGCTGGAGCTCAAATCTAGAAGGATATGTCATAGGGACTAGGGAGGAAGGAGGAATGGGTATTCAATTTAGGGTTTTAAATATTTAATATATAGTGTATATATATAATATGGGTTGGCCCATGGTACGGTCTGCACGGGTCGCGGGCTGGCCAAAAATACCCGCATTTTAGCTGATCAACATTCCTCTAGTCCATATCCGCGGGTCCCAACCCATTTTAATAGCACTATAGGGGAGCAGGGGAATCGGGGGACGTGAGTGTGCGTTTATATATATATATATATATATATATATATATATATATATATATATATATATATATATATATTAAGAGAGTTAAGCGGCTTTAGCCGTAAGAAACCAAAAGCGATTTTGAGAGTTAGAAATGCAGGGCGGACTTTGAGAGATCACCGAGGGAATGATTCTCGTCCGATTTCGACCCACAATATTCCGATTCGACGGGGTTAAAGTGAGCGTAGATGGATCGTGATTCGGAGCTCGGGGGTAGAAAGTTATCACGAGTCGTGATTTTAGCTTTGTTTGTTTAATTGCTTTTGAGCGAGGTAAGGACCCATATTTCTTGTTATTTTCACTTTGGGATTGTATATATATATATATATATATATATATATATATATATATATATATATATATATATATATATATATTATGCTAATTTGTTTTTAAGAGTATTAGGATACTAGATTTAGTTCTTTACATAATAAAGTAGATAATGTTATCTCCCTTATGATTATTACTGTTAATAAGACAGTTGAATCTAATATTCCAATTCTTATTGCCTCTGCAAGTATTCAGCCTCATCCTGAAATTAAAGATTTTAAATTTAAATCAATCTCGGAATGGGAAAAAATGTTGGATGAAATTTTTTCAAAGTTAAGTATTAATACACTTGATGATGATTTTATAAAACACTTGCAAGAAAATTCTGATTCTAAACAGGTTATTCATGATCAGGTTAATAAACTTGAAAATTGGGCTTATAAACCTACACAAATATTATTTTATTATAATAGACCTTCTCCTATTGATGTTTTACATGAGGAACAAGAAACTCAGATGAATGATAGTTATAGTGGTAAACATATTTACGAATGGAATATTGATGGTTATACTGATAAACATATTTATAATCAGATCCATAGAATGTTAATGTATTCCACTATTTGCAAGAGTGCGGGTAATACTGATAAAATCATAGCTAAAATAATGACAACTGGTTTTACTGGTCAACTTAAAGGTTGGTGGGATAATTATTTATCTTTGGAAAATCGTAATACGATTATGTCTACTGTGAAACAGGAAAATAATGAGATGATAGAAAATTTTGTTTGTACTCTGGTTATAAATATTATTGAACATTTCGCTGGTCGTTATTTTGATAATAGTGAAAACATTAGAACTTTATTACAAAATCTTAGGTGTAAAACACTTACAGATTTTCGTTGGTATAAAGATACTTTTTTAAGTAAAGTTATGGAACTTCTTGAGAGTAAAAGCTCTCAATGGAAGTCTAAATTTATTGGTGGTATTCCTCACTTATTTGCTGAAAGGGTTAGAATGGCTCTTAGAGTAGTTGGTCTCTATCCCTTACAATGATTATACTTATGGTAAGTTAATAGGAACTTGTACACAGGAAGGGTTGAACCTGTGTAATGAAATGAAATTAAATCAACAATTGAAACGCCAAAATTTGGTGGAAAGAAAACAATTAGGTGAAATTTGTAGTCAATTTGGTATGGAGTTACCTTCTACTCATAAAAAGAAGAAAACTACAAACCCTGATTTTCCTAAATATACAAAAAAGAGAAGATTTTCTAAGAAAAAATTAGAGAAGAAATATGACAGAAAAATGTCTAAGAATAAAACTTTTGATAATAAGAATAAACTAATAGTTTGTCATAAATGTAATAAGGTTGGTCATATAGCAAAAAATTGTTGGACCAAAAATAAGATTAATAGTCTTGATGTATATGATAATCTCAAAGATAAATTGTCTAAGTTACTTTTAACTTCTAATGAATCAGAAGCCGAATCATATTCGGAATCTTCTAGTGATTGTGAATCAAGTAAGCTTAAAGCCATGGATAATGATTCAGTTATAACTGATTCTAGTGATTCAGAATGTGAACCTTGTCTTATAGGCAAACCTTGTATTAAAAATACTGAAAATGATGAATTTTATAGAATTCTTTCACAATTTCAAGATATGGAAATTAATGTTTTGGATAGTAATAATTGGGTAGAGTTATTAAAAGTAATTAAAGAACCTGAATTAAAATCAAAATTAATAGACCAAATAGGTAATACTCCTAGTAATTCAGCTAGTATTTCAGAGGATACTAGTAAAGAGATTATTTATAGGGAACCTTATACTATGTCTGAAGTTTATAGACTTCTTAATGATAAACAAGTGAGTAAAAATCCTGCTTCTTTAAAAGATATTTTAATTGAAGTAGAAAATCTTAAATCAGAAATTAAGTTTTTAAAAAAAAAAATTTTGATAATAGAATTTCGAAATTAGAAAATAGTTCTAAAGAAATTAGAAAAGATAAAGAAGAAGAGATTACTTCTTTACAAAATGAACATTTGGCTAAATTCCAAAATGATAATTTTCTTAATACTTTAGAAATGATAATTTCTCAAAAATGGTATGTAAAAATTACACTTTTAATTGATAATTATTTTTCAAAAGAATTTATTCAATTAGTCGATAGCGGTGTAGACTTTAATGTAATACAAGAGGGTTTAATACCTAGTAGGTATTTTGAAAAAACTACTCATACATTATCTCATGCTTGTAAAACCCGTAACTTTTGCTTACGCGATATTTGACGTGTAATTTAATTTTTCGCGATTAACTGTGTAGGCGTAATATTTTTCGTACGATTTTGTGACTACGTGCCTAATTATTTTTATAACATGTTACGTGTTATTTTTTTTCCGTGTATATTTTATTAAGGGTGTTTCGCACACGTATCGTAGTTGGGGATTTTATTGTAATTCACCTAAATGATTAATTTAATTAGATAACTGATAGGAATTGAATTGGAATGGGAATAAATAAAAACAAAATGGACTTTTGGGATTCCGTGGGTTACATTGGTTTAAAAGACAAAATAAAAATAAAAGAAATAAAAGCATAACGCGGGGAATTGGGAAGTCAGGGGAATGAATGGGCATAACGTGTGTATATGGGATCTTTATAGTGGGGATCAGTTTGGTGTTCGGGCAGAGGAAAGAAAAAGAACGGCTCCAGACCGTGAGAAGCATCGAGAGCAAATGGAGTTTTGAGAAGTGATTTTCTATCAACTTTGAGAGTATTTTTTAGTGAGCAATTCGTGTCGGATTTCGACAAACCTTATACATAAATTGATCACCACGAAACAAGCTGCAAGGGCGTGAAGTCGGATTCACTTTTCGATTTCGGAGTTGGAAGATATCGCATCAAGAACGAGGGCTGATTTATGGAATTTTTGCTTTCTGTGCAGTTCCAGTAGAATCGATGTACAGATAACATACGAACTCCAAACGGAGTAATTATTTTTGATTTATAAACTAGACTGATAGGGCTATAATCTGACCGGAGGGATTGAGATTTTAACCGTTAGATCTTCCGTAATGTATCATAGAAGTGGAGGGCAGAAACCAGATTTTTGTGCAATTATATAATCTGTCCAGAACTTCGACAGGACGTTTGAGAGGGCGATAGACCTCCATTTTCGACCCACAATATATCTATTTTGAAGAGAATTGAAAGACCTTCGAGTCAGCGCAGACGGATCGTGAATCGAAGGTTTCGGCAGAAAGTTATCGCCCCGGAAGTGAGCTGCCAGAACTGATTTCGGGTTTGTCATTATTTTATCTCCGTAACAGGTAGGGACCACGCTTTCCTCTGTTAAATTCTGTTCTGGATTACTTTTTACTGTTGGGTATTGTTCCGTTATGTTTTAAGATATAATTGAGCATAATTAATCGCATAAACTATTGGAGAAAATTTATTCTTTGATGTTACCGTTTATTAATTGATTTATCTCTTGAATTGGGGAAATTTAGCATGCCGTATAAATTGCTTTCCTAATGCTATCATAAATTGCTATACTCGTATAAACTGCCTCTGAACTGTTCTGTTACAGTTTTGAAAATCTGTCTGTAATTGCCTCTTTGCTTAATTGCTTCTGGGTCTTATTTGGAGTCATCTTTTGGGAGTCATTATTGTTGACCTAATTGGTTTGGTCGACCGAGTCGTCGCCCCCTATTGAGCTCAAGCCTAGGATCACTAGTTAGCAGGTTCCGCCCGCTCTCTGTTCTGATCTGCTGTACGACCCAAAGTGGTCTTTCTGCTCTGTTCTGTACTGGGCCCGCATCTAGTGGGGTCAATCACTAGTTACGGTAGTGGTTTTGTGGAGTCCCTGATTGGGGATGATGAGACAATGTATAGGGTTGATCCTTAAAATCTGGCTCCTTCGTTTGGGGGGCAATCCGAACCCACGCAGATTTACTGAACCGTCCTAGTTTGATTGATAACTGGGACCACTACCGTTATTGCTGAGTAGTTGTGAATAGGCGAGTGAGCTCATGTGGTGGGAGTCCTGTCATAGTAGGTAGCTACGTTCTAAGTATCTAAGACGAGTATGTGATTGGGTGTACCGGATGGGCAATGCATGGTGCTTGTCGTATACTCGGTTATGGAATCGTTTAGGTACGAAGAAGGTGGTTATTTGCTTAATTGTTGCATTCTATGTGTTCGTTCTTGTTTGGTCATTAGATGATGTTTGCTTGGAGTCTATTTGGTTCCATATGAGTTGGGATGTTGGGTAACGTTTTGGTGCACTTTTGCACAAGTTTAAAACTCATTTTTCAAAACATGCATATGCGAGTCCACTTTGCTACGCTCTCGTTTACGAACCCTACTGTTCTATACTTGTCTTGCACTTGTCTTGCACTGAGTTCTGAGTCTTGTGAGACTTGTATTGAGTCGTTTGCATATACTTCCATAGGGGTATTCTGGGAAAAGGGCATATGCATCTACATTATCTGTTTCTGTTCTTCTGTCTCTGTTTATGTTCTGTCTTTATTATCTATATTACTGTTTTAGGTCCCTGCTGAGCACCGGAGCTCAGTCCGATATCCGGTTTTGTTTTTCAGGTTTTGTAGATGTTGATTATACCTGTGATGGTGGAGCATGGGATGGGGATTACGAAGAGTGATCCTAACTGGATAGTTCACGCCGATTATTACTTTTATAGTTATTTATATTGAAACTTATAGTTTCCTTTGAGATGTAATAACTTAAAAATAATTTCATTTTTAGAATAACGCTTCCGCTAATTCTATTATTACTATTTATGGGCTTTGAATAATGAACTCCTTTATTTAGTAAATCTCTGACTGCGGCTTTGGTGCTTCATTTTCCAATGGGCCACTGCCATGTCATTATTCCGGAAACGGGGTGTGACATAAGTGGTATCAGAGCAGGTCGAACTTTAGGAATAAAATCTGTAATGAACTTAGGAAAACACGTAAACATAATGTAAGGTGTGTGATGGGTAGAGACCTTGGACTAGGATGTTTCTGATTATCTAGCATTTTATATGCTACTGATATGTGTTATATTGCATGTACCTGATGACTTTATTATATGTGTTATAACATGCTATGTGATTTTTTTTTTATATTATATCATGCTCTACTTGCCTATGTCTTACATGTTCAACCTGATAATTATTTTATCACATATCTTAATTGTTACTATACATTATGCTACAATATTCAATATGTTATACATGTTATAAAGCTCTTTGTATTATGTATAACATGCCATGTTTTACTTGTCGTTTATTCACACGTTTAACTGTCAAGTGTTTAATCGCTTATCTTACCTTAATCTGCTATATACTTGTGGAGGTTAAAATGGATCTGAGTCAAAGAAGCAGTGACAACTACGCCCTACCAATCGCTCGTTATCTTATCGTTACGCGTTACATATGTTGTATTACGCCATTCATACGTACTATACCCGACAACTCGTCTTTTGTTCTAAATCAATGATGACTTCTTTTGTTTTTTTTCCATTTATTCCCAACATCTCCACTTTTATCATTCTATGTTTAGTGTTCACACCAATAGGAATATGACAACTTTGGCATTCTTCATGTTGAACTTATTCGCAAGAATTATTTCATACTTGGTTGATGGATAAAGATCATTTCTTTCATTTATTGGATCTGTAATCTCAGGAAGAATATCCATTGGCTTATCATACTCATCTCAAATTTAGTTTGCATTTTGTTGATAAACTATCAACCTTTGTCGTAGTCTCTAATTGTTGATCCAAACAAAATATCATCAGTTTGAGTTATCATTATTTTGATTCTTCAACTCTTAAAGAACACTTTCTTATCAATTCCACCTCATGTGCGTTCATGCTTCAACAAGAACTCTATTAACTTCTCATACCAAGCTCTCGAGTTTTGCTTCAATCCACAATGAGTTTTTTTTCAAGTGGGTATACATAAAGTGGATAATCTGACTTTTCATATCCTTAAGTTATTCCATATATACTTCTTCTTGTGACACCCCATTTGGGAAAGTATTATTGATGTTCCTCTGATAAAATGTGAAGTTCTCTGAAAAATGTAACGTCAATATATGTCTTATATACTCAAGTCTTGCTACATGAGCAAACTTCTCATCAAAACCGCCTCATGTACTTGAGTGTATTTTTTTTTACTACCATTTTTAATTTGTCTCTGATAATATTTCTTAACTCTTTGGGCTTGTTTTAAAACTACCATTTAATTAATGATGTTCACACCATCTGCTCTTGCAACTAGTTTCTTAACCTTATTTCTTGGAAACTGTTGAAGTTTCTTTTGCATCGACAGTATTTTAAATAGAAATTTATTTATCGATCCTTTCTCAAAGTGCTTCTTCTGCTGCTATTTGTGTTTTCTATCTTCCACCTTCTATGTGCTGACCTTCTTGGTTTCCTCGCGTTTTATCTTTCGGACTCCTGTTTATCAGCTGCTTTGCGACTTGAGGAGACATCACCTGCATCTTTTGTTTCACTCAGACTTAGTACACTCATCTGATTTTATTGTGTGTGCTAAGTCGATTTTGCGCCTTTCGATGTATTCATCTGTTTTTCTATTGTTACGTTGTTTGTTTTGATTAAGAATGCCTAATTTGGATCTATTTGTTTTCCCGACTAGGTTAGAGCATCACATAATTCTATCTCTCACTACTCTTGTTCCGCCACCCACACATGTTTATATTTTTCTTGTGGATGTGGACTTTTCGTCTTCTTTTCGGTGATGACCGTGTTCATTGTAGTAAAATGATCATCGATAAACTTTTGCTGTTTCATCTTCTTATTAAGCACATGTTGCGAATCAATATGTTTTTTTTTTTTTTTTTTTGTGAAATCTTGATTCTTACAATCATATCATAAACCCCGGTGATCTCCACCTTCTTGATCTGTTAATGATAGATCATCATAATTGGCTTTTCATTTATTCTATTTTTGGATCCACCATTTAGCTACTTCCAATTTCATCATTTTGTTCGGCTCATGTTTGTTCGCGAATTGCAATTTCTCTTTTAATTGAATCAACTTTCGTTGCCTATTTCTTAATTCGTACTCTCCGATTTACAATTTGGTTTAACAACCTGGATCTCCATCACCTACATTTTTTTATAGCCTTTCTTCATCTTATTATAATCATTCTCACCATCTCAGCTAAAGGAGTATGATTTATCATCTTCGCCATATCTTCCTCACTGAGCTTTACTGTGAATATTGATGCCTAAAATTTTAAGGCCAAATTCATTTCTTAAATCTTAACTTCCTTTTGACCTCTTTGTTTTTCCTTTAAGTTTTTTATTGTTTAAAAACATTTCAAATCAAGTTATGCTTGGTACTCCTTTTATTCTTAAGATATATCATTTTACTAAAGTAGATAAGGATGGCATTATTGGTACATATGAAGGTGAATCTATTACCTTTAATTTTATTACAAAACCTTTTACAAAGGCATTGCATGATATTTATGATAATTTGAAGAATAAAGTAAATCAATTAATTTTTTTTAAAAGTGAAATTAATATATTAACTATTGAAGAAAAGCTTCAAAATCCTAAATTACAGGATAAAATAAAAATTATTATAAATCAATTTGGGTTAGAAATTTGTAGTGATCATCCAAATGCTTTTTGGGATAGGAAAAAACATATTGTAGATTTACCTTATGAAACTGATTTTAATGAGGATAATTTTCCTACTAAGGCTAGACCTTGTCAAATGAATTCATAATATTTGTAATTATGTAAAAAAGAAATTTCTTCTTTACTTGAGAAAACAATTATAAGTTCTTCTCAATCTCCGTGGTCTTGTACTGCATTCTATGTTAATAAACATTCTGAACAGGAACGTGGTGTTCCTAGGTTAGTTATTAACTATAAACCTTTAAATAAAGTGTTAAAATGGATTAGGCATCCTATTCCTAATAAAAAAGATTTATTAGACAGATTATATGATTCTGTAATATTTTCGAAGTTTGATTTAAAATCAGGCTATTGGCAAATCCAAATTAATAAATCTGATAGATATAAAACTGCTTTTAATGTTCCTTTTGGACATTATGAATGGAATGTTATGCCTTTTGGCTTGAAAAATGTTCCTTGTGAATTTTGGAAAATTATGAAGATATTTTTATTCATTATAGTGAATTTATAATTGTTTATATTGATGATATTTTAATATTTTCAAAAATAATTGAAATGCATTTTAAACATTTGGACATTTTCAAAACATGTATTATTACTAATGGTTTGGTTATTTCTAAACCAAAAATGTCTTTATTTTAAACTAAGATTAGATTCTTAGGTCATAATATTGAGAATGGAAATATTATTCCAATAAATAGAAGTATAGATTTTGGTTCTAAATTTCTTGATGAAATTACTGATAAAACTCATTTACAGAGATTTTTAGGAAGTTTAACTATATTTCTCCATATTATAAAAATCTTGCTCAGGATACTGCTATCTTATATGATAGATTAAAGAAAAATCCTAAACCTTGGTCAATAGACCATACTAATGCAGTTAGGAAGATTAAAAGTAAAGTTATTACTTTACCTTGCTTAATGTTAGCTAATCCCTATTGGGAGAAAATTATTGAAACGGACACCTCTGATATAGGTTATGGAGGTATTTTAAAAAAATTGATCCATCTAATAAACAAGAATATCTTGTTAGATTTTATTCTGGAAAATGGAATACAGCCCAGAAAAATTATGCAACTGTTGCTAAAAATTTTTTAGCTATAGTTAAATGTGTTTTAAAATTTCAAGATGATTTATATAATAAAAAATTTATTATTAAAATATATTGTAAATCTGCTAAATTTATGTTTCTTAAAGATTTTAAATATGATTTTTCAAAACAAATGTTTGCAAGGTGGCAAGCACACTTAGCCCCTTTTGATTTTGATATTATTTATAAAAAATAAAAAAAAAATAAAAAAAAAGGTGAAGATAATCATCTACCTAATTTTCTAACTCGAGAATATTTGCACGGATGATTTAGTTCAATTTTCTTGTGTAGCCAGGTAGTCTCGAGGTCGAGGAAATCCCTCTTATAGAGGAAGAGGTGGTCGTGGAAGAGGAAATCCTAGTTCAACGGGGACATAAGAAGCTCAGAGCTTCAAATATATCAGGTATTAATGATGATGAATACCAAGCATTTTATAAAACACAAGAGGGGGGGGGGGTGAATTGGGTTTTAATTGATCTTGCTAACTTTTTCGAATCTATTCAATGCAAGTGAGAGTTTGAGCAAGATGAACAAAACCAAAAGCAAAACCCAACAACAAGACAAAGGATTTAGAGTGGTTCGATTCACTTAGAATCTACATCCACTACCTTGAGCCGCACCCAAGGATTTCAACAACTTCACTAAGAAGAACTTTACACTTGTGGACAACTCACTAAGAGTTTTACACAACAACCACAATACAAAACTCACTAAGAGCTTGCCCACACTAAGTAGGACTTTTACAACAATTACCCAATCACTAAGAAAGGGAATAAGAATGTTTAATACAAAGATTGTTCACTCTTCTAAGTGAAAGATATTACCTTTGAAGTACAACAATGATAAGCTCTTTGAACATATGAAGTTCACTCTTTGTCTTGCATTTGAAATAACACTCTTGAATGATTTAGATCATAGAAATGAAGTGTTTTTGCTTTGAGAGTGTTTAGACTTGATAAGAAATCAATGTAAATTGTATATCAAAGTCTTGGAATGATTCTCTAGCTTTGGAGTATATATATGATTCAAAATAGGCTGAAAAACGACTCTTTAACGGTCAAATAACGGCTAGTTCAACACAGAGTTCGGATCCACTTTGCTCTATCTCGGTCGACCGAGATAGCCTAAGGTCGACCGACCTATGTTTGACAAACTCTCTGTTTTGCCTCGGTTGATCCGAGGTAAACTTGGATGATCCGACCTCTGAGCTGATTTTTCACACATTTTGAAATCTTTTGAAGTCTTTAGAAGTCTAAAAGGTTTTCCCAAAAGCTAACAAGTAAGAACACTTGGAAAACCATTTTAAAGGACTTAGACTTAGAAAACAAAGGCTTTTGAAATACGAACACTTGTAAGGATCATTTTGAAACTTAGCCTTTTGAAAACGTGTTTTGGAAAACATGCAAGACTTGAGTGTAGAGCTTATGTTCATGAGAGCTTTGGTTAGAGCTATAAAAGATAACGACTAATGACGACAAAGCTAAACTAACCAAACCTAAGTCTTCAATCTTCAATCTCGACGAGATGCGCCTTTAAGTATAACTTTGAATCTTGATCATGGCTTGATTGAAGTACTTAGAGCTTCCATTATAAGTTCCGATATTCTATCAAAAAGATATAAAACATTAGACACAACATCAAGTGTTTGTCCATTATCAAAAACCGAGTTCGTTCGCCCTTAGGGCTTACACATTTCTTGAATTTAGAAAACAAAAAGAAGGTAATACCTCTTCAAGTTCTTCTGTGGCTCCTTCTTTTTCTTGAATTGTAGAAGAAAGTAAACAAAAAGAAGGTAATACCTCTTCAAGTTCTTCTGTGGCTCCTTCTTTTTCTTGAATTGTAGAAGAAAGTAAGCAAAAAGAAGAATCTATGATTGAAAATCATGAAGAAAGAGTTATACTCTTATTAAATAATGATTATAAAAAATGGGCAAATCAGCATTAGGTACTTTTTGAGAGGTATCTTAGTACATACAGTTATACTGTTGAAACATTTAAAACTCAGTATTATTATAAAGTAATACTTTCTAATAATGGGTGTGAATTTGAACACTTTACAAGTGGAAATATAAAAGAATTTATAATTTCTCAAAAATAGTTATTAAGAGGATTATATCCATTGAAGAGTGTGGAATTTCTCCATTTAGAGAAAAGAATTATCATAATCCTAGTCAAAATACACAAATTAAGTGTAATTATTGGGATTATATCCAGGCATTTGATAAGGTTTTCTTATATGAAAATGAAAAGAAAAGCCATGCATGGTTTATAAAGATTTGTGGAGAGATTTATAATCATATTCTTAAGAAAGTTTAGAAGGAAGACAGAGAAAGTTCCATATTTATAAATTTTGTTATCGACTCCAAATCCAAATTTGGTTTGTTAATGCTAAGTTACATATTCTTAGCCTGATTTATAATCATATTCTTAAGAAAGTTTAGAAGGAAGACAGAGAAATCCAAAATTAGACTCCAAATCCAAAATTGATGAAGGAAGACAGAGAAAGTGACAAAATATCACAAAAAAGTGATACCTCAATGGCCTGAAATAGCCAAAACCCATTTGAAAGTTTAGCTAATCTTGAAGATGCTCAAGACCCGAATGATATTCAAATAGAAGATATTGTGGCTGCTGTCAAGGATTCTATTCAAGAAAAAAAATTTGGGAAAAAAGAAGATTGAAGATAATTAAATTATCAAATCTGTCTAAAAAAGTTAAATGCTTTAATTAAGCAAACAGTATAAATACTGTTGTAATAGTATAGTTAGAAATTAATAGAAGTTTGAAGTCTGCAAAATGTCTATATAAGCGGAAGTATGTTTAGTTTATATGTACGCTTTATTTTCTCTTTCTATCTTTGTAAACGCTCCCCCTTCTATCAAAAAAAATCTGAAGAAGTTTGTGGATATCTGATCTTGAAGAAGCTTTGAATTGTAAGTTCTTTTATTTTTCTGCAATTTTATTTTTATTTAAATTTTTTATTTACATTAAGGATGAGCCTAATAGACTAACTCCTTTCTGTTGAATTATGTCTAAACTGATGAATTAATTAAAAAACAAAAGCATGGAAAATTTATTATTATGAATTTGGGTTTTAAAAAATCTTGAGTTTGGTATGAGTAAAGTGGTTTTGGCTGGGAATATTTTTTATGAAATCTGAGACCGAACTATTATTTAGCCCGCTGAAGCCGATGAATAGGCGTTTAGGGTGTTTCTGTAGTGGTTGTTGATTTCTGAAAAACATTTCTATGACGGATTATCTATCATGTAAAAAGAAATGTGAAGTTCTGGAGACCCTTCCAAAGTATCCTTTGAGAAAAACTGGGGGTTACTATACTAATGTTTCCAGACTTACTACTCAAGATCTCCAACTACTTGAATATTGGATATTACTGAGTATTAAGTCTGGAAACATTAGTTGAGTAACCCCCAGTTTCTCTCAAAGGATACTTTTGTAAGGGTGTCCACAACTTCACATTTCTTTTTACAAGATAGTTAATCCGTCATAGAAATATTTTTTCAGAAATCAACAACCACTACACAAACACCATAAACGCATATTCATCGACTTCAGCGGGATAAATAGTAGTTCGGTCTCAGATTTCATAAAAAATATTCCCAACCAGTTTATCATCAAAAACAATTTACTCATACCAAACTCAAGATTTTTGAAAAACCCAAATTCATAATAATAACTTTGCATGCCTTTTTTTTTAATAATTAATTCATCAGTTCATACATAATTTCTAACAAGATATATATATATATATATATATATATATATATATATATATATATATTAATAATTAATTAATTCACCGATTCATACATAATTTCTAACAATATATATATACACACACACACACACATTGGGTACTGATTCGTGATTGTTTACGGTCTGATTATACATAAATTATTGCATAAACTGTTGGGTTTACGAACCAATTGCACGTTTTGTGTTATCATTTTTTTAATTGAATCTCTACCTTGGAATGGATTATGTTTACCTATTTGATATAATCTGAATTGCATTTATTGTTATCTAATCTCGTTATACTTATAATTGTCTACCATTATAGTTATTCGTGTAACATAATTGTTTATTGTTGAACTTGCTTATTTGGTTATCGATTTGGTTGTCTTAATTGGTTAATACTTGGGTCGTCTTATTTGGTCTTGTCGTCTTCAGTTCTATATGGTTTTGGTCGACCGAGTCGTCGCTCTATTTTGAGCTCATGTTTAGAATCTACTAAATAACAGGATTCGTTCGAAGGATATAAACATGAGCACGATGAACTGCGAATGTGTTGATCCCGGGAGATCATGTGATATGTGTAGTACTTTATGGACATTTACCTGATGAGGGAAAATCATTGGGACTGTACCAATTTTTTAGAGTCCAAGGTGTTGGATGATGATACAATGTAGGATGAGTCCTTAAAGTGTGAACCCGTTCATTCAGGGGGTGAAACTGAGCGCATGTGTTGAATTGTGAACCTTCTTAGTTTGGACTATAATAAGGTCGTTACAGTTATTGACGTAGAGTCGTGACTAAATACCTGAGCTCGAAGGGTGGGAAGTTGTGTCACAAAAGTAGCTATACTCGTATTGTCTATGCAAGTGTGTAATCGTGTGAACCGTATGGGCAGAGCATGGTGCTTGTCGTACATTCGGTTGTGTAAGTGTTTGGACATGAAGAGTATGGTTATATCGCTTAATTGTTGTTTTTAACTTGTTTGATCTTGTTTGGGTTCTAATTGATACTTTGTTTTGAGTATTTCGGGTTGGGTTTGATTTGTTGCAAGCTAGTACACTTGTGTACAAGTTTTGCGCTTGATTTTATGCTTTTCGCAAGCCGTGAACGATCCAATCGTCCTACGCATCGTCCTTGCATTCATCCGCAGTTGGACAATAACTACTGCCTTACCAACAACGAAAGGTACCCTCAGTCGACTGGTTTGGGTGTGTGGTCGACTGGAGTGTCTGTTTTCTGTCGGGTTGATTCTGGAATTCCACCGGTCGACCGGACTATAGGTTAGGACGGCGGAGGGTCACAGTGAGCTACGTCACTTTCTGTCTTGTGAGGTTTTTAGCTCTGTCTTTTCAGTGTTCATGTACAATGTCTTGTGGGACTTGTCCAGTGTTGTTCAATATATTCAGTGTATTTATCGTGCTAAGTGTGTCGTGTCTTACATCTTTTCAAAATGGGTATTTTGGGATACAAGAACGTGTCTTGGTGTTTATTCGTGATTTATACTTGTGATTATTTGGTCCTTACTGAGCGCAAGAGCTCCGTCCATCCGCTTTTTACTCTGCAGGTGATGTAGATGTTGATCTTATCTATGATGGCGATGCTTGGGAAGGGGACTATGAAGAATGATACATAACTGGCTTGGCTTAAAGAGTTTTAGTTCATTTGTTATTCATTCACACATAGACGTATTTCATTTATAGTATTGTTGAACAATTTCCTTTGTAATACTTAGAACTATTTCCCCTATAGTAATTTAATTCCTCCATTTAACTCTTATTGTTGGATTATTTCATAAATGAATTCCCTGTTTGGTAACTTTGATTGTGGGCTTTGGTGTCTCATCGACCAATGACACACTGGCATGTCATTATTCTTGTTACGGGGTGTGACATAAGTGGTATCAGAGCAGGTCAAACCTTATGACTAAATTATGGAATGAACTTAGGATAACAAGAACATGTAATGTGAGGTGTGTGATGGGTAGAGACCACGGATTAGGATGTACTTGGTTATTTATTACTTCATATCTGATTACATGCATTATACCATGCTTAGGTGTTATACCATGCTTTACTTGCGATTACCATACATGTTGAACATGTTATTTGTTGAACATTTACCTATTTATATTATATTATTATCATCACAAGGTCCATAGCCCAGTGGGGCTATGGCCTGTCTTGGTTGTGGGTTCGATACCCTCCTTACAGAAAAACGCATGATTTAATTTCCAATTCTTTGGTTATCTTTGTGTGAGGCACTTATATTCCCCTCTTGGGGCAACCGGGCAACCGGTCTTCTAATTTAACTCCTCTGCGAAGCACTTATATTCCCCTCACACAAAGGGGCATGATTTAATTTCCAATTCTTTGGTTCTCTTTGTGTGAGGCACTTATATTCCCCTCTTGGGGCAACCGGTCTACCGGTCTTCTAATTTACCTCCTCTTTGAGGCACTTATATTCCCCTCTTGGGGCAACCGGCTTTCCGGTCTTCTATCCGCCCTACTTGGGCTCCCTCCTCTGGTGAGGGCTACCTCCTCTGGTGAGGTCCAAAAAAATTATAAATAAAAACAAATTATTATATTATTATCGAGGTAAGATAGATCCGAACCAATGCAGTGGTGAATACTATGACTTTCCAATTACGACATATGCTCGAAGGGGGCGCCGGGGGGGGAGGGGAGAAAGACGTCAAGTGATTGAGTCATCGGGTCAGCAACAGTTAGAGGTTCTGTAATAGAATCAGAATGGTAACGTTGGTTTTGTAACACCACTACCACCCCAAAATCTGCACCGCCACCATATAACCCCCACCACCACATAATATTTCTCCTCCAGCACCACAAAACAATGTACCTCCACCACCTCCATATGACATGACACCACCACCCTACAATGCTCCACCTCAGTATAACATCCCACAACCGCATCCACCAGCCAATGCATGTGCGGTTCCGGACATGGCAACTGCCTTTGCCATTCTACACTAAATACTCCAAACTCAGACACAGTATCAGCAGCCTCAACCACAATATGAGAAGCCACAACAAAAGTCGCAGCATCAGTATGCTGGGATTCCGAGTCAGAGGATTGAAACAGATCCGGGTATGTACAGTGAGCGCATGAAGAAGATGCGCATAGGTTCCTTCGATGGGGGTGTGGGTCATGACCAGGCGGAGATTTGGTAAGAGCAGATAGAGTAACATTTCAGCATAATGAGAGTGCCATAGGACATGGAGACTGATGTGGTGATACATTTTCTCACGTCTGAGGCGTCTGAGTGGTGGAAAGGCGTGGAATCGATTTATGCTCAAGTCGGGCCTATCACTTAGGACAGGTTTAAGGAAACCTTCTTAAATCAGTACTTCCAAGTGACCTTTAAGGTGGCGAAGCAGAATGAGTTCTTCGATTTGAGGCGGACTGAGGGGATGTCTGTTACAGCTTATGCTAGCAAGTTCAACCGGTTGGGTAAGTATGCTACTACCATCATCCAGGATGGGAAGATGAGGACCCAGAGGTTTGTACGGTGGTTTTTGCCTCATATTAGAGAAAGGTTGTCTGGATACTGTCCTAATACTTTCATGGACGCGTACAAGAGGAGTTTAGATGTTGAGGAAGAGTTCAACACCGCTGATGCAGATAGGAAGAAGCCTTACTCTAGTTCATCACAAGGCCAAGTTTTTCTTACTAACTCTGTTAATACCGTGTCTCATAAGAGGTTTGCTTCCGCCTCGGGACCAATCAACACCCTTGGATCGGGAGTAGGAATGAGTTCAAACTTGGTCAGCACTGGGGGACCCATCGGGGCAACATAAACTTCTCAAACTTGCAGGGAATCTTATAAATTTGGTAAGAGGCATACCGAGGATTGCAAGATGGAATTTTGGGGCATATTTCAGATGTGGGAAGACGGACCACCGGGTTAGTAAGTGTACGACTCCACTTCAGGTTACGGGACATACATCTGGGTCGGCACCAAAGGCAGGGAACACCGGGGCTAAGCCTAATGCTAGAGTCTTTGCCCTTCCTCAGCAAAGGGAGGGAAATTATACTAGTACACCGAGAGGTACATTTATGTGAACATGTGGTTATTGTATTCTTTATATTGTTAGATTGCATATAGTATCATATTTGTTCTTTGAATACCTATAGAGTCTTATCATTTAGTGGGGGTGTTAGTATCTATGTTGTAGGGAGTGCAAGTTTCGGGGACGAAACTTTTGTAAGGGGGGAGGAATATAATACCCGTAACTTTCTGCTTACATGTTATTTTACGTGTAATTAATTTTTGCATGATTAATAGCGTAAGATTAATTTATTTCGTACGATTGTGTGCTTGCGTGCCTATGTAATTTTTATAACATGTTACTGTTGGAGTACATTTAATCTAAGGTGCGCCAATTCGATTGGGCCGAGCCGGGCTTCAGGCCGGGCCGGGCCGGGATTGGATTGGGCCCTTAATCGGGTTGGGCCGACCAATATGATTGGGCCGACCGACCTGTTTTGGACCGACCTTATGGCTGGAAAATTGGACACATATTTTCAGCTCATATGTCTCTTATCTAGAGGTTAAAGGAGTGGAGAAAGTGGAGGACTGGTTTCCTCCATGATCTCCCACTTTCCCCTTTATCTCTCCCCACTCTCTCTTGATAGACTAAGGGAAAAATACTGATTTTTCCCATTCATATTAATCAGTTTTTCTCCAGATTTTGAAGCTTAGAGAGAAGAGAGAAAAGTGAGTTTTTAGAGAGAAAAGAAAAGATAGATTTCTAGACTTGTTTTCTAGCTTTTTGCTAATAGGAAAGAAGTTAGAAATCCTGTATCTTATTCTTCTGATAAGGTCTGAAATACATACTCCATTGAAGAGTGTCTTCAAAGCTTCTACAAGGCGTTGGCTAGCACCAAGCAGTAGAAGACCATCCCCGGAAGATCGAGTGGATACTAGGAGAGACGGAGCCTGCATTGTGGTGTTCCGTTCGTGACAACATACCGCTGAAAACGTTTCAGCCATTCTAGCATCAATATAAGGTAAAACACTATCCCATAGTCATAGGTTCTTACTCGTGGAAGATCCTGGTAGAGGCGGGTCAAGTTTTATTCCGCTGCGCATTTATGTGTGACCCGGTTATTCCTCTAACAGTGGTATCAGAGCCACTCACGAGTACCCTATAGACTTTAAGTGTTATAGTGTTTGAATATAGATTATGAATCTATGTTATGCATGCCTTAGGATTGCTAGAAATGTAATAAATCATGTATGACATGCTTTTCCAGCTTTATGTATGTATATCTGTTGAGAATTTCCAGTTTTGAAGTCATTCAAAAGCTGGAAAAACTCTCAATTTTTGTCACTTCGGTCGACCGGGACTCATCTTCGGTCGACCGAGGCAAGACAGTAGCTAAATGATAATTGTTCGGATCAACCGAGTTGGTCTTCGGACGATCGGAGTTGGTCTTCGGTCGACCGAAGACCCTGACCGGTCGACCGAACCTGAGACAATATGAAATGTTCATTTGTTTGCTGCTTGCTCGTTTTTCCATAAAATGTTATGTTAATTGAGCATGATGCATAGTAGTCGCCTTTACCCTGTTGGTTTTATTTTATAATACGATCTGCGTATCGTGCCTATTTTATCATTCAAAAAGTTGTAATTTTATTCTCATTATATCTCCTCGAATATAACTCGAGGTTTCCTTAGAAATTTAGTAATTCTAGATTAGGAGAAGGTACAAACTTTGAGATGATGAAGATTTGGAGGCAACCAACTCGAAGGTCAAGACGGTGTAGAATAGATGTTTTTCATTTTACACCCTTAGATTGACTTCACGGTTTTTCCATTGGCTTGGAAAAACCGAATAGATATGGCGATTACTATTGCATTTTATTTTATGTATTGGATGCATAAGTATATAAGCATAAACTGTTTTATTTATGCTTTTCTGGTGAGATTGTTAAAAACGAAATCCCTCATTTAAAATATTAATTAGTGCCTTCCTAAGTTTGGCCCTCGTCAAGGCCTAGATCGACATTAGTATGGGACATGCCAAAGCTGTGCATACGTGTCTATCCGGGTGAGGCGCGAAGGATAAGTTGTGATATCCGCCGGCTAAAACTTAGGGTCCTAGTTAACTAGATTATCTCAATAGATGGATTGAGGATCTAGAGGCAAAAGAGTTGAGAAAAGTGTATAATGATACGCTTGAATAAATGTTATTCACTCAACTAACCAAGAATTACATAATTTGATGTAATTGGCAAACGTTGCCTACCTAAATAACTAAGTTTTGGGCGATCAGCCAAAGCTGACTCAGAACGAGGTGAAATATGGATCTTGGCCCGCTAGAAAGTTAACGAACTTTCCGAGTTGATATTGAGGGTTATTCACTCGAAGAAAATAGTGAGAGAAATCATTAAAAAGATAAAGACCTAATAATGATTTTAAATCGGTACTTACTTTGCATATATTTTTGTTGTAGAAAATGGCAAATTCAAACCAAACACTATCATCGCGTTTCGTCCTTAAGAAGGACAAATTAGAGGGAGTTAACTTCCTCGACCGGGTTCAGAACTTGAGAATCGCTCTCAAGCATGAAATAAAGTCAGTATGTCCCGGGAACAGCCTTATTCTCGCTATACCGGAGGCTCGTACTACGGCCACTGAAAGGACTCGCTATCGAAGCATGTTAGTGATGCTTTAGATGTGTCTAGCCTCATGCTTGTCACCATGAACTTTGAGCTTCGAAGCAACATGAGGACATGGGGGCTTATGAGATCGTCGGCTCACCTGAAGCAACTATATCGAGGGCAAGCACGCCGAGAGAGATTCGATGTATCGAAATCTCTCTTTCAGTGCAAAAATGTCCGAGGGAATGCCGGTAGGAACTCACGTTCTTAAGATGATAGGTTATGTTCGAACCTTGAAAAACCGGGATTTCCTTTGGGACAAAGAGTCAGTCGATCGATTTGATCTTGCAATCGTTGCTCGAGTCATTCGATCAATTCATTCTCAATTATCACATGAATGAAATTGACAAGCCATTGCTCGAGTTGTTGAATATGCTAAGGACTGCCGAGAAGGAAATAGGCAAGTCCAAGCCCATCACCATACCGATGGTGCAAAAGTGGCAAAGGCAAAGGTTTTGCGAAACCCAAAGGCAAATCGAAAGGTAAGCCCGAGGGCAAGCAAACCACTTTCAACAATGCACTCGAAACCTAAGGGTGGTGTAGCCAAGGACTCTATCTGTCATCATTGTGGTGAGAAGGGTCATCTGGAAAAGGAACTGCAAAAGCTATCTTGCAGGGGAAAAAGGCTTGAAAAGGAGAAAGCAATTGTTGCTACTGGGCTCGGTATTTATGTTATAGATATTAATATGATTGATATCAATTTAAATACAACTACTTCTTGGGTATTTGATACCGGATGTGGTTCTCACATTTGTACTAATGTGCGTGGGACCGCAGAGGAGTAGAGAGTTGGCAAAGGGTGAAGTGGAACTACGAGTAGGCAACGAGCACGTGTTGCGATCCCTAGACTGTAGGGACTTGTACTTTTACTTTGCCTTCGTGGCTTGTTTTGGGTTTAGAAAAACTGTTTCTATGTACCTAGTTTAATTAAAAATATTATTTCAGCTTTCTTGTTTGGACAAGAACGGTTTTGAGATTTCGATCAAAAACCAACGATTGTCGTTATTTCGGATTATATGTTTTATGCAAGCGCCTCTTTAATTAATGGTCTATATATTTTAGACCTTGGTATGCCAATTTTAAACATAAATACCAAAAGGATTAAGACTAATGATTCTAATCCGACATACCTTTGGCATTGTCGCTTAGGCCACATAAACGAAGATCGCATATCCAAACTCCATAAAGATGGGTCAGTTGGAATCATTTGACTTCGAGTCTTATGATCGATGCGAATCTTGTTTGTTGGGTAAGATGACAGACATCACCTTTCACTAAGCTAGGTGAGAGAGCCGATGCTTTATTAGGACTAATACATAGTGATGCATGTGGCCCTTTTAATATACATGCAAGGGGGTGGTTACCTCTACTACATTACCTTTACCGATGACTTCGAGTAGGTATGGATATGTGTTCTTGATGAAACACAAATCCGAAGCATTTGCTAAGTTTAAAGAGTTTAAACTTGAAGTAGAAAACCAACTTGGCAAGAGTATTAAGGTTCTTCGATCCGATCGAGGAGGAGAATACTTGAGTCAAGAATTCCGTGACTATCTAAAAGCTTGTGGAATCGTTTCACAACTTTCTCCTCCACTACTCCACAATGGAATGGTGTATCTCGAAAGGAGGAACAGTAACCTTATTAGATATGGTTCGTTCTATGATGAGTCACACGAGCCTCGCCCAATTCCTTTTGGGGACACGCACTAGAGACAAAGCATCTTTAACACTTAACCGCTGCTCCATCTAAATCGATTGCAAAGACGCCATACGAGTTATGGGACTGGGAAGCGTCCCCAGCTTTGTCTTTCCTCAAGATTTGGGGGGTCGTGAAGCGCTTGTAAAACGCTCGACTTCGATAAGTCGGCTCCAAAATCTGAAAAGTGCATATTTGTAGGTTATCCTAAGGAAACTAAAGGATACTACTTTTTATATCCCTAACGAGAACAAAGTGTTTGTTGCTCGTGACGGAGTCTTTCTAGAAAAAGAATTTGTTTCTAGAAACACAAGTGGGAGTAGTGTAGAACTTTCGAAGTTCCGGACTCTCAAACTAGCACTAATGATGAGATGGAAATTGAACAAACTCCACAAGTTGTTATGCAAGCAGTGCCACAAACAGCTGTGCAGCAAAGACTCGATTAAAGAAACACAAGAATTGCGTAGAGTCCGGTAGAGTTCGTCATCCGCCTCCCGTAAAAATTTGGATTTTTTCATAACAGTAACATGGTGATGTTATGTTTGTGGATCACGATGAACCTTCAACCTACAAACAGGCAATTAATAGCCCGGATTCCCGAGAAATGGCTTGAGGCCGTGAGATCTCGAAATGGACTCCATGTACACAAACCAAGTCTCGGATCTTGGTTGATCCACCTGAAGCGGGTAACTCCCATAGGGGTGCAAATGGGTTTTTAAGATTAAAACCGACATGGAAGGGAATGTACAAACGCATAAGGGGCGACCGGGTCGCGAAAGGTTTCAAACAAATTCATGGTATTGACTATGATGAGACCTTTTCCCCCGTAGTTATGTTCAAGTCCATTCCGATTTTGCTTGCTATCGCAGCTTACTATGACTACTGAAATCGGCAAATGGATGTCAAAACCTCTTTCCTTAATGGAAAACTTGATGAGGATGTGTATATGACACGACTCAAGGTTTTGTCACTCCGAGAATGCTCGGAAAAGTATGTAAGCTTCAGAGATCCATTTATGGACTCAAGCGAGCTTCTCGAAGTCGGAACATCCGTTTTAATGTTGCCGTCCGTGAGTTTGGCTTCATTAGAAATGAGGATGAACCTTGTGTTTACAAAAAATGTTAGTGGGAGCTCAATTGTAATCCTCGGTTTTGTATGTAGATGACATACTACTCATTGGAAACGACATACCAACCTTAAAGTCTGTAAAGGCTTGGTTGAGTACGTGTTTCTCTATGAAAGACTTAAGCGAGCTCAGCTATATTCTCGGGGAGTCAAGATCTATAGAGATAGATCCAGGGAGACTCATTGGCCTAAGTCGAGTACATATATAGACAAGGTGCTAAAGCGGTTTAGCATGCAAGAGTCTAAGAAAGGACTTTGTCCTATGGCACATGGTACTCGTTTCGTCGAAGGAACAGTGTTCTAAAACGCCCGCCGAATTAGAACGCATGAAAGAGATTCCTTATGCTTACGCCATAGGATCCATCATGTATGCCATGATATGTACTCGCCCTGAGATGTCTCGTTTGCCTTAAGCATTACGAGTAGATACCCGATCTAATTACGGTGAACGCCACTGGATCTCGATCAAGAATATCCTCAAGTACTTGCGAAGGACTAAGGATACATTCTTGATTTATGGAGGGCGGATGAGCTCGTTGTAAGTGGTTACACCGATGCTAGTTTCCAAACCGACGAGAGATGATTTCCCGATCGCAATCCGGATATGTGTTTAACTTGAATGGAGGTGCTGTGAGTGAGCGCAGCTTCAAAGCAATCAACCATCGCAGATTCTACGACAGAGGCCGAGTACATAGCAAATGCTAAGGAGGCGGTTTGGATCGGAAATTTATTTCCGACCTCGATGTGGTTCCTAGTATTGTGAACCCGATAGACCTCTATTGTGATAACAATGGGGCTATTTCCCAATCTAAGGAACCTAGATCTCACCAGAGGTCCAAACATGTACTACGGCGATTTCACCTAATCCGCGAGATTATAGAGAGAGGTGATGTGCATATATGTAGAGTAGACTCGGTAGACAATGTCGCCGATCCACTGACGAAGCCACTGTCGCAGCAGCAGCATGATCGTCACACTAGCTCTATGGGTATCCGATATCTGCAGGACTTATCTTTAGAGACAGTCATTAGTATGCCCTAAAGACCATTTATTGTAATTTGGGTCTTTAGTGCAAGTGGGAGATTATTGTACCGTATTTAATGTAATTTTCATTTTGATGAATAAAAGGCAATTAATTCCAGTATTATTCATTATGTTTCTGCGTTCTTAAGAACATAAATAAATAATATGTCCTTAGAATAGTATTTATAATTGTTATGAGATACTATTCTGAAACTGTTAGTAGTGCCCTAGGACCATTAGCACATGTTGTGCGTTTTGTTATCTTTTGAGCATGTAATTGAATAGTTAATTTTGCTTTTGATTATCAAATGTGTGATTTGATAGTAAAACTCATTAGCTTATGTAATTACTATTCTAGAAGTCCCTAGTTTTATGTATTGCTTAATTACTATGAAATAAAACTAGTATGATTGTTGATTGATGATCTTGTTTTACTGATCATGTGTAATGGATACAAATCACATCTTTGATGCAATATATGGGATACATTGTATCGACGTGATCCGTCGAGAAGTAATACTTCATGGTCATAAGTCATAAGTATTACTTCTCAATACTATTTTAGAATCCTTAGACCTTATGTCTTCATTGATTCTAGTATGAATGGAGCCACGCTTTTGACTCGACTCGGGACGTTACTTGTAACGAGTAATCAATACGACCGATGATCGGATGTAGTGTCCTATCATAGCTTGAATGTGAGAGACATTGTAAGGAATTTGTCCCTCTCTATTATTAGAGAGAGATATCCATGGGCCCCTCGATAGGGAAAGAGCTGTTTAAATGCATGGCAGTGCTCAAATGTATTTGATAAAGTGGTTATCAAATGCTATTTGTCGAAACAGTCTACCTGGAGATCGAGCATAAATATAATTAAGCTTAATAAGGGTGACGACCACCATGCCTTATGCTTAATTAGGATATCGCGAGACAAAGGGATTAAATAGTGGATTGACATTAGGTTCCGTTGTAATTCATTCACTTTGGGTAGTCACAATGTCCTGCTAGGGGCCGCTTGTGACTTATGAACTCACACTACTAACAAGTGTGTTTTCATTGCCATTGTGATATGAACCTACAGGGTCACACGCATAGACGAGCTAACGAGCTTCATGTCCAGATTCAATGAATCTAGAAAGTGTCTAGGTTCATTGTATCTGACATATGTTTTTCTGAAAAATAATAAAGTGTTTATTATTCGAATTAGAGATAGGGGCAATTTTGGTATTTAACCGTAGCTGGGATTACGTGGGAGCCATTATCCGATAAAGACTCCCACTACCAGCTGAAGTCTCAGGGGACGTGGGATTCGTAGTCTCCCACGCTAGAGAGAAGTTGAGTAGACATGGGAGTTGTTCTGGGAACCAACTCCCACACTCTATATAACATCTCTTAACCCGAAACCCTAGGCACTAGTTGTTATCAGCCGAAATACCTAGACCAAAAGAAAAACCGTTTTTTCTTTCTGCCTTCCCTTTTTCCTTCTCTAATTCCCGAACTTCAGAGAGACGAAGAGCTAGCAATCGCTGCTCGTTTCGTCGCGTGGATACCGGTAGAGGGATATTCCGCAAAGGGAAATCCGGTGGTGGCAAGAAACTGATCAAGAAACGTCATCCTCCATTCAAGAAGTAGCTTCTTGAATCCGAAACATGTAAGTTCTTTATCGCTGTTTTCGGTTCGGTTTCGTATGAGCGGATCCTTCAGGGGAGGACTCATGGGTGTTTGGAACGAGTTTCCGCCCATGAATCCCTTCAGAAACGTCCCTAGTCGAACATTATTTTGGAATCTTCGAGGACAATAATAATGCGTAAGACTAGTATGTGCAGTGATTGATATAAGATATCGGATCGTCACATAGGTATATATGATTAGAGAATCATTATAATCGATGGACTCGACATGAGAAACACACCATGGGTTGTTATATAATAGTCAAATCGGTGTTTCTCAAAAATTTTTGACTCGGGTTGTATATGAGATCCTTCGACTTGAGGTCTCACAAGAGTTCTTGCATGGCTAGTGTTATGCTTTGATAATGTTAAACGCTATCCGTAACTGGGCGAGCAATAAAGGCATTTATTGGGTATATCACGAATCTTGTTCAGGATGAGTGGGATGCAGAAAGGATTTGTCCCTCCTATATAGCAGGGGAGCGATATCTTGGGCCCCTTGATGGAGTCGACTAATTCATGTCCATGAACGAGTGAATCGAGTATATGATATTGATGTCATTTGGATTAGTCTACTCGCGAATCAAGAAACTAAAAGATCGGACAATACAAGTGTGACTTTTTCCATGACTTGTGTTCAATCTAGATATCAAGGACAAAAGGATTTAACTACAAATGTCAAATGTTGTGATTATGATAAATCACCAGATATTTATGAATTGGGGTAATGATGCGTTGCTAGATACCTCTCATTACCTGTGACATATGATGTCACGGCCAACGTCATAGATACCTCTTGGGTCGCACTCATAGATCAACTAGATTGGGCTTGTTGGAGTACATTTAATCTAAGGTGCGCCAATTCGATTGGGCCGGGCCGGGCTTCGGGCCGGGCCGGGATTGGATTGGGCCGACCAATATGATTGGGCCGACCGACCCGTTTTGGACCGACCTTATGGCTGGAAAATTGGACACATATTTTCAGCTCATATGTCTCTTATCTAGAGGTTAAAGGAGTGGAGAAAGTGCAGGAGTGGTTTCCTCCATGATCTCCCACTTTCCCCTTTATCTCTCCCCACTCTCTCTTGATAGACTAAGGGAAAAATACTGATTTTTCCCATTCATATTAATCAGTTTTTCTCCAGATTTTGAAGCTTAGAGAGAAGAGAGAAAAGTGAGTTTTTATAGAGAAAAGAAAAGATAGATTTCTAGACTTGTTTTCTAGCTTTTTGCTAATAGGAAAGAAGTTAGAAATCCTGTATCTTATTCTTCTGATAAGGTCTGAAATACATACTCCATTGAAGAGTGTCTTCAAAGCTTCTACAAGGCTTTGGCTAGCACCAAGCAGTAGAAGACCATCCCCGGAAGATCGAGTGGATACTCGGGAGAGACTGAGCCTCGCATTGTGGTGTTCCGTCTCGTGACAACATACCGCTGAAAGCGTTTCAGCCATTCTAGCATCAATATAAGGTAAAACACTATCCCATAGTCGTAGGTTCTTACTCGTGGAAGATCCTGGTAGAGGCGGGTCAAGTTTTATTCCGCTGCGCATTTATGTGTGACCCGATTATTCCTCTAACAGTTACGTGTTACATTTTATACCTTTTCTTGTGGTGAGTTTCGTACATGTATCGTATTTGAATGACCTAGTTGTAATTCACTTAGACGAGTTGTTTAATTGGATGTGGTTTAGAATTGGAATTTAATTAGGAATCCTAATAGGTTTAGGAGAGTACCTTAATAAAAATAAATTAATAAGGAAAGGATTATATATATATATATATATATATATATATATATATATATATATATATATATATATATATATATATATATATATATATATTAAGAGGGTTAGGCGGCTTTAGCCACAAGAAACCAAAACAGATTTTGAGAGTTAGAATTCTGGGCATACTTTGAGAGATAACCGAGAGAGAGTTTCTCGTTCGATTTCGAACCACAATATACCAATTCGATGGCGTTCGAGTTAGCTTCAAGTGAGCTTAGACAGATCGTGGTTATCGCACCGAGAGCAGGACTGGGCATTGCAGATTTCGGGTTTGCGTGTTTAATTTCTTTTGATTTAGATAAGGATCCATGTTTCTTGTTTTTTTCTGCCCAGATATATATATATATATATATACACACACACACACACATCGGGTACTGATTCGTGATTTTTTACGGTTTGATTATACGTGAATTAATGCATAAATTGTTGGGTTTACGAACCAATTGCACATTTTGGGTTTATCATTTTGTTAATTGAATCTCTACCTTTAAATGGATTATGTTTACCTATTTGATATAATCTAAATTGCTTTTACTGTTATCTAATTTCGTTATATATATAATTGTCTACCATTATAGTGATTTGTGAAACGTAATTGTTTATTGTTGAACTTGCTTATTTGGTTATCGCTTTGATCGTCTTAATTGGTTAATACTTGGGTCGTCTTATTTGATCTCGTCGTCTTCAGTCCTATGTGGTTTTGGTCAACCGAGTCGTCGCCCTATTTTGAGCTCGTGTCTAGAATCTACTAAATGACATGACTCATTCGAAGGATATAAACGTGAGCTCGATGAAGTGCGAATGTGTTGATCCCGGGAGATCATGTGATATGTGTAGCACTTCATGGACCTTCACCTAATGGGAAAAATCATTGAGACTATAACGGTTTTGTGGAGTCCAATCTGTTGGATGATGATACTGTTGGAGTACATTTAATCTAAGGTGCGCCAATTCGATTGGGCCGTGCCGGGCCGGGATTGGATTGGGCCGGCCGACCCGTTTTGAACCGACCTTATGGCTGGAAAATTGGACACATATTTTCAGCTCATATGTCTCTTATCTAGAGGTTAAAGGAGTGGAGAAAGTGGAGGAGTGGTTTCCTCCATGATCTCCCACTTTCCCCTTTATCTCTCCCCACTCTCTCTTGATAGACTAAGGGAAAAATACTGATTTTTCCCATTCATATTAATCAGTTTTTCTCCAGATTTTGAAGCTTAGAGAGAAGAGAGAAAAGTGAGTTTTTATAGAGAAAAGAAAAGATAGATTTCTAGACTTGTTTTCTAGCTTTTTGCTAATAGGAAAGAAGTTAGAAATCCTGTATCTTATTCTTCTGATAAGGTCTGAAATACATACTCCATTGAAGAGTGTCTTCAAAGCTTCTACAAGGCTTTGGCTAGCACCAAGCAGTAGAAGACCATCCCCGGAAGATCGAGTGGATACTGGGAGAGACGGAGCCTGCATTGTGGTGTTCCGTTCGTGACAACATACCGCTGAAAGCGTTTCAGCCATTCTAGCATCAATATAAGGTAAAACACTATCCCATAGTCGTAGGTTCTTACTCGTGGAAGATCCTGGTAGAGGCGGGTCAAGTTTTATTCCGCTGCGCATTTATGTGTGACCCGGTTATTCCTCTAACAGATACAATGTAGGATGAGTCCTTAAAGCGTGAACCCGTTCGTTCAGGGGGTGAAACTGAACCCATGTGTTGAATTGTGAGTCTTCCTAGTTTGGACAATAACTAGGGTCGTTACAGTTATTGTCGTAGAATCGTGACTAGATACCTGAGATCGTATGGTGGGAAGTCGTGTCACAACTGTAGCTATACTCGTAGTGTCTAAGCAAGTGTGTAATCGTGTGTACCGAATGGGCAAAGCATGGTGCTTGTCGTACATTCGGTTGTGTAAGTGCTTGGAAATGAAGAGTATGGTTGTATCACTTAATTGTTGTTTTTAACTTGTTTGGGTCATATTTGATACTCCCTCCATTCCCATTTAATTGTCGTTTAGGAGATATATATGTATCCAAATTAAATGTCATTTACATGTCTTTTATTAGGTGTCAACAATTTATTCCAATTATACCCTTAACATATCTTTTATTGGAAGAGTGAAATAGATGGAGGAGGAAGGGGCATTATTGGAATTGTGGTTGAAAGAATACTATTTGTTTGAGTTTATTAATTTTTTTCAAAGTGTCATAAACGTCTTATATTGAGGAATGGAGGGAGTACCTTGTTTTGAGTCTTTAAACTTGTATTTCGGGTTGGGGTTGATTCGGTGCAAGATAGTACACTTTTGTACAAGTTTTGCACTTGATTTTCTGTTTTTCGCAGGTCGCGGTTTTCACATTCGTCTGCAATTGGACAATAGCTACTGCCTTACCGCGGATGAAGCCCTTCGCCTGCAGGTACATTCGGTCTACCGGTTTGGGTGTGTGGTCAACCAGAGCCTCTGTTTTATGTCAAGTTGATTCTGGACGACCACCGGTCGACCGGGATCACATTGAGCTATGTCGTGTGTTGTTTTGTGGGGTTTTTTTCTCTGTCTTTCAAGTGTTCGTGTACAATGTATATCGTGTTAAGTGTGCCGTGTCTTACATCTTTTAAAAAGGGGTATTTTGGGAAACGAGAACATGCCTTAGTGTCTATTCGTGATTTATACTTGTGATTATTTGGTCCTTACAGAGCACCGGAGCTCAGTCCATCCATTTTTACTGTGCAAGTGATGCATATGTTGATCCTATCTATGATGACGATGCTTGGGAAGGGGACTATGAAGAGTTATTCATAACCGTCTTGGTTTAGAGAGTTTTAGTTCATTTGTTATTCATTCACACGTATACGTATTTCATTTATATTATTGTTGAACAATTTTCTTTGTAATACTTAGAACTATTTCACCTATAGTAATTTAATTCCGCTGTTTAATTCTTATTATTGGATTATTTCATAAATGAATTCACTTTTTAGTAACTCTGATTGTGGGCTTTGGTGTCTCATCGACCAATGAGACACTACCATGTCATCATTTCGGTTACAGGGTGTGACAAATACCCTCAAAGGGGTCTTTCAATTGGTATCAGATCTTAGTCTCCTTTACATTGGACTTACATCCTAGGAGGATCCATGGCTCATAGATTTTCTAAATTAGACGACCACCTCTATTTGATGGTTCCAACTTTAATAGTAGCAAGTGCGTTTAAATTGTTTTTGTCTTCTAATGACATTTCCTTTTTGAACATTATGACACTCAACTTCAAAGCCTTAAATGCTCTTTGTTGTGCATTAAATGAAGAAGCTCTCAACAAAGTGCATGAATGTGAATATGCTCATTCCATGATGAATATGCTTGGAGTATCCTACAAAGGAGAAGTTTAAGTGCAAGAGGCAAAGGTGGCAAGTCTAGGCTTGGGGACTCAATCTTGTGATGGCATTGAAGAAGTCTCAATCACACTTCATGCTAACCTTTATATCATCAAAGAGTGTCATTTAGGAGAAATCAAAATTCAATCTTCAATGAGCTCAAGAGATATACATATTGAGCCTTCACAAGATGAAAAAGAAGAGATGGAGGAAGCACAAGATGATGATCTTCAAATGGAACTAAATTATGATGGAGATAAAAAAGATTTTCACTAAGCTTCAAAGAAAAGGTGGCTTGAAGCATGAAGACTTTAAATGGAGATGTGCAAAGAGAAAGAAATTACAAACACTCCATAGCACCTTGATTCCTCAAAACTCTATGCCTACAACTTTCAAGGAATCAAGATGCTCAACCTCAAGTGATGATCTAAACCTCAATGACAATCTACAATCATCATCACTTGGTAAGGAAGCAAAGGTATTAAATTCACCTTCTCTCCTTTCTTTAATTGATGATATCAATAGATTGAGAAGTGTTTTGATTTATACGCTTTCCACTATTGTGATATTGCATCTCATTATTTACATGATCATAAGAGCATAGATAATTAAAGCCTGACCTTCACATGCTATATGTCTCTTTTGATAACCTATCTAAAAAATGTAACGTCACAAACTTGGATGACTCTAGCTCTTATTTTCTTAACTCTCATAACAGTCATCCTTGTCACTATAACATTGAAAATGTTGATCCAAATGCACACACTTGCCACTTGAGAAAATGCTCTAACAATGAAAAGGACCTTTGAAAAAGGTACCATGTATTTCTCAAGCTTCCCTTGTAGGTTCCAAGAGATCTAAGTCTCATAATAAAGAAATGAACCCCAAGGAATGGAAAAGCAAAGAGTCATGTGCCAAGGACAACATGGTTGTGGAGAATTCATCAAGGAATATCAAAGAAATCATCAATAATGACTCCACAAACCAAAAGAAGATTGCTTCCAATACAACAAATGCAAAATGGAAAGAAGAAGAAATCCAAGGATTACCTCCCCCCAAGAAGGAAATGGTCAAGATCAAGGCCAAATTCTATGCCTCATTGGTCTCGTTGATGAAGATCAAAATGAAATTCAAAATCCTAAATATATAGGCAATGTGGCACAATACTCAAATATTTCCCTTGATCTTGACTATGATAATGAGGAGGATCCTTATGTGTTTTTAAATGATTTATATGATGAAACGAAAAGGTTATCTAAGAAGAACAAGATCACTAAAAATGAACTTGTTTGCTCACTAAATGAAATATTTAAAATGCAAATAGAATATGATAGTCTTCTTACTTCTTTTCACATCATATCAAATGAACAAGAGAATGTGCTTGTATCTCTAAATGCTATGTCTCTTGAGTACCAAGAGTTGCTTGACAAGGTGCATATTGTAGAATCTAAACTTGTTGAACATGATATCTTAAGGCATAAATTTGATTTATTAACTGCTTATGTGAATAAGTGTACATGTGCTAGAGATATCCTTGGTAATGTGCTTGTTGCTCCTCATGCTCATATTGCTATTAATTGCCAAGAGCACAAGCACACACAAAAGCTTGCACTCTCCACTTCTATTAATGCTAGAACATCACATGCCACTATGCTAAATGCTAATTGCTCTTATTGTGGTAAATGTGATCATCATGCTACTCGTTTCATTAATAAGAAGGCAATAGAAAGAGGTGCAAAATCTTTTTGGGTTGAAAAGAACCCCAAAACTAACCCCTAAGGACCCATAAGAAAATGGGTACCAAAATTGAATTGTTTGGTAGGAAATAGGGGCAAACCGGCCGACTGGACAAGGCAACGGTCGACCGCAGTAATGGTCAAAATGCCTCGGTCAAAGACAGGATATCCCGGTAGACGCTGCTAAAGGCTTTTCAGTAAATGGTATCCCGGTCGATTGACAACCCTCCTCGGTCATCCAAAATCTGAACATAAAGAAATTCAAATTTTAATTGGATGAGGGCGGCCGACCATTAAGGACATCTAGTTGACCGAACAGTCGCGATTCAGCATAAATTTCAGTTCAGAATTTCAAAAGTATTATTTTTCCTCTTAAAATACTCTCAAACTCTTACACCAAATTTCCTCAAAATCGAAACCTACACTTATCCAAACTTCAATTCCTTCCATAAACATCAAAACCCTTCAATCATGGATCAAAATCCAAAACCCAATCCTTCCAAAAATCCTAAAAAAAAATCCATGGAAAATTCTTCAAAGAAGAAACCTCCCATCAAAAGATCACTATAAAAGTCTCTAACCATTAGAGATTCGGTTGAACCCGCTCCAAAGAGAGAAAACATAAAGACAATGGTTGATCGGAGCAAAGGAAAAGACAAATAGACAAACTACTCCGACGAAGACACGGAGTCCGATGATGATCATCCAATTCCACCCCTCCTTCTCAATTTCAAGGTGAATCTTCCTCCTATACTACTAAGAAAGTGAATTGTAGATTTTATAAGGAAGAAGTTAGACCTATTTTTGAAATTTTAGTTCAAAGTAGGAGAGGTATAATCAATGGGGTACACAATGTTAGTGATATGTGCCATGGACCTTCGGAAAAAGTTGTTGAATACTTCATAGACATGGGATGGTTATGCCTTTGCTCTCATAATTGTGAAATTTACCCATTGACCATATATGAATTTGAAGCCAATTTGAGAGAACATGGGTTAAAGGAGGATGGAATGTATTGGTGGACTTCTAGGCTTGGAAATTTGGAGTTCAGCTTCTCGGATTCTATGCTTAGCGAAATACTTGGGATTAGATTTGAGTTTGACTCATTTAGGCATTTTGATAACTCCAGGAATGTGCCAAGTGATGAATTTTTGGACATTGAAAGGTTCAAGCTCTATTTCAATATCGAAGGGTCTTTCAATAAGTCTAAGGAAAGAGAAACCAACAAGTTGGATGAATATGGATGCATTCTACATCACATGGTATCCAACGTTGTTGTCCCCATCTCTGGTCTCAAGAATTAAATCACCAAACTCCAAATGACAATTATGCAATGGTTGGTTGAACGGAAGAAGGCAAGCTTTGCATTCTTGGCTATAAAGAACTTCATCAATAGCTTGAATCAAGCAACCAAGTTCTTGCCTTATGGGAGTCTATGGACATTGTTGTTCAAGAAATTCAAGCTCAAGCTTACAACTCTCACTCCAAAAAGTGATAGGTACAATATGTAAATTGATCGACAATTCCACACGATGCATATGATCATTGTGAACAAAAAGTGGAAGTTCTATTCTAGGTGCACTAATGAAGAGTTATTAGCCGCCATGATTGCAACACAAGAAATCTTCAAAATTTTGTGAAACTTTAAAGAAAGAGATGGAGAAAAGAGGGCTTCAAGGGAGAAATGTGCAAAATGTGCCTCTAAATGAAAATGTGTCAAGGCAAGAAGACCAAGGAGATGAATATAATGATATTCAATTTGGAGTTGATGATGAAGGGAATGTTCAAGCAAATGCTGGATCACAATAGGACATTCTAAGGGAAAAGGTAGAAAGAATACCTCATCAAACAAGAAATGAAGCAAACAATGACATCCTTAACCATAACAATGATAATTTGAAGATGATACTTGAGAAGTTATCAAGCTTTGAGGGTGATGTTAAGGATTTGAAAGAACAAGTTGGGGATTTGAAGACAAGGTTTGATGAAATGGACTACAAGGTTAATGACATCAATAGAAATACAAAATCAAAGAAGTCAACATTGGTAGAAAATGAGGAGGAAGAGAATGAGGATGATAAAGAAGAAGATGTGAACAATGAAGACTCCATCAATGAGGATTATGGAAATCAAGATGAAAAGGAGAAATATGATGAGCCCAAAGAGATTGTTAATCTTGAAGATGAAGAAGATTTGGGGTGAAGAAAGGATTAAAGATTCGGCATTAGATATTGGGAAAGAGGGTCAAGAGATTGATATGGAGATTGAAGAAAATGAAGAAGAAAAGTGTAAAGAAAAAGAGCAAGAAAAGAATGAAAATGCTCAAGATGATGAAGAAGATTGAAAATCTCAAAGAACTCATTCAAGGAACTAAAAGTGCAAGAATCAAATCTTCAAATTCAATGAGAAATTCTAAACTCAATCTCTTTATATTTCATTTCATTTCTTTGTATATTTCCCTTTGTTATTCCCCTGTGTACACTTAGCATAGCAATTGTTGTTCTTACAATTTCAATTTTCTTGTATGAATTGCTTGTGTTAAAGGTGCAACTTGATGCTTGTAACATGTTTTTGCTCTTCATTTCTTTTGATTCTATCAGAGCATGTTATAGTTAGAGAGCTTAATGATTTGATCATTGTGATGAAAGCTCTTCTTGTTACCCCCCTCTCCCCTCTACCTCTAGTGTCTTTTTCTTTGGGGGAGTTATATGATGCCATGTCTTTGTTTTCATTTGATCTATATAGCATTTGGGGTTGTCTTGTTGTTTATATTCAAGTCTATAACATGAATCTTATGTGGTTGATCATCTAGATGCTTGACTTAGAATATAAATTGTGTTTGTGGCATGTTATATGCCTTGGTTGTATTTATTTGGTTGTTTGTTAGTGGTTTTACCGAAGTTGCAGGTTTTTCCTGTTTTCTGCCAAAAGTCCGGTCGACCGGACTATAAGGCTCAAGTCGACCAAACCTTTACGGACGACCAGAGACACCATATGCAGTCGACTGGGACAGCCAAACTTCAACAAAATTTGAACTTCAACTTCTGTAATCTGTACGTTTGCTGCTTCATTCGTATAGGCACAACCTTGGGGGGTTTCAAATGTTTTTATCTTATGTCCCCTCAAGATATGTGATGTATTCTCAATTGTTTATATTTTACATCATCACATCACTTGTTGGCATGTTTTCATCATTTTTATATCCTATAGCCAACTTGTGAAAGTTATATGGGAGTTATATGTGCTATATATGTTTATTTCTTACATATATTCTCCTTTATAACTTGTTGAGATCATATTCTTCATTTTCTTATCATTTGATCTCCGTTATAGTTTTGATTAGTTTTGCTTTAAGAGTCGTTACACTCATTATAGCTAACCATCAACTTGTTAGAGGAATGTTCTTAAAGTTTTATCTTACACTTCCTCTAGTTATTTTGTTTGTGATACATGTTCTTATCTTATACTTTCATGGTATCACTTCTATTAGTACTTTGTTAGCTATGTTTTTTTAACTTATTTTGATCTTAAATAGCTAACATTGTATGCTTGATAAACGGGGAGATTGTGCTTAAAGGTTTTATTCCTTATCTCCTTTGATTTTAGCTTAGGGTGATTCATTTTTTTTTAGCTATATATGACAATCTTTAAATTTATGTGTTATTATGGACTCTTGGTATTTTGAAATCAACCAAGCTTATTCAAAATTATCCTTCTTCAAATATTTTTTGGTCTTTAGATATGATCATTTGGTTCTTATCTTATGAATCTATTATAACATCAAGCTTCGCCACAATGTAAACATAATCCCTCCTTAAAAGATTTTCTTTCTTTGATCTTTTAGATTTCATACACACAAGGAAGCTACACTATGCAAGACTCCATAGCACAAGTATGAAATCAATCCACAGGCTATGGAAGTACTTGCAAAGTCATTAAGAAGGAAGATCAACATGTCAAAGAGATACTCAATCCAACAAGAGTACAATCAAGCGGTAGAATTCTTGACAAGAAGAAGTATGAAGTCCAACGCACTAAAACTCAAGATTGCTAGAGGACTTCATCACTTAAGAAGATGTTGATCAAAGGCTTCAAGTCCAAGCTACAAGAAGAATCAACTTGAAGACCTTAGGAGATTAATCAAAGCTTTATAGGTAATTCTTTGTGACTAATCTTTCCCTTGAGAATACTAGGATATAAGAATGTTTAAAGCTCAACTATACATGTTTTCATAACCTTGTGTTTTACATTGTTCTATTCTTTGAAAAGGTTTTTGAAAACTAGTTTAAGTGTTGGTCAATGCCTAAGTACTTTAAAATGTGTTTTATATATTTATAAAACACTTAGACACGTGCATGAGAACATTGGAAACTTGACTAAGTAGAAAAACCACTTTGGGACTGCATTCCGCTCGACCTAAGCTTAGTCTCGGAAGACCAGAAGCAGTCGGTCGATCGACCAGTGTTGAGTCGGTCGACCAGTATGGTTTTGTCTTAGTAAGCTTAACACTCTTTGTGAGTGGAATATTCTTTGTAAATCACAAGTCCTCATTTGTTGAGGCACTACAAGAAAACAATTAAATAGTGACCGAATTTTTCAGTCACTCTTATAACGACCTAATGTCGACTGCATAGACACCAAAATAATGTCGGTCGTTATTCCGTGGCTACTGCGTCGTCCATATCGATCTCGTTGACCAAATTAAAACGACATTGTTTAGTGAACACTTAACGACCGAATACCGACGAAAGTTAATGACCGTTGACCGACAGAATATATAACGGCGTCAAAACAACGTCGTTTTGATCTTTTATTTCTTTAAAAAAATTAAGGTTTAAAATTAATTAAAACGACGTCGTTTACTGAACACTTAACGACCGAATACCGACGGAAGTTAACGACCGTTTACTGTCGCTTTGATCTTTTATTTTTATAAAAAAAAAATTAAGGTTTAAAATTAATTAAAACGATGTCGTTTAGTGCACCGTTAGCGATCGTTTACCGACGGATTAATGACTGAATACATGACGGATAACGTAAGGTTGTACTAAAAAAAATATAAAAGGAAGCAGAGTCTTCTTCCTTCTTCATCGCGATAAATAAAAGAAAATTCTTAAATTCCAATCTCTACCTCGGCACCGCCATCCCGTAACCTCTCTACCGCCATCCCCCCACCTCCATTTCAAGGTTAAAGCCTCATTTCTCAAAAAACATATAAAGTCTCAAAATCCCCAAATTCCATTTCTCAAAATCCAAAATTCATCCCACCACCTCCATCTAAAGGTTCGATTTTTTAAAGGTTTTTTTTTCCAATTTTTTTGATTCTTTAAATGCCCATTAGTTAATTATAATTGAATTTTTTTCTCTGTTTTGAAGGTACGGTTGAAGAGGGAGACGGATTAACAGGTAGGCTTTTTGGAATTAACTGCTTTATTTGTTGATTTTTACCTCTAATTTGTAAGTATTTATGTTTCTCCAATTTGCTAAAATTTCTGTTGGTTTTTTAGAATTTCTGATATGTGTAAAATTTATGTGTGTAAAATTAAGAATTTTGGAGAGTTACATGAAGTGTTACAACAGCGAAGGTAAGTTACTAAAGAATGTCGTTAATTTGATTAGACTCTCATACTAGTTCAAGTATTCGGGTTGAAAAGTAGGGTTGAATTCAGAACTTATACATTTAAAGCAAGAAATATAAGAAGACATATATTCTAATGGACAAAGTTTATATAGTTCTTGTTACTTTTGGAGTTGAATTTCCAACATGTAGCCACATGAGTGATGCCTTTTAAAATCATGTTGGAAAAGAAACTGATTGCCTTCATATGTTGGAAATTTATGGAAACGTTTAAACCATACATTGAGGTGGAGAATCTTCCTTGTATTCTTTCAACTAAATCTTTCAGATGTTGGGAATTTATGGAAAATGTTTAAACCATACATTGAGGTGGAGAGGTCAATGAGAGGAACATGCTTCTATCCTTAAGGTTATTTTAGTAAAATGAATGAATGAAAAGCTATATGATAGTGCTAAGGGGCTACCACATTCTTATTCTTTTTAGAGAACTTGAATAATGGACATGAAGAACTAATATTTAAAGACATTTTATCCGAGATCTTGGGATGTTTGGTAGAAGATTCTCTCTTAGATGTGCTTGATTTCTACTGTTTTTTTGTTTACTTGTAAGTTAATAGTTTTGTGCTTTGTAATGAATACATGTGATTCCATAGAAGTAATGGAATCATTTACTTTCTTCAGTGCAACTGTTTCCTCTTCATATTTTTTTTTGTTAACTGGAAGTGTGCTTATTTTCTTATATGTGTTTAAATTTTCCTGCATTCTTGAAGTTGTGTTAGCTTAAAGCAATTTTGTGTGATATATTCTTGAAGTTGTGTAATATATGAAGATATCATTTGACGATTCGTGTTTTAATATGTATTTTCAGAGATGTCTCCAAAGAAGCCTATTCGGGTGGCTTACCATTTAGTATGCCTACTCACGCCAAGCCATGTTCATCATCGGACTTGCATTCTACTCTGCCATCTCCCCCAGAGCCTGGTACGACACTTCCGTCACAGTCTGCTGATGCACATGTATCTCGGGATGCGTCAGCGTCAGTACCGGCGACTGAGTCTACGCCGATAGCAGGATCAGGGACTCACTAGTCTACTGTCCCACAGACGGCGACTGATTTCAGTGCTGGTGGAGATGCGACTACACTAGATACTCGTATTCTCCTGTAACGTACTCTTGGCACGTAAGTTAATTTTTTAATTATTTCCTTTAAGTTAATTATACTTCTTGTAATCATTATAGTATCTAATTAAATTTTTCTTGGCTATTATAGATTTAGATTGGCATCCACCTGTTCCACCAACATTACTGCAATATTTCAAGGGCGTTTCAAGGGGGCATATTGTTAGAGGAATAACCGGGTCGAATCACATTGTGTAGCAGAAATAAAGTGACCCGCCTCTACCAGGATCTATCACGAGTAAGAACCTAAGACTATGGGATAGTATTATACCTTTTCAAAATGCTTGGATAGCTGAAACGGTTTCAGCTGTTGTTGTCATGAACGGAACGCCACCAACGCAGGCTCCATCTCTCCCAGTATCCACTCGATCTTCCGGGGATGGTCTTCTACCGCTTGGTGCTAGCCAATGCCTCGTAGAAGTCTTGAAGACTCTCTTCAAGATGGAGTATGAAGTATGACCTTCTTGGAAGAACAAGAAAACAGTTTTTCTTTTCTTACTCAATGTTCACTCTTTTTCTCTCTTCTCTAAGCTCTCAAAAGCTGGAGAAAACTACTTAGAATGCCTAGGAAAATCAGTATTTTCCCTAGTCATTCATAGGATAGAGGGGAGAGTGAAAGGGGGAAGTGGGAGATCATGGAGGAAACCACTCCTCCACTTTCTCTACCATTTCAACCACCTTTCTAAGAGATAAAAGGGCTGGAAAATATATCCAAATGTCCAGCCATAAGGTCGGTCCAAATGGGTTGGTCGGCCCAACCCGATTAAGGGCCCAATCCAATCTCGGCCCGGCCCGAAGCCCGTCCCAGCCCAATCGAATTAATTGATCCAAATGGGTTGGTCGGCCCAACCCGATTAAGGGCCCAATCCAATCCCGGCCCGGTCCAATCGAATTGGCGCACCTTAGATTAAATGTACTCCAACAAGCCCAATCCAGTTGATCTATGAGTGCGACCCAAGAGGTATCTATGATGTTGGCCGTGACATCATATGTCACGATGTAATGAGAGGTATCTAGCAACGCATCATTACCCCGATTCATAAATATCTGGTGATTTATCATAATCACAACATTTGACACTTGTAGTTAAATCCTTTTGTGCTTGATATCTAGATTGAACACAAGTCATGGAAAAAGTCACACTTGTATTGTCCAATCTTTTAGTTTCTTGATTCGCGAGTAGACTAATCAAATGACATCAATATCATATACTGATTCATTTGTTCATGGCCATGAATTAGTCAGACTCCATCAAGGGACCCAAGATATCGCTCCTGCTATATAGGAGGGACAAATCCTTTCTGCATCTCATTCATTCTGAACAAGATTCGTGATATACCCAATAAATGCCTTTATTGCTCACCCTGTTACGGGTAGTGTTTAACATTATCAAAGCATAACACTAGCCATGCAAGAACTCTTGTGAGACCTCAAGTCGAAGGATCTTATATACAACCCAGTCAAAATTTGAGAAACACCGTTGACTATTATATAATAACCCATGGTGTGTTTCTGATGTCGGGTCTGTCCAGTATAATGATTCTCTAATCATATATACCCATGTGACGATCCGATATCTATATCAATCACTGCACATACTAGTCTTACGCATTATTATTGTCCTCGAAGATTCCATAATAATGTTCGACTAGGGACGTTTCAGAATAGTATCTCATAACAATTATGAATACTATTCTAAGGGCATATTATTTATTTATGTTGTTTAGAACGCAGAAACATAATGAATAATACTGGAATTAATGCCTTTTTTATTCATCAAAATGAAAATTACATAAATACGGTACAATTACAATAATCTCCCACTTGCACTAAAGACCCAAATTACAATAAATGGTCTTTAGGGCATACTAATGACTGTCTCTAAAGATCAGCCCTCCAGATATCGGATACCCATGGAGCTAGTGTGACGATCATGCTACTGCTGCGACAGTGGATTCGTCAGTGGATCGGCGACATTGTCTGCCGAATCTACTCTACATATATGCACATCACCTCTCTTTCTAATCTCGCGGATTAGGTGAAATCGCCGTAGTACATGTTTGGACCTCTGGTGAGATCTGGGTTCCCTAGATTGTGAAATATCCCCATTGTTGTCACAATAGAGGTCTATCGGGTTCGCAATACTAGGAACCACATCGAGGTCGGAAATAAATTTCCTGATCCAAACTGCCTCCTTAGCTGCTTCACAAGCTGCTATGTACTCGGCCTCTGTCGTAGAATCTGCGATGGTCGATTGCTTTGAACTGCGCCAGCTCACAGTACCTCCATTCAAGTTAAACACATATCCCGATTGCGATCGGAAATCATCTCTGTCGGTTTGGAAACTAGCATCGGTGTAACCACTTTCAACGAGCTCATCCGCCCCTCCATAAATCAAGAATGTATCTTTAGTCCTTCGTAAGTACTTGAGGATATTCTTGACTGAGATCCAGTTTCGTTCACCGTAATTAGACTGGTATCTGCTCGTAACGCTTAAGGCAAACGAGACATCTGGGCGAGTACATATCATGGCGTACATGATGGATCCTATGGCAGAAGCATAAGGGATCTTTCATGCGTTCTAATTCGGCAGGCGTTTTAGAACACTGTTTGTTCGACAGAACAGTACCATGTGCCATAGGACAAAGGCCCTTCTTAGACTCTTGCATGCTAAACCGCTTTAGCACCTTGTCTATATATGTACTCTGACTTAGGCCAATGAGTCTCCTATATCTATCTATATAGATCTTGACTCCCAGAATATAGCTGGCATCGCCTAAGTCTTTCATAGAGAAACACGTACTCAACCAAGCCTTTACAGACTTTAAGGTTGGTATGTCGTTTTCAATGAGTAGTATGTCATCTACATACAAAACCAGGAATATGATTGAGCTCCCACTAACCTTCTTGTAAACACAAGGCTCGTCCTCATTTCTAATGAAGCCAAACTCACGGACGACATCATTAAAACGGATGTTCCAGCTTCGAGAAGCTCGCTTGAGTCCATAAATGGATCTCTCAAGCTTACATACTTCTCCAGCATTCTCTGGAGTGACAAAACCTTCAGCTGTGTCATATACACATCCTCTTCAAGTTTTCCATTTAGGAAAGCGGTTTTGACATCCATTTGCCAGATTTCATAGTCATAGTAAGCTGCAATAGCAAGCAAAATCCGAATGGACTTGAACATAACTACAGGGAAAAAGTCTCGTCGTAGTCAATACCATGAATTTGTTTGAAACCTTTGCGACCGATCGCCCCTTGTACGTTTGTACATTCCCTTCCATGTCGGTTTTAATCTTAAAAACCATTTGCACCCTATGGGAGTTACCCCTTCAGGTGGATTAACCAAGATCCAGACTTGGTTTGTGAACATGAAGTCCATTTCAGATCTCATGGCCTCAAGCCATTTCTCGTAATCTGGGCTATTAATTGCCTGTTTGTAGGTTGAAGGTTCATCGTGATCCACAAACATAACATCACCATGTTATGTTATGAAAAATCCAAATTTTTCCGGAGGTGGACGACTGAACTCTACCGCACTCTACGCAATTCTTGTGTTTCTTGAATCGTGTCTGGCCGCACAACTGCTTTGTGGCACTTTCGTCGTACAACAACTTGTGGAGTCTGTTCAATTTCCATCTCATCATTAGTGCTAGTTTGAGAGTCTGGAACTTCAGTAAGTTCTACGCTACTCCCACCGTGATTCTAGAAACAAATTCTTTTTCTAGAAAGACTCCCGTGCGAGCAACAAACACTTTGTTCTCATTAGGGATATAAAAGTAGTATCCTTTAGCTTCCTTAGGATAACCTACAAATATGCACTTTTCAGATTTTGGAGCCAGCTTATCAGAAGCTGAGCGTTATACAAAAGCTTCACAGCCCCAAATCTTGAGGAAAGACAAACTGGGACGCTTCCTAGTCCATAACTCGTATGGCGTCTTTGCAACTGATTTAGATGGAACGCGGTTAAGTGTTAAAGCTGATGTCTCTAGTGCGTGTCCCCAAAAGGAATTTGGCAGGCTCGTGTGACTCATCATAGAACTAATCATATCTAATAAGGTTATGTTCCTCCTTTCAGATACACCATTCCATTGTGGAGTAGCTGGAGGAGAAAGTTGTGAAACGATTCCACAAGCTTTTAGATAGTCACAGAATTCTTGACTCAAGTATTCTCCTCCTCGATCAGATCGAAAAATTTTAATACTCTTGCCAAGTTGGTTTTCTACTTCTAGTTTAAACTCTTTAAACTTAGCAAATGCTTCGGATTTGTGTTTCATCAAGAACACATATCCATACCTACTGAAGTCATCAGTAAAGGTAATGAAGTAGAGGTAACCACCCCTTGCATATACATTAAAAGGGCCACATACATCACTATGTATTAGTCCTAATAAAGCATCAGCTCTCTCACCTAACTTAGTGAAAGGTGATGCTGTCATCTTACCCAACAAACAAGATTCGCATCGATCATAAGATACAAAGTCAAATGATTCCAACAACCCATCTTTATGGAGTTTGGATATGCGGTCTTCGTTTATATGGCCTAAGCGACAATGCCAGAGGTATGTCGGATTAGAATCATTAGTCTTAATCCTTTTTGGTATTTATATTTAAAATTGGCATATCAAGGTCTAAAACATATAGACCATTAATCAAAGAAAGGGCGCTTGCATAAAACATATTATCCAGAAATAACGACAATCGTTGGTTTTTGATCGAAATCTCAAAACCTTTCTTGTCCAAACAAGAAACTGAAATAATATTCTTAATTAAACTAGGTACATAGAAATAGTTTTCTAAACCCAAAACAAGCCCTAAAGGCAAAGTAAAAGTACAAGTCCCTACAGCTAGGGCTGCAACACGTGCTCCGTTGCCAACTCGTAGTCCAACTTCACCCTTTGCCAACTCTCTACTCATTTGCAGTCCCTGCACATTAG
This sequence comes from Vinca minor, assembly GCA_026122235.1. Taxonomy (NCBI): domain Eukaryota; kingdom Viridiplantae; phylum Streptophyta; class Magnoliopsida; order Gentianales; family Apocynaceae; genus Vinca; species Vinca minor. The sequence goes on along the minus strand of JAOCZM010000156.1, from coordinate 278,825 downwards.
TACAAATGTGAGAACCACATCCGGTATCAAATACCCAAGAAGTAGTTGTATTTAAATTGATATCAATCATATTAATATCTACAACATAAATACCTGAGCCCGTAGCAACATTTGCTTTCTCCTTTTCCAGCCTTTTCCCTGCAAGATAGCTTTTGCAGTTCCTTTTCCAGTGACCCTTCACACCACAATGATGACAGATAGAGTCTTGCCTACACCACCCTTAGGTTTCAGTGCATTGTTGAAAGTGGTTTGCTTGCCCTTAGGCTTACCTTTCGGTTTGCCTTTGGGTTTCACAAAACCTTTGCCTTTGCCCTTTTGCACCATCAGTATGGTGTTGGGCTTGGACTTGCCTATTTCCTTCTCGGCAGTCCTCAGCATATTCAACAACTCAGGCAATGGCTTGTCAATTTCATTCATGTGATAATTCAGAATGAATTGACTGTATGATTCGAGCAACGATTGCAAGATCAAATCGATCGACGACTCTTGTCCCAAAGGAAATCCCGCTTTTTCAAGGATCTCGAACATAACCTATCGTCTTAAGAATATGAGTTCCTACCGGCATTCCTTCGGACATTTTGCACTCGAAAAAGAGATTTCAATACATCGAATCTCTCTCGGCGTGCTTGCCCCTCGATATAGTTGCTTCGGGTGAGCCAGAGATCTCATAAGCCCCCCATGTCCTCATGTTACTTCAAGCTCGAGTTTATGGTGACAAGCATGAGGCTAGACACATCTAAAGCATCACTAACATGCTTCTGATAAGCACTTCTATCAGCGGCCGAAGCGCGAGCCTCTGGTGTAACAGGAATAGCCTGTTCCAGGACATACAACTTTCTTTCATGCTTGAGAACGATTCTCAAGTTCCTGAACCAGTCGAGGAAGTTAACTCCCTCTAATTTGTCCTTCTCAAGGACAGAACGCAGTGATAGTGTTTGGTTTGAATTTGCCATTTTTCTACAACAAAATACATATGCAAAGTAAGTACCGATTTAAAATCATTATTAGGTCTTGATCCAAACTGCCTCCTTAGCTGCTTCACAAGCTGCTATGTACTAAGCCACTGTCGCAGCAGCAGCATGATCGTCACACTAGCTCCATGGGTATCCGATATCTGGAGGGCTGATCTTTAGAGACAGTCATTAGTATGCCCTAAAGACCATTTATTGTAATTTGAGTCTTTAGTGCAAGTGGGAGATTATTGTAATTGTACCGTATTTATGTAATTTTCATTTTGATTAATAAAATAGGCATTAATTCCGGTATTATTCATTATGTTTCTGCGTTCTAAACAACATAAATAAATAATATGTCCTTAGAATAGTTTTCATAATTGTTATGAGATACTATTCTGAAACGTCCCTAGTCGAACATTATTATGGAATCTTCGAGGACAATAATAATGCGTAAGACTAGTATGTGCAGTGATTGATATAAGATATCGGATCGTCACATGGGTATATATGATTAGAGAATCATTATACTGGACAGACCCAACATGAGAAACACACCATGGGTTGTTATATAATAGTCAACGGTGTTTCTCAAATTTTGACTGGGTTGTATATAAGATCCTTCGACTTGAGGTCTCACAAGAGTTCTTGCATGGCTAGTGTTATGCTTTGATAATGTTAAACGCTATCCGTAATGAGGGTGAGCAATAAAGGCATTTATTGGGTATATCACAAATCTTGTTCGGGATGAATGAGATGCGAAAGGATTTGTCCCTCCTATATAGCAGGGAGCGATATCTTGGGCCCCCTTGATGGAGTCCCGACTAATTCATGGCCATGAACAAATGAATCAGTATATGATATTGATGTCATTTTATTAGTCTACTCGCGAATCAAGAAACTAAAAGATTGGACAATACAAGTGTGACTTTTTCCATGACTTGTGTTCAATCTAGATATCAAGGACAAAAGGATTTAACTACTAGTGTCAAATGTTGTGATTATGATAAATCACCAGATATTTATGAATTGGGGGTAATGATGCGTTGCTAGATACCTCTCATTACTCGTGACATATGATGTCACGGCCAACATCATAGATACCTCTTGGGTCGCACTCATAGATCAACTGGATTGGGCTTGTTAGAGTACATTTAATCTAAGGTGCGCCAATTCGATTGGGCCGGGCCGGGATTGGATTGGGCCCTTAATCGGGTTGGGCCGACCAACCCATTTGGATCAATCAATTCGATTGGGCCGGGCCGGGCCGAGATTGGATTGGGCCCTTAATCGGGTTGGGCCGACCAACCCATTTGGACCGACCTTATGGCTGGACATTTGGATATATTTTCCAGCCCTTTTATCTCTTAGAAAGGTGGTTGAAATGGTAAAGAAAGTGGAGGAGTGGTTTCCTCCATGATCTCCCACTTCCCCCTTTCACTCTCCCCTCTATCCTATGAATTACTAGGGAAATTAATGATTTTCCTAGGCATTCTAAGTAGTTTGCTCCAGCTTTTGAGAGCTTAGAGAAGAGAGAAAAAGAGAGAACATTGAGTAAGAAAAGAAAAACTGTTTTCTTGTTCTTCCAAGAAGGTTATACTTCATACTCCATCTTGAAGAGAGTCTTCAAGACTTCTACGAGGCATTGGCTAGCACCAAGCGGTAGAAGACCATCCCCGGAAGATCGAGTGGATACTGGGAGAGACGGAGCCTGCGTTGGTGGCGTTCCGTTCGTGACAACAATAGCTAAAACCGTTTCAGCTATCCTAGCACTTTGAAAAGGTGTAATAATATCCCATAGTCTTAGGTTCTTACTCGTGATAGATCCTGGTAGAGGCGGGTCACTTTATTTTTTTTAATGATTTCTCCCACTATTTTCTTCGAGTGAATAACCCTCATTATCAACTCGGAAAGTTCGTTAACTTTCTAGCGGGCCAAGATCCATATTTCACCTCGTTCTGAGTATGCTTTGGTTGATCGCCCAAAACTTGGTTATTTAGGTAGGCAACGTTTGCCAATTACATCAAATTATGTAATTCTTGGTTAGTTGAGTGAATAACATTTATTCAAGCGTATCATTATACACTTTTCTCAACTCTTTTGCCTCTAGATCCTCAATCCATTTATTGAGATAATCTAGTTAACTAGGACCCTAAGTTTTAGCCGACGGATATCACAACTTATCCTTCGCGCCTCACCCGGATAGACACGTATGCACAGTTTTGGCATGTCCCATACTAATGTCGATCTAGGCCTTGACGAGGGCCAAACTAATGAAGGCACTAATTAATATTTAATTGAGGGGTTTTGTTTTTAACAATCTCACCAGAAAAGCATAAATAAAACAGTTTATGCTTATATACATATGCATCCAATACATAAAAGTAAAATGCAATAGTAATCGCCATATCCTCTTCGGTTTTTCCAAGCCAATGGAAAAACCCGTGAAGTCGATCTAAGGGTGTGAAAAAGAAAAAACTCTATTCTACACCGTCTTGACCTTCGAGTGGTTGCCTTCAAATCTTCATCACAACCTGCTCCTTTCTCCTAATCTAGAATATTACATAATTCTAAGGAAACCTCGAGTTACATTGAGGGGATTTAATGAGAAGAAAATTACAACTTTTGATAGAAAAAATAGGCACGATACGCAGATCGTATTATAAAATTAAACCAACAGGGTAAAGGCGATTACTATGAATCATGCTCAATTAACATAACAATTTATGAAAAATAATGAGCAACCAGAGAAACAAAACATTTCATATTGCAGTCGGTTCGGTTGACCCAGGCCACCAAGCTTCGGTCGACCGAACAAAGTACCGAGAGTACTCGGTTGACCAAACGAGCACTTCGGTCGACCAAGACCAACTCGGATCGACGGGAAGACCAACTCGGTTGATCCGAACCAAATATCGAGTAGCTTTGTCTTACCTCGGTCGACCGGACCGAGTCTCTGTCGACCGAGGGCTAGAAACTGAGAGTTTTTCCAGCTTTTGAATGACTTCAAAACTGGAAAATCTCGATTCTCATACATTCAAAATGATGAAAAACATGTCATACATCATATAGAACATTTCTAGCAATCCTAAGGCATGCAAAACATAGATTCATAATCCATATTCTAATAATATAGCACATTAAGTCTATAGGGTACTCGTGAGTGGCTCTGATACCACTGTTAGAGGAATAACCGGGTCGAATCACATTGTGCAGCGGAAATAAAGTGACCCGCCTCTACCAGGATCTATCACGAGTAAGAACCTAAGACTATGGGATAGTATTATACCTTTTCAAAGGGCTAGGATAGCTGAAACGGTTTCAGCTGTTGTTGTCACGAACGGAAGGCCACCAACGCAGGCTCCGTCTCTCCCAGTATCCACTCGATCTTCCGAGGATGGTCTTCTACCGCTTGGTGCTAGCCAATGCCTCGTAGAAGTCTTGAAGACTCTCTTCAAGATGGAGTATGAAGTATGACCTTCTTGGAAGAACAAGAAAACAGTTTTTCTTTTCTTACTCAATGTTCTCTCTTTTTCTCTCTTCTCTAAGCTCTCAAAAGCTGGAGAAAACTACTTAGAATGCCTAGGAAAATCAGTATTTTTCCTAGTCATTCATAGGATAGAGGGGAGGGTGAAAGGGGAAAGTGGGAGATCATGGAGGAAACCACTCCTCCACTTTCTCTACCATTTCAACCACCTTTCTAAGAGATAAAAGGGCTGGAAAATATATCCAAATGTCCAACCATAAGGTCGGTCCAAATGGGTTGGTCGGCCCAATCATATTGGTCGGCCCAACCTGATTAAGGGCCCAATCCAATCCCGGCCCGGCCCGGCCCGGTTCGGCCCAATCGAATTGGCGCACCTTAGATTAAATGTACTCCAACACATATAGCACCATAAAGGATGTTCCCCCGGAAGAAAAAAAATGTTGTGGGAAGAGTTCACGGTAAGTTTATTTTAAACCTTGATAAATTAGCAAATAAATTTGAATTTAGAAGTCTTTGAATTTAATTATCTAACATTATTTCAAAATACAGAAAAGGTATCGATGGGCTCCTAAGCATGAGGCGGGCGTCAAGACATGTTGGCGTACCATACTTAAGAGGAGATTCAACGGCATTATGAGTGACGCGAGGAAAAAAAATAAGAGGCCCATATGGGTTTTTGAGACCGACTGGGCGCGACTTCAAGAGTACTGGAAGACACTGGCTTTTGAAGCTAATCTTTACAAGCATCAAAATACCGGAAAGAATGGAGGGGTGGCTAAGGCCCGATGAAGCACACAGGTGGTTCGCTCTGCCACATTGAGCACCACATGAGACTGGTACTTAATTATATTATTTTACGCATTCATATATGTTATGTGTTTTATGTACATATTTAATATTTTAATGATTTTTGTTAACATGAAAAGGAGGTCGGACATGCAATCCCATTCTCGGCTAGTTACGATTGGACACATCAACACCATATCGGCCCAATGAAAGGCGAATGGGTTGATGAAGATTCTAGAGAGTTATCAGTATGTATTTCACTCCTGTTCCAACATTTTTTGATATTAGTTATTTACTGTGATAACTGTGATAACCTGACATTTTATTTGACAGGGGGTGTTCCATGCAGTTTATGACGACGCCGCAAACCAAGCAACTCAAGCAGGCCAGCCTCCTCCAGATTTGCCGACTTAGATTGAGCTTTCTGCTGAGGCAGCGGGTGGGCTAAAAAATGGACGTGTTCAAGGTTTCGGTTCCTTCTCCGATGTGGTAAAGACAATGAAGCGAGGTAGCCAGGCAGTCTCGCATTCATCTATAGAACAAATGATGAACGAAATTGAAGCTAAGTGGAAGAAAGAGATGGAAACTCAATTGGCCGAGAAAAAAAGAGAATTCAAGAGGAGGGAAAAGAAGAGAAACAAGACATTAGCTAGTACCATAGCTGGTATTTTGACAAATAAGGACAATATTGTATTAAGTGCCTCTGAGATAGAAGCTAAATTGAGTAATCTAGATGATGATGAGTTAGATTCAGACTATGACGATGACCCCTTAACTGTCGATGAAGTTTTGGGGGGTCAATAGATGATGTAGTTTATTTTGTATAGTATTGAACTATTGTTATGCTTTTTTTACATAATAATGAACTATTGTATGTTTTTTTTGCGTTCTGTTTTCAAGTGATTTTGGGATTTGTTTGGGTCTGTTATCTGTTGAATTATGGGATATACTGAATTGTGGCAGGGGTCTGTTTTCTGTTTTCTGTTTCTGGAAAACTGGCTTTGTACAAACCGAATTGCAATGGACTAGCGACCTTATTAGGGTATAGGGTTAGGGTTGGGCGACCGATTAGTGACTTAAAAGACACAACGACGTCGTTTTACAAATATCAGTCGCTATTTATTCTAGGGGCGACCAAATTCTAAACATCGGTCGATATTCTGCCACTATTCTTATACCATGGCCGTCTTTTATAAAATAGCGGGATTCTTTTTAAGAGATAGAACTATATTAGGTACTATACTTAAATAGACTCCAAGCAGAACAATTCAAGTAATACATTTGTGTATATATTTACATGAATCATTAAGTGATGGAGTTAAAATTTTAATAATTGCTTATTAATAAAAAAATAATTACTAAAATATTTATATTAGTTCCTATTCGCATTCTGAACGATGTCGGTTTTAAGATTTATAATTTTTTAACTTGGTCCTTCGCTAATCGGTGGCTAATTAACTAATGGGCGACCGAATTCGTCATCGGTCGCTATTAAGATAACTTTCTTTTTAAAAAAATAGCGGAGTTCTTTTTAAGGGATATATAGAAACTAGATTCACGTATTTTAGGTACTATTATATATATATATATATATATATATATATATATATATATATATATATATATATATATATATATATATATATATATAGTCAAAGAAGTAATAATTATACTTATTTATAAAATATCTAAGAATTATGGTAATACATTTGTGTATTCATTTACATGAATCAGATGGAGTTTAAATTTTAATAATTTCTTATTAATAAACAAATAATTATTAACATATTCATCTTAGTTCATATTCCCATTCTGAACGATGTAAATTTTTGGATTTATATTTTTTTAACTTGGTCGGTCGCTAATTATCTAAGGGGCGACCGAATTCGGTCACGCGTTCGCTATAAACAAATTTTAAACTGCGTCATTTTGACAGTTAGTGTCTTCATTAATTCAAAAGTTTTTATTTAATAATAGCGACTGAATTCGGCTACACAGTCACTAGTAAGAAAGGATAAACGACGTCGTTTTAACAGTTTGTGTCTTCATTAATTCGAAGTTTTATATTTAAGAATAGCGACCAAATTCGGCCACGCGGTCGCTATTCGGTTGCTAGTAAAAAAGGGCTAAACGACGTCATTGTTTGTGTTTTATTTCTCTAAAAATATCTAAGGCAAGAAGCCTCTCCCTCTTTCTTCATTCTTCCCAGCCGCGACCTACGTCCACCTCCACCTGCTCCGGCGATTTCCCCTCAAAGCCACCATGAAACCCCTCCCTCCTCCCGTCGCCACCACCTCCGGCACCTCCAAAAATTGAAAATCCCTAAATCGAAATCCTAATCCCTAAATCAAGTAGAAGCAGAGCAATCAACACTACTACAGAATCACCTCCTGTTTCTTTCTCTTCTTGGTTTGATTTCTTCATTTTTAGCTGTTAATGTTTTGTAGGTTTTTTTTTTTTGTTGCAAAGCTTAGGTGAGAATCTATTATGCTTGTGTTTGTTTGTGTGTATAAACTGTTATGTTTATGTGTGTGTGTATAAACTTAGGTGAGCAATATTTTAGAAGCTTAGGTGAGCAATTTCATAAACTATTACGTTTTTGTTTGCTTCCATTAAAAGTGTTGACAGTGTGTGTGTGTGTAAACTATAATTATACATGGTTGAATTGGTGAATTTGATTGAGCTAAAACAAAAGGATGAAATAAGCTTGATTGAAGAATTCATGGAAAATGGTAAAGGATGAAATAAACTATTTATGTTTCGGTTTTTAGTTTTTGAGTAAATGTTTCAATTCCTAAATATAAGACTCTTTAGACAATTTTAGACATATACCCGTAGCGGTTGAAATCTTATATCCTCATTTGATGTCCCATTTCATGTTTCAATAATAAAAAATTAACACGTATTAATTTTTTAATTAAAAAATGTATAATCTAAAAGAAAAAGTGGAACTCATAAAGGAAAAGTGAGCACGTGACAATAATGTATTCGTGTGATAGGAAACGATATTTAATTTTTTCTAGGTGTTTGCCGATCACTTTCCTTTTGTAGTGAGAATTTGATATTTTGATTTGACCAATATTTATATTTTTTAGCAGCGGTTAATTTTGGGATAACACGGGTGAAGGAAGAAGACATCAATCACCCAATTGCCAGTTTGCATGTGAAAGGTGTGTTTCAGCTGCGTGGTATAGTTGAGACCTATCATGAAGACCTATGGAAAAGTTTTACATTTTTCTTGAAATGTTTTACATTTTTCCCATTTGAAGACCTATCATTGTATTATCTCCCTGGTTTTTGCGTCTTTGTATTATCTTCCCGGTTTTTTGCATCTTTGTATTATCTCCCCGGTTTATGCATCTTTGAATCATCTCCCCGTTTTTCAATCTTTGTATTAGATGAAAATATTTTGTTAGTTGTCTTTTATCTCTAAAAAAAGTTGGTTGTGAATGTGACATTACTTTAGTGAGATAAAATTTTCCATTTTTTAATTATTGGAATGTATGCTAATTATATCATTTTAGTTCCAATAAGTAAACAATTGATAATCGAACATAACAAGAATATAAATACATCGTTCTATTGCACAATAAAATTCAGAACAAACAATATATATAGACAAGATTCCATTAATAACATAGTAGACAAGACGCCATTATCACACGTTAAAAATTACTTGAAAAATAAGGTTGAAAATCATCAAACATAAGGTTCAAAATTAATATGCATTTACTTATTAAGACTTGATATATGCAGATATAGTGTTTATAATGGAGGATTGTAGTTGGATGTATATGGATTCGACAACAAATGGTGGACCTCGTTATAGTCCAGAATTTATAGCGGGATTGAAACGATTTGTGAATTTCGCTGTTAGTATGTCTGCTAATGTACCAATTGATGGGATTAGGTGTCCTTGTGGGGTTTGTAAGAATAAGTATTTTCATATGCCTGATATTGTGAAATATCATCATGTTATGAACAGATTTGTGTCTAACTATTTTAATTGGACATGTCATGGCGAGGCATTCATTCCAATGCCACAAATTCTGTTTGTTCATGATATGGATAATTCTAGAAAACATATGACACGGAACAATTATCAAGAGATGGTTCTTGATGCTGCTGAACCCAGTTTTAATGAGCCGGATAATAGGGATGTGAGAGGCACAAATGTTCTATGACATGTTGAAGGCTGTTGATAACCCACTGTACAATGGTTGTACAAACTATTCACAGCTATCAATGACTGCTAGAATGATGAGTATTAAGTTTGAAGACAACTTATCTGAAACTACTATAGATAAATTTGCGCAGTTGATGAAAGAGGCGCTTCCTCCACAAAATAATACTTTAGACGACTTTTACCAAATGAAGAAATTGGTTAAAGGCCTTGGATTACCGTTGCAAAAGATTGACGTTTGTTTTAATGGTTGTATGTTGTACTAAAAAGATGATGTTGAGAGTATAGAATGCAAGTTTTGTGGCCATGCTAGTTACATTAAGAAAAAGATATCAAAAAATACACGACAGAAAGAGATTGCTTGCAAAAAGATGTATTATTTTCCAATTACTCCGAGATTACAAAGATTGTATGTATCTGAGAAAACAGCAAGACACGTGACATAGCACTCAGACAGTGAGAGGGAAGAGGGAATAATGAATCACCCAAGGGATGGGGGAAGCTTGGCAACATTTTGATAGAACACACACCGATTTTGCAGCGGAACCTCGGAATGTAAGGCTTGGGTTATGTACAGATGGTTTTGCACCTTTCGGCATGTCAGGGAAGCAATATTCTTCTTGTCCAGTCTTCTAACACCTAATAATCTCCCCCATTGGATGTGTATGAAGAATAATGTAATGTTCTTAACTATCATTGTACTTGGACCCCAAAATCCAAAACACAAGATTGATGTGTACTTGCAGCCTCTCATCGATGAATTGAATCAGTTGTGGGGTGAAGGTGCGAAAACATATGACATCTCAAAAAAGCAAAATTTTAAACTGAGGGCTTCATTACTTTGGAAAATTAGTGATTTCCCAGCATATGGAATGTTGGAGTACAGCTGGCATTCACGCTTGTCCATATTGTATGGAGGAAACACAAGCGTTCCATTTGCAAGCTGGCGGAAAACAATCATGGTTCGATTGCCACAGATGCTTCTTGTCACTTGATCATCCTTTTAGAAGAGATGCAAAGGGATTCCGAAAGGACCGGCGACAAGAGAGAGCATACCCTCCATCTCGCCTGACTGATGATCAAATGTATTTTAGAGTTAGAGATTATCCAAAAATTACCGATACAGTTGAAGAGATTTGGTAAAGATCACGGCAGGGGTCGGGATCACAATTGGGCCAAACGTAGCAAATTTTGAGACTTACCTTATTGGCAGATACTTCTGATAAGACACAACATTGATGTCATGCATAATGAAAAAAATGTGTTTGATAACGTCTTTAACACTGTGTTGGACGTGAATGGTAAAACTAAGGACAGTGTTAAGGCTAGAGTGGATGTTGAAAGGTATTTCAGTCGACCGGAATTGAATATTAAACATGATGGCCGAGGTAAAGCAAGGAACCCAAATGCATGTTTCACCCTTAGCAAGGCACAAAAAGAGATGGTTTTGCACTGTGTGAAAGAATTAAGGCTCTCAGATGGCTATGTATCGAATTTGGCGCGATGCGTTGATATGAAAGAGCTGAAAATGTCTGGTATGAAGAGTCACGATTGTCATTTATTCATGGAGAGACTTATCCCTATTTCTCTCAGAGAAGTACTACCGGCAAATGTTTGGGGACCCTTGGCTGAACTTAGTCTGTTCTACAGATATTTGTGTTCCCCAAAGTTGACTGTGGCGCATATGCAAGAATTGGAGGACACTATTGAAGGGATTCATGGGCGGAAACTCGTTCCAAACACCTATGAGTCCTCCCCTGAAGGATCCGCTCATACAAAACGAATCGGAAAATTACAAGAAAAGACTTACGTTTTGAGTTCAAGAATCGGATTCTTGAATGGAAGATGCTATCTTTATGGCTCGGATGCAATGATCACCTTGAGTCCTCATTTGCGGAATTACTTCCTACCGGTATCCACGCGACGAAACGGGCAGCGAGTGCTAGCTCTCCGTTTTTCTGAGTTTCTGGAATTAGGGAGAAAAGGAAGCAGAACAAGAAATCTTATTTCTTGTGGGTTTTGGTATTTCGGCTGAAAATCTCTTACCCTAGGGTTTCGGCCAAGAGTGGTTTATATAGACTATGAGAGTTTGTTCCCATAACCAACTCTCACATCCTCAACTTCTCTCGGCAGTGGGAGTCTTTAACTCCCACGTCCCCTAGACTTCTGCTGGTAGTGGGAGTCTTTATCGGATAATAACTCCCACGTAATCCCAGCTATTAACCAAATACTGAAAATGCCCCTTATCTATAATTCGAATAATAACGCTTTATTATTATCAGAAAAATAAATGTCAGATACAATGAACCTAGACACATTCTAGATTCATTGAATCTAGACATGAAGCTCGATAGCTCGTCTATGCGTGTGACCCTGTAGGTTCATCTCACAGTGGCAATGAAAACACACTTAGTAGTAGTATGTGTTCATAAATCACAAGCGGTCCCTAGCAGGACATTGTGACTACCCAAAGTGAATGAATTTACGGTGGAACCTAATATCAATCCACTATTTAATCTCTTTGTCTCGTGATATCCTAATTAAGCATAAGGCATGGTAGTCGTCACTCTTATTAAGCTTAATTGTATTTATGCTCGATCTCTAGGTAGACTGTTCCAACAAATAGTATCTGATAACCACTTTATCAAATACATTTGAGCACGGCCATGCATTTAGACAGTCTTTCCCTATCGAGGGGCCTATGGATATCTCTCTCTAATAAGAGAGGGACAAATTCCTTACAATGCCTCTCACATTCAAGCCATGATAGGACGCTACATCCGATCATCAGTCGTATTGATTACTCGATTAAAAGCAACGTACGACTGAGTCAAAACGTGGCTCCATTCATGCTAGAATCAAATGGAGAAATAAGGTCTAAGGATTCTAAAATAGTATTGAGGAAGTAATACTTATGACTAAGGACCATGAAGTATTACTTCTCTAACGGATCACGTCCGATACGATATATCTCAATACATTGCATCTATGATATGATTTGTACTTATTACACGTGATTAGTAAAACGTAATCATCAATCAAATATCATACTAGTTTTATTTCATTGTAAAATAGATTACATAAAACTAGGGACAACTAGAATAGTAATTACATAAGCAAATGTCTTTTACTATCAAATCACGCATTTGATGTTCATAAGCAAAATTAACTATTCATATGAAATGCTCAAATAGATATAAAACGTACAACATATGCTAATGGTCCTAGGGCACTACTAACAACTATCGCTATATTATTATGTAAGCTAGAGAGAATATTTCCCCCGGGATTTTTTGATGTCATGGAACACTTGCTGATTCACCTTCCGTACGAAGCCAATGTTGGTGGCCCGGTACAGTTTATACCTGTTGTAACTCGATTTGCTGCAATTTTTTGACCATATATAATGCCTTTAAGGATGAAATTTGTTCTTTGTGCAAGCCAATAGAGGGCCCTTAGTTTATAAGTTTTAGACAAGCAAATCAAACACTTTCCTAAGCTAATTCTTCCAATCATTCATCAAAACATTTCTATTTGAGAAAGAGCTTCATCTACATATTCTTTCATTCTCAAATATGAATTAGAGCTTACATTGTATTATCCAATCCTTAGAGGGATTTCATTTTCTTGAGCTTAAATGTAAAATTTCATGGGTTGAGATTATCTTTCTGTGTAAAGGGTTGAGTGGTAAGGCTTGTTTGTGAGAGTGGTGGTTTTGGGCCTCCAATGAGTTGGAGTGGATCATTCTTGTAATCATATGAACTAGAGTGAATGGTGAACCCGAAATAGATGTAGGGTTGATGTGTTCGTAAAACCTCATCACTTAGTAGACTAGGTTAGAGAAAGTTCCCAAGGGTGGAAGGTTGCATGAGTGTGTAAAAGACTATTAGTTGGTTTGTCCTTCCTTGTAATCTCTCAAGACAAGCTAGTGGAAAGTTTCTAAAATCCTTGGGTGTGTCCAAAGGTAATGGATATAAATCATTGAGATCGAACCACTATACATCCTTGTGTTTGATCTTCTAACTCTATCTTTTTCCATTCAAGTTCTTACATTATACTTGTGTTTATGTACTAATGAACTTGTTTGTATATGCTGCTATATATTGTGTATCTTGTGTTAGTCAATTTTCTTGTTATCTCTAATATTAGCTTGGACAATAGGGATTGCATTTAGAGATCTTTATACATTTATATATCTTCTTCTTCTTTTAGGGGGGTGGGGGGTTAGTAGTCTAGGCGCTGTGGCCCCGTGTCGAACTCAGGACCTCTCGATCGTGAGCGAAGGGGAGCCCCACTGGGCTACGACCTTCTTGACTCATTTATATATCTCTTGCTAAATGATATCCTTCATGACTTGTGTGGTTGTTCTTACAAGCTTTGCATATAGGAATCTTGACCTAGACAATACTTGATCATATTCATTGTCTTGTATTCCTATGTGATGCATTTACACACTTAAGTCACCTAAGTGACATTCCGTTAATTCACATTATATATGCTTAATGAACATAATTGTTATTAAAGTGATCACTTTGTAAAAGATTGTGGTAGAAAATTTTAAATTATTTGAGAATCTTATTCACCCCCTCCTCTAAGGTTCTCTCCTTCGGGTATTGCAAATGCCTTTCAGGTATTTCAATTGGTATCAGAGCCTAGTCTCCCTTTTTGTTAGGATTAACACCCTATGATGATCTATGGCCATACGCTTTTCAACCCATTCTTTAGAAGAGTCTTCATTACCCTTCTGTGATGACTCCATCTTCTCTATGTGACTATATGGTTAAACTCTTGTTGTCATCTACTGATTCACCTTGCTGAGCTTTATAGAAACATGACCTTATGTTCCTTCAACCAACAAACAATGTGTCAAAATGCCAAAGAAAAAAAGAGAACTCTACAAAAGATGATGGAATTACAAGGAAGAGGAAGAGTTGTGCCACAAAGCTTCAAAGATAAATATTCAAAGAGAAGTAGCATTGGGGTGGATAAAAGGAGATGTGCCCAAAAGAAGAAATTCAAAAGCTCTCTTTAGCACTTGGATTCTCAAAGCTCAAATGTGAATCCATTGAAGAACAAGTTTCTTTAAGACAAAGGGCAAAGCAACAAGTGATGACAAATGCCAAAATGTCAATCCATACTCCTCATCACTTGGTAAGAAACCAAAGGTATCAAAATCACTTTCTCTTAACACTATTTGAAGTGTTTAATTTTTGTTAAGTGATTTTGCTATGTATATGCTTGATCTTATTAATATTGCATCGTTTGCTCTTATTTGTCATATTCATATAGATAACCTCTAGCATGATCATTACATGTTTATTTAGCTAAGGTTTCTATGAGATGCAACACATACAACTTGTATGATTCTTGTTCTTAATTGCCTAGCTCATATAGAATCTTTCTTGTTGTGATTTCATTTTTGTTCCTTGGGAATAAATGTGCAATTTGAGAAATTCAGCTAACCTTGATGAACCTTTAAAAAGGTACCTAGTTATTCTCAAGTTTTCTTTGTAGGTACAAAAGGTTCAAATCTTCATTTTAAAGACATGAACCACAAGGAATGGCACAAGTGAACTAAGACTCCAAGAAAAGAGTCACATGCCAAGGATTGCAATGTAGAGGGCTCATCAAGGAAAAGAAAATTCATCCCAATGATGACTCTACACTTGCCATGAAAGAAGAGGAGATTGCTTCCATCTCATCAACCAAGGATGAACAACAAAGAAAAAGAAGCAACCACAAGTCAACCTCTCCAAGAGCTTCAAATGAAGTGATGACAACGACAAAGATCATACAAAAGGCCTCAATGGACTCATTGATAAAATAGATCAACCAAAATGGTAAATTCTTAACTCATTCCTAGATTGTGATCTTGTTGTTGCTTTTGATCCTTATGTACTATAACCTAGCTATATGATGAGTTAGGTAAATGACTAGGAAGTTTTTGCCTATTTGATTTTTAAACTTGCTTGCTCACTTTAAGGAAAGATTCTTAGTGCAAGTAGTTTAGGATATACTTCTAGTCAATTAAAAGAAAAATAGATTATGTGCTTATTTGTTGATGCCTTTATGTATATCATGTTTTTGCTTGACAATGTGCTAATTGTTTATTCTAAACTTGTCAAGCATGATTGTTTTATAGCATAATTGTTTATTCCAAGCTTGTTTCTTTAAACTCTCTTTTTAGTATGTGCATTTGATCTATTATCTTGATATTGTGTTTTGTGCTCATGACCTTGTATCTTTTTATCTTAATTTCCTAGAGTACAAACACAAACACAAGAATGCACATTCTTATATCTCTTTGATGCCTACTCTTCATCTTTTATATGCTTAACATGATGTGCTTGATTTTTATCATCCTTGATCTTCATGTTAAAATGTTGCATCATATAGAGATATTATTAATAGAGGTGTACTCATTAAGTGGAATGTAAAATGTCCCATCATTAACCCTGTAGGACCCAAACAAAAATGGGTACCATAAGTGTCTTATGTAGGGAACAAATGCAACGAGATGAAGAATTGATTCTTGATGATAAGATCATCCATCTTCCCAAAGCTATGAAGAAGACACTTCCTCCTTGAAGAAGATAATCATGAATTGTGCAAGACACAATTTCAAAGAAGAGCTCAACCTCAAGTAGATTTTTTATTTATTTATTTATTTTTTAATTAAATCCACCAGCGTGGTGGGGCGTTCCCCCGTATATATATATATATATAAAGCCCAAAAAAATTGGCAAAAAGAGGGAGGGGGATTTAAACCAAAACCTCCCCAAAGGTGTAAAAAACACCCAAAATACAAAAAGATAGCAATGAAATGCAACCTCACGCATTTATGCATATGCACAAGGTTGTTACAATTAAAACTATGCTATGATGCAAATCTATAAAAAGAGAGGGTGATTTAAACGAAAACCTCCCAAAAATGTGTAAACAACTTCCCTAAACAATCGCCACATATTCAAAACAGCCCCGTATTGAATTCCTGGCAGAACAGTAGAAACAGAGCATTTCTACACTGGTACAGCTGAAACTGGTGATTTCTGCACTGGTACACTGTCCGAAACAGGGCATTTTTGCACTGTTTCGGCCGAAACAGGGCATTTCTGCACTGGTTTTTCCAAATTCTGCAGTGATACACTGTTCGAAACAGGGGAAATCTGCACTGGTAGGCTGAACAAAAGCTCCAAATTACAATACACGAACAAAAGCTCTAAATGTATCAAACCGCGAATATTACTTGGCACTAAAGAAAATTCGTCAAAGGTAAGACTTGAACGTGTTGTACAAGACAAGTTTGCTAAGGCGTCCGCAACAGAGTTAATCTCACGAAAAACATGAACAATCTTGCGATCTCCAATAATTGATAGTACTTTGCGGAAAATAGAATCATATCTCCAAGAAGAAATAGTACCTTTGTGTAAAGCACTAGCCAGAGTTGATGAGTCCGTCTGAATCTGCAGGCGAGGTACTTCACACAGACATGCCATTTGTAAGCCTGCGAACAAAGCTTCTATTTCTGCCTCAAAGCTCGTTTTGTTGTCACCAATGAATGTCGCGAAAGCTCGATAAAATCACCATTAGAACGCCTAAGAATACCACCAATGTCGGAGATTCCTGGGTTCCCCTTTGAAGCTCCATCAATGTTCAGGATAGCTTCGTCTGCCTCGATGTTTCCGCCCCATTTTATCACCAAAATTTTCCTCGGCAGAAACGAAGCATTTCTTGGCATAATATTCTTGGCCTTCGTCAGTGTACCTGTATAATCCCTGAACTGAGCCAAAATACTGGAAAGAGAAGTGGTCTTAGCCTCATTCACAAATCGACACCTCGCTTTCCAAAGTAGCCAACAAGCCGAACAAGCCATTGCCAAGATCAATTGAACCCCCTTAGAGGGGGCGAGCGAACCACCAAGTAGAAAGCAACTCCCGTAAGGTATTCACCCTAATGGCATCATCAATTAAACCAACCTGAAGAGCGGCTTCATGCCATATCCTTCGAGCTAACGGACATTGAACAAATACATGATCATATGTCTCCATTGCCCCTAGACAAACACAACGAGAGGCCAAAGGGACTCCAAAATGCTTTCGATCCTCATCCAAAGCCAAAAAACGATTAAGTAACTTCCACATAAATAGAGAAAGAGATAAAGAAAGCACCTTATCCCAAATACATTTCCTTGAATGTTGAGAAACTCCCAAATCCCTTAAACATGTTATTGCCGATGCAAGAGTGAAATTACCATGTTGAGCTTCCATCCAAATCAGCTTATCCTTCTCTTGAATTGTCCCCAACTGGATTTCTGGTAGTTTTGCAATTATAGGCATAGTGAGGCAGCCGCGAAGGGCAGCCCTGTTCCATATTCCGTCGGCACAAAAATCCTTCACTTGGGAACGGCACAAATCTTCTTCCGGTTCACTGACCATCGGTCCAAAGAGCCTTCCAACGTAAAATTTTCATATACAAAGCTAGACTCCCGCCCCTCAACAAGCAAGCAATGTGAGGTTCAACCATATTTTTTAACTTGCATCATTCTCCTCCAACTTGGCGAACACCCCGCAACCACCAAACTCAATTTTACATGTATAAGATCCTTACAATACTTTTTGCGCAAAAATTTAGCCCACAGTGAATTCCCTGTTCGAAATTTCCACCATAATTTCCATGAAAAGGCATCATAGAAAGTTAATAGCGAAATAACACCCACTCCATTACTTTCCACCTCTCTAGACATGTTCTTCCAGGACATCCAATGTTTTTTCTCCACTCCATCTGTTTGTCCCCGCACGAAGCGTGAAAACATTCGCTCCAATGTAATCATTACGTAACGAGGAACATTACAAGTGGAAAGAATATGCATAGGAATAGAATTAAGAATAGAACGTACCAACACAATGCGTCCTCCCATACTTAAAAGATTCCTCTGCCAGCCTTCAATTCTTTCGGCAATAGTGGCTAGCATAGGTTGAAAATAAAGAACTTTCCAACGACCCGGAAATATCGGGCATCCAAGATACTTCATAGGAAAATCTCCTTCAATGAATCCAGTAATAGATTGGATCATAGTCTTAGATGCAATATTCGTTCGATTAGATGTATAGAAAGAACTCTTCCCAATGTTGATTCGCTGGCCCGAACTATCCTCATAATGGCTAAGGAAATCCATCAGACGTTGAATGTTTTTCTTTTGACCATTCGTAAAAATAACAATATCATCCGCGAAAGCAAGATGCGAAATAATAAGAGATTGCCTAGGAACATGATAAGGATCAATTATTCGGATGCGAGATAAATTATTTAGTCCCCGAGACAAGCACTCAGCCGCTAAAATAAACGAGTAATGGTGAAAGAGGGTCACCTTGTTTCACTCGCGCTATGCGTTACGGTATCCATAAGAAGCCCCATTTACCATCACCGAAAACCAATTAGACTTCAAGACATTATGTATCAGATTAATAAAATGATGACCAAAACCGAACCGGGACAAAATAAGAATGAGGAAAGAATGTGATACTCTGTCGAATGCCTTTTTCATATCAAGCTTAATGATTAAATTACCCCCCCGGACTTTATTATTGATAGAATGCACCATTTCCATGGCTAGCAAAATATTATCAGAAATAGATCTACCCTTGATAAAGCCAGATTGATTAGAGCAGATAATTGAAGGCAATAGGGTACCAATTCTCGAAGCCATAACTTTCGTAATAACCTTATTAGCAAAGTTACAAAGAGAAATAGGTCGAAACTCACTGAAGTTTGTAAGGCTTGGAACTTTCGGCAACAAAATTAAAGTAGTACTAGCAATAGCTTTCGGCAGGGGGTTACCAGACCAAAAATCACATACCGCCCACAAAACATCATTCTTTATAATATCCCAACAGTCCTGAAAAAAGCCACCTGAGTAACCATCCGGACCAGTCGCACTATTACGGTCTAGAGAGAAGACCGCCTCATGTACCTCCGATAAAGTAGGTAACCTTGATAGTTCCCGATTTGATTGTGAGTTTACCATGCAGGGAATGTAACTGAGTAAATCATCAGAGGGGGATATAACATCCTCGGCAGAAAAAAGAGTGGAGAAGTATTGCACCGCTTCACCACCGATTTCCTTGTCATCTGCTAACCACAATCCAGAGTCATATTGAATTTAGATGATATGAAGACTAGCCACACTTTCAAGACAATGAAAAGAAGAAATTAAAAGTGGCTAGGTCATGTGGAAGAAGAAGAATGGGGAAGAATGGCTAAAGTGAAAAATGGAATGAACAAGGTCAAAGGAGACACTTCAAAGGAAGATGAGTCTACAAGGCCAAGTGAAAGTCCATACATCAACTCCAAGAAGCAAACATCTCAAAGATGAGAGAAGAAGATTGGAGTTACCCGCAAAGACATCCTCAAGAGCTTCAAATATGACATCTCATTGAGGAAAGTCAAGTAAGAGTAATGGGAGCCAAATGATTAAGAATCATCAAATGAAGAAAATTGGTTGGTATAACCTTATCTCCCTTGGTTTAGCTTATTATTTTTGTTATTTCTATATCTCATGTGCTTTATTTCTTAGCTTATGAGTTTGGTTATAACTTGTTTTGATTTGCCTTTGTGGTTCAATTTCTTGATTTCTAGAAAGACATTTTCAAAATGACCACCTTAGTTATGTTTAAAAGGTTTTAAAGTTCTAAAAAAACCTAAATTGTGTTTTAATTTTACAAGGTTTATCCCTCTTTATAGCAACTTAATCTTAAAAAAATTTCATCCTTTTATAGTTGCATAAAGTGTTATGGAAAACCTTATTTTTATGGATATATGACCATTTTTGCTTTCTTAGAGTTATCTTAACTATTTTATCAATATATATATATATATATATATATATATCTTAACTAGATGCCTATATCCTATGGTTTTATTTTTTATACTTATGAATGGAAACAACCTTGCTTTGGATTATACCTTATGTCAAGTTGTTGATTTGTTTATTCTAAGTATGGTCACTACAACAAAACATCAATTTTGAGATAATAGATTGCGTCCCTAACGTGTCCCAGATTAGACGTTTTGGATCGATTTGGGAAGGAAACGATGTACTCCCAAAAAAACCCCGTCGCAAAAATTTAGGGACAGAATATCGTATCGGTCCCAAAATATTTGGAACGGATTTAGGATTGATATATTACGGAAAAATATTTAAAATTTTATTCTAAAAAATCAATTAGATTATTAATTATAATAATATCAATTAAATATAAAAACTAATAAGGAGAATGTTAAATTCATCCTAAATCTGTCCTAAAAGTTTGAGATGGATTATAGACAAATTCATATTTTTTTGATAAAAATAAATGTTGCAAGCGGAGAAGCTCATTTATATGAACCATCCCATACTGGGATAGAGACCACCCTATTGAGGGTGTGGAATGTGGGTGCACAAGTTTGATCATGGAACTGCTGCACTAGACTGGGATTGACATGTGGGTGCGCGAGCTCGACCACGAAATTGCTGCACTGTATTGGGCCATTTTTAGTATAATTTTTGCATAATGTGAGATTCGAACCTGTGTGACCGGTTGGAGAGCATGTGCTCTTCCGCTGGACCAAGTGAATTATCGTGTAGTATTTCATGTTACATTAAATTTATAGTATATTGTACATATAATATGAATGTCTTATTTATTTACTAAATATTTAATATTAAAAGGTAAAAAAATATATATATGAAACTAATGTCTACATTACTTTAAAATTATAATTTTGTGTGGACATTTAGTGCATTTTTTCATAATTCTAAACTGAAGCATTAAATTGTTTTGTTTGTAACATTATCATCAAAACAAGGATGTTGAAATAAATGATTATAGATATACAATATCGTTTTGTATTAAGATATTAATGCATTTATTTGGATTAATTTATTCTCAGAAGAGTGGGACAGCTAACAAAAATTTAAATATTACGGGTACTAGCAAAAGTGTTGTAGGCACTAGCAGGAACAGAGCATACAATATAAATAATATATACCATGAAAATAAACCTATACTCATAAAAATAGCTATGTTCACTCCACCTCAAGTAAATACCTATTCTCAAAGCCTGTTAGTTGAAAAACAAAATTTTAACTATATAGCCCTGAGATATATACAAAATGCCAAAACAGTTATTGATTTCTTAAATACAAAACCAACCCAGTTACCAACAGAGCAATTATATTCTAAAGGATTGGGATATACCACCCAAAAGTTACAAGGATTAAATAAGTTAATAGCAATGCCAGAAACAAATCCAAATCTAATATCATCAGCTTATGCATATGCATTATTAAATGTTGTATACACAATTAACGGACAAGAGCTAGATGGAATACCAGAAGTCAAGACAGCAGCTAAGACCTATCAGGAAACTACAAAGGCTGACATGATTTATATTAGATTTTATTCAGCACCGGCAGAGATATATTATGGTCATATAAAACCCCCAATCCAAGTAATAAAATTGGGGATAACAAGAGATATGGTTATACATGAGGAGATACCGACACAACAAGATATTATTGAAGCACAGGATATTCCAAAAATATTACAACAAAAAAGAGAAGTAAACTTGAAAGTAATTTTCCAAGAGCTAAGGAATACTTATGAATCTAGAAATCCTATATGGATGTATTACAGCAGAGATCAAAAATTAATTTACTCCATGAGTAAAATAAGCCAGAAGCAGAGCAAGAAGTTAGAAGATGGTTAGAAACAATAGTACTACCAGATGAAGCGCCAAAAACTAGAGCCATGAAAAACGAATGGATTTCCGAAGAAGCTAAACGACAGTTAGGCTGAAATTTCAATAATATACCAGAGCACAATTGTCGTCACTGCGGCGGACAACATATTGAGGTGCCTGACATAAAGTTAGAATAAATTTAAAATAATACCTCAATAATGTAATCTTTAGATAAAGCAAATAGTAAAGATTCGAAAGATGTAAACTTTAGATAAAGAAAACAGTAGAATCAAATAATGTAAGGTCATAGACCCCAGTTATCTAAATGTAATTGGTAGGATAGATTTAAAGTAGGATTCTTCCTTATCCTTGGAGTACTATAAAAGGAGGAAGTAAGATTGAAAGAAGGCACCGAAAATCCTTCCCAGCATACCAGCATTTGTAAAATCATTCCTTTATCCTTTATAAAAATTTCAGTTATCTAAAACACTCTAATGTTATTCTTTATCACAATCTATGGAAGAAAATAAGAGCACAGATAAGGTATGTTTGTTGCATTTGAGCAAAATTGATATTCATGCTACTGTTATAATCCAGTTTTCATTTATGAAACCATAGTATAACCTTGCTAATTTATTTCTGTGTATTAATTCTTAAAACCAAAGTACCAACTAGTAACATAAGTTTGTAAAAGGTCAGCATGGTAGCCACCGTTTTTCCCATTGTGTCAGGAGGGCTGTAGGGAATTTTTGGCAAGCCAATTTGAATGAATGACCATATGGTAAGTAGAAGGTATTAGGTAAAAAGAATTTCTACATTAAGAAATAGAGGAGTCAGGTTAAACTATAGTTAAAGATTATGGCACCTGGATAGTAATAGTAGTATGATAACAAAAGCTCATGACATTTATAATCCTTATTAATAAATTTTATACCAATTTTGTATAATGGATTTACAAATTGATATGTTATGCAGATTAAGAACTAAATATAGAAATACAAAAAATATAGACTTAATTGATATTTATATAACAGAAAAAAGATTAATAAAACTATTAAGTAAATCTCTTCCTAATGAAATTATTGTTCACATTATTAAAATAGTAGAAACTTATAATAAAGAATAAGAGATATTACACATGATTTATGAAGATCCTAGTTATCTGAAATATATAGATGCCTTAAGATTTTATAATACTTATTGCTAGATACATATTTAAAACACAAGAATAAACTTACCTTAAGTAAATCAACAGTTATGAATGGAAAATTAACCATTAACTCAAGTAACCCCAATTTGGTATCAACCAATATAATGAGTAGGAAAATACATCCGGTATTACAAAAAAGATATACTCTAAGAAAAGAAAATATAGAAATAGATAGTGCTAGAGGTTTCCCTGTAGAAACTATAAACTTTGGAGAAGCTATACCTTTTATATTAGTAGGCTATGGAGGATTACAAGAATATAAACAGTTAAATTGGACAAATTTATTCTTATATGATAAATTAGGTAAATACGAAAACTTTTATGATGAAATAAAAAAAGCTATAGAAAGTAATCAAGAAGAAAACATATTATTAGCTATAGAAAGATTACCCCCAGTAATAGGAGAAATTATAAGAGAATATTTAAATCTTATAAAAGAAATAGACATACCTATAGAAATACAATTAGGAATAATTAAAGAAAAATAAAATCAATTAGAAACTAAAATAGACTCAATCATAACTTATTTAGGGATACACACTTATAAAAAAGAAGTAATAATACATCAATAACAATATGAAAGAACCAGTAGAAGATATGAAAATAAACATAAAAATAATTGTAGAAAACTTAGAAGAAGTATATAATGAAATTAAACAAATTAAATAAATATTAACTAAAATAGAAAAAGGGAAAGAAATAATAATAGAAGAACCAAAATTAATACATGAAGAAGATACTAATACTGAAAGTAGTAATATAAGACTTATGTTTGATAAAAAGATATTTCAACAAATAGAAAAACAGGATTTCAGTATAACTAAAGATAAGGTGTTTCGTATACCAGTGTTAAGAAAATTGTTGTCTAAAAATACTGAAGAATACTATATAGTTAATAAGAGAGAACACGCTATAGAAGAAATGTCCACATAACGAATTTTAAGTGGTTAAACACATGAATTAAAATATATACGTATACAAATGATTTCACTCGAGAAAATATGCTGCGCCACAAAATTACAAATATTTTCGCAAGTTAACTAAAGGGAAATTCTCAACACACATCTTTATGTCTCGTACTGAATGTCTGGCGCATAAAGTAAATTTATAGCTTAGAGCACATTAACGGTGACTTGACATTTGACTAGGGGGTTTGGTAGCATGTTAAAAATATAATTAAATGGGATGCAAGGTCTGATTTTCATTATGTAAATAATGTAATATATAAATTGTAATAATGCTGACGAAGATGGTGTTGCCGAATTCATTACAAATTCAGATTTTTTGGGTGAGCTTGTTGCAATTTTCAACATCTGTCTTCCAAGCAGATACTTAAATCTTAATTCATATTTACCAATAAATAAACCTTGCGTTTCATCAAAAAAATATTCAAAATTAGATTTTAATCCCAATCTAAAAAAAGAAGAAAATGTGTTCTTTTAATTCTTAAATTGCGTTTCATCAAAAAAATATTCTTAAATTGCTTTTTTAATTATGATTTCGAGTTCATCAGGTTTGCATATATTTGGAATCGATTTGAATTCTTCTGTGACTTTACATAACACTCTCTCCATAATCTCCATAATGTTTTATTTATTTATTCTAAAATAATCAAGATGAACTATAAGTATTAATAAGATTATAATAGGAATATTATAAGTAGACTTTTTGACTGCCGACATTGTTATCATCTTATAATTGATGTTTGTTAGTAAATCACCTTTTACAATATTCATTACTCCATCCATTCCTTCAAAATTCAAGATGTTTTTATAATTAAAATATTTATATTTTTTATTTAAATATGATTTGTATGCAGATAATTTTGATATGGACCAGCTCCATTGTATCATGCGATTCAGAACTGACATCATCACTACATAATAAGGATACAGAATAAGGAGAGAGACAATTATGTAATGAAGTGATTAATTCTGGACCACAAAATTCATGTGGATCTGGTTCATATCAGAAAAATCCCTTGTATACCACTAATTCTATTTATGAGAATAATGTTGATATTTTAATTACAAAAATATTTTAATTTTTGCTTGATTAATTTTCGTAACATTTAATGAAAATTTTATATTTTGTAGTACTATATATATATATATATATATATATATATATATATATATATATATATATATATATTGAAGGAGTGTTTTTCAGACCAAACAAAAAAAATGATGTTAATGTCCATTTGGTGTTGGACTGATACGGCCAACGTAAATGTTTACATATATATATGTACTTATCATTTATAATTCGATTGGTACACAATTTTTTAATTATATATATATATATATATATATATATATATATATATATATATATATATATATATATATATTTGATAAATTATGATAATTATGAGTGAATGAGTATTTTGTTAGATGAGTGAGAGAGAGACGAGTCAAAGTCAATTTTTCTTGTAAGAAGAAAGAAAGGCATACAAATATTTGTTTATAGAATACCAAAGTCGCATAGAAAAATTGTCTCCTATATGCAAGAAACCCAAAACTTGTCTTGATAACTATCCAAATAGAAGAAAAAAACAAACAAACACTGAAGAAGTCCACATTCTGGGGCTTGCGAGTAATTTAAAAGCAAAACACCCCTGAAGAAGTCCACATTCTGGGGCTTGCCAGTAAAATTAGGGTGGGGGGGGGGAATATTTTGTCTTCGTGTGTATTTACATTCTTATACTCAATATTCTGGGACTTGTGGGTAATTTAACAACAATAAACACATCAATGAACCAGAAACAATATCAATAAGATCCCAAATAGAAAACATAATCAATAAAACCAAAAATAACATTACATAACCAATTATCTTATTAAAAAACACAAGTTTACACTTCTCATTTACATAACAACTCTCTCAATCAAAGTGTGCACTCCACTCCCCCAGTTCCTTTTTTCTTGTTTCTTTATAACCTTGCAGTATACTCCTTGGTGTCATTTATATGTATATCCTTGAAAGTGCATGAGTTGCAATATGAGTTGCAATCTGTAATTGGCCGTTCAAGTCCGTCGGTATTCGGTCGGTAACAAAATATATAGCGACGGAATAGCGACCGTTCAAGTATTGGTTTGAGTTGGTCAACGGGACCGATATGGCCGAGGAATTAGCAACGGAATAGCGACCGCACTTTTTTTTATTTCAGGTCGGTCGGTATTCAGTCGCTAATTTCGGTAGTTAAACAACTGTTTTCTTGTAGTGTGAGTACATATATGAGGACATGTATGCCAACATACTATTTTCACCAAGCCAATGAGATATTGATTTTGTGGTTAAGGTTGAGGCATCACGACATATAGGTCATGAGTTCAAATTCTCTCTCCACTTTTTTAATTCCAAATTTTTTATAATAGACAAACACTTCCCCCAATTAAAAAAATTAATACTATTTTCACCTAACAAGTGAGAAGTGTTCTTTGTCAAATATTGGGGGGAAAATAAAATAAACACACACTGAAGAAAGTACACATTTTGAGGCTTACGAGTAAACTTACAGAGAAGTGACAAGTGTTCTTTGAGTGAAAATTAACTAATGGAAATCTATATCCACTGAAAATCTCAATCGGCAATGAAATGTGTTAACTCATGAGTTTATAAGTGATTTAGATTTTTTCTTAAACATTTGATATGGGACTTCATAATTCAAATAATTGAGTCTTTGTCTGAAATTTCTAGTTTAAATTCAAACAATTTTTTTCATGAGTGAGAATTTGAGGTTTCATTTATACACTTATTCAAAAGAGTTTCAATTTCAGTGTCAGTTTGAGTCTCAAGCCCAAAACATTTTACCTAAGTACACCAATGTTTGTAAATCTAGAATATAGATATATAATTAAAATGTAAAACTCCTTGTTCAAAATGATAATTGTGAGATCATTAACATACAGATTTTGATGACTTTTCTAACATGTACTATTGCTCCTTTTTTGTCTTTTTTCAGAAAAACAACATATATTATTTAGGGACATGATATTTACATTCTTCTACATCTCCATTTTAAATGAAATTACTTTTATATCCACTCTAATAAATACAGTCGACCCCTAAAAAATTATGACTAAATTACCGTTTCCTTAAAATTCTTGGGTGAAACAAATATCCCAAAAGAAAAAAAACCCTACTTCACAGTCTCCAACTTTGATCAAAAAGCTATTCCAGTTCTGACACAAAATTGAAAACTAAATTTCATCCTACAAAACCTAAATCGACAATAAATCGAAATGGAACTGAAATATTCAAAGCATTGAAATATTGTTTGCTACAAATTAAAGGAAGAACGAAGTATTGGATGACAGAAGTTAGGGCACCAATTATCTCTCATTATTTATATATGACACGTTAAAGGTAACTTGTAACAACTTTTAACAAGCCTCATGAAAATACCATATTTCTTTAAATTGTCTTATAATATACATTGAAAGTTTTGTGATATGACAAAGTACAGAAATTAGTTGTTATCTGTCCTCCTTTCTCTTGGGATTCTTTGATTTTTTTAAAAAGAAAAATTAACATTTAATAATTAACTGTTAATGGAATACTGAATAAAACACGCAATGGAACAGGATCCAAACCGAAAGGTAGAGACTCAAATTCAAGGGCAAAAAATCATATGTCCCCAAGTAAGCTATTCTCAACCACTCACAAATCGCCAAGTGTATATGCAATTAGAAGAAATGTCCAAATGTTGAATTTAAATGGTGGGGACATGCATGAGAATATATATGTGGACGACAGAGCAAAAAAATCGTCTGTATTGGGTAAGACTAGAGATCAGATTTGAGGGTTAGGAATCTTATGTCCCTCTTTGGTGTTTCATTCCTTGTTCCCACTAATAAGAAATTGACATGTGTTAATTTTTAAACGAAAAAAAATTATAACTTAAAAGAAATAGTAAAACTCTTAAAGAAAAAGTTAACACGTGTCAAATATATATTTTTGTGGATAGTGAACGGGACACAAAATGAGTAAAGATGATTTTTTTTATTTGATTTGAGGTGAGCATGCAGTAGAGGATAATATATGGCAATAAACAAATGACCATAATACATAATTTTCAAACAAAACGTGCAAAATAGTATTTCTTCTACAGCCTATAAATAGAGCTCAATCTCACACTAGTACTCTTCACAACTCAAATCACAGCTATATCCTACTTTTGATCTGATCTCTATAATATAATGGCTTTATCAAAGAATTTGATCATTCTTCTTGGTCTTCTCTTTGCTGTTGCTCTTCTTGTTTCCTCCCAAGTTGCATCTGCTTCAGGTGAACCATCCCCATTTCTCTTTAATTATTTCCCTCTTCTTCCACTGTTTTGTTCCAAAATACTTAACATGCATATGCTTAAATAGTTATCTAAAGAAAGTTTTGAAAACCTAAAAGAGAAAAATGTTGAATAAATTATCCCAATTTAAACCTTCCTATCACCTTTGGATCATAGGAAATACTTGATTGTGGCTTGTAATGATATGTCACATTTTATTTTCTGTTCCATCACCATTCATTAAGAATCTCCGTGTGTTTTATTTTTTTCTTTTGGGTTCAATCTTATTTCTTAAGTTATACTCCATCGGTGACAATTTAAATCTACTATTGATTTTAGTTTTTACTAAAAATAAATTTGAACTTTATTCAAATAGATATAAATTTTCTTGGCAAACTCTGAAATGTAACATTCTATATTTTAAAGTTGCAAACTTTACTAATATATGAGTTCTCTCCTGTAATTAAAAAATACTGTTATAACTTACACATAGTCAAACTATTCTTATTAATTCTTGTCTAAGTCAAATATGGGCATTCAATTTAAAATGCAAAGAGCATTATTTTTTTCTTAAAAAAACTAATTGATATACGTGACTGCTTCATATTCAAAAGATAAAAGAAAATATGACACTGAGATTGAAGATATAGTGTCGCAGGGGAGATGGAGTTTCTATAAATAAATCAAAATCTCACACATTTGCTCCATAAATAAATGGATTTGAAATTGTGTTATTATTGTCCACTTTGCTTGTATAAATTTGTTCTCAATCATATTTATTTTCTTGAATTACAGAAGAAAACACCAAGACCAACAGTGTTGAGGAAGTGAAGAATGGAAAAACTGAAAATGAGCCACAACAAGAGGTTGATGCTTTAAGATGCCGCCATGGCTGCTGCAACTGGTACCACGGAAAGTGCCAGAGGTGCTGCCGAACTGCACAAGAGACTACTAAACCCGAAGCAGCTGAAGTTGAACAAACAGCCGATGCCGGAGCCGGAAGATGCTATCACGGGTGCTGCAACTGGTACCACGGAAAATGCCAGAGGTGCTGCCGAACTGCACAAGAGACTGCTAAACCCGAAGCAGCTGAAGTTGAACAAACAGGCGATGCCGGAGCCGGACGATGCTATCACGGGTGCTGCCACTGGTTCCATGGCCGGTGCCAAAGGTGCTGCCGAACTGCACAAGAGACTGCTAAACCTGAAGCTGCTGAAGTTGATCAAACAGCAGATGCCGGGGCCGGACGATGCTATCATGGGTGCTGCCACTGGTTCCACGGCAGGTGCCAGAGGTGCTGCCGAACTGCTAATGAGACTCCGGAAACTACAAACTAGAGAACCTTTTCTATATATGTATGGTTGTGTAGCTCTATGTGAGAAAGGAAATGTTTGATATGAGATGATGAATAAGGGGCATTGTTATACTAGATAATGGGCACTTCTTGTCATGTGCCCTTAATGCCATGCATGTTGTGTATGAATAACTTTCTCCAATGTTATATATATAAGAGCTACATATTAAGTGATCTTTATATCCTCCACAACTCATTAATACTTCTAAGTTAGTACTCTTATTGTTCATCTTTTTTGTGCTACAAAAAACATGAGAAATGATTTTGTCACCGACCCCGTAACCGAAATGATGATATGTCTATGTTTCATTGACTAATGAGACATTAAAGCCCACAACAGAGGTACTAAAACTCAAATAAATTTCTTACTTAAGAGAGAAACTTAAATGTTTTATATAAATGAAATACTCCAAATAAAAAAAGTTGTTCTTACAAATAATAACATAAAGGTTCAACATCGAGGAACAAAGCTATACTATTACATAAATTCAATAATCTTTCTCAACCCATTCTTCAACATAGTTGCCATCATCTTGAGCATAGACTGAGTCGCTACCATTACAAGAAAAATGATATTTAGTGACGACGAAAATCTTCATTGTAAGGTCGATTTTGTGTCACCATTATCGCTTGTGACCATTTTTTGAAGTCGTCACTTGCCGTCACAAATACCTCCATCACTGATTAAATTGTGACGACATTTTGTGATTGGTCACAATTACTTAATGCTTCTGTGACTAAATTCTCGACACCAAAAATTTACAATAAGTGACAAAAAAATGGTCATAACAAATATAAATATGTGTGACAATAGTTTTGACAAAAAAAATTAAATTGTGACGAATTAAGTCATCACAATATTTATATTTATAGTGACGACATCGTTGACACTTTAATATTAGTTAACAGTGACCAAATTTTTGTCACGCATGTTACTCAAATCAGTAATAACAAATTATTTTTAAATAGTATCACCCGAGTTTACACCGAACCGACTCCCTCCCCCCGCAGAGCCGAGTTGCCGCCGAGCCACCTTTGAATAATGCAGAATACAGTCTCTCCTTTATCCGCCAACTCAAGACAACTTTGAATAATGTAGAATAAATTGTTTCTCCCTTCTCAAAGGATGAGAATTGAACATGTGACCTCCCGCTTGTATGTCGTGTGGTGGGCCGCTGGGCTAGTTGATCATTTGTTAATTGATGTTCCTCCTATTATATTTATTATAATGGAGTTTTTTTATTTTGAGCATTTACTTATTCAAATTTCTATTTGTGTTTTGTTTTCTTTTTCTTCATGAATCAAAATAAAATTAATACACTCTCATTAATTTTAAATAATTAAATGTATTTAATTTTTCTTTCAAAATATATTTCTGAAATATATCTATGTATTTGTGTATTAAATTGTTATCAAAATATGAATAAAATTATTCTACATGGATACTATTTTTAGTAATAAATTTATTGTAATACTAAACAAATATAAAAACTAAAATTATATTTTAAATTATAGCATATATACTTGTATATCTATATTTTTTCTTTTTTACAAAAACAAAAAATAATTATGATGTCCATCAATTTCCGTTGCTACACCACTTTCCTTTTTCATTTCAAAAGAAATATACATTCTTCAACGTGAGAGGAGAAGACCGATATAACTACATCATATACAAACTATATATTATAAAAGAAAAAAATTATTTTTAGGGTGAAACTTTTCGTGACAAGGACATTTTCCTCACCAAAAATCATACCTATTGTAATAAAAAATATATATGTCAAAATTTCTCGTCTTAAAGATTTTCAAAATAGTGATCATAGTAGTAGTTCTTTTTTCTTCTTTTGGTGACAATATTTAATTAAACTAACTGATTGACATTTTCGTGACACAAAATTTGGGCAACAATAGTAAAGGTTTGATTGACAAAAAGAATTTTCGTCTAAGCAAATGAAAATACTAGCAACAAAGACAAGTTGTTCTAAATAAGTTTTCACCCACCAAAAAATCAACGACGCCATAGTTAATATGATATTAGTGACAAAATCTATTAACAAAAAAACATGACAATAGTAATACACTAATAATGACAACTTAACTATGGAAAACAATAATTATCACTTTTTGCGGTTGTAACAAACAAATAAGTCGTCCACACTAGTACAAACAAAAGTGACCATCCATGTTTTGTCATAAAAAACCTCTTATTTGTGTCCACATTCCGCTAACACTAACTTATTGAACTTTAGTGTCACAAATTTTCATCCCAAAAAGGCGTAAGTAGAGTGACAAAGCACGTTTTGACACAATAAATTAGAATACTATTGAGCAAAACAATATTTGTCAAAACTAAGTTTCATCCCCGCTAAAAAATATTGGTGCCAAAGCGCATATGCTATTAGTGACAAAAGAAATTACGACACTATTAATATAGTAATAGTGACAACTTAATTATGAAATACTTTAATTGTCACCATTAACACTACAACCGTGACAAACATGTAAGTTGTCACAATTAGTACCTACACTAGTGACAACAAAATATTTTGTCACAATAAACCTCTTATTTGTGACAAAATGGTATATCGTCACAAAACAGTCGTCACTGAATGTCTTCACTCTTGTAGTATATACTAGTTCAGTAAGAATCAACATCCTTGGGATGAAACATCAAATAAGACTCAAAATGGTTTTCTGACATACCAAAAAACATTGAAAACAGAACATAAGTTTACTTGACTTAGATCAGTCTTAAAGCACTTGAAAACACTTTACGAGGCTTATAAATGACTTGGTTTGAAATGAAACAAAACAGAAATCAAAACTGGCTGAAACAGGCCCCTAGGACAACTCCGAGGAAGAATCATTCGTCCGCGGTTGGGCAGTAACTCTCAGTAGTTGTGCGGACGAAGCTGAGGACGAATGGAAGGATGATCCATTCGTGCGCAACCCCCCAAAAAAGTGATTTTTCAGCACAAAACACAAGTAAAAGTCATATTTATGCACTAAAACATCCACCAACCCAAAATGACACATTTTGACACACTTACACCTATCATATAAGACTAAAACAAGAACAACAAATGCAATGAATCATACTCTTCATATCTTAACACATATACATCGAAATGTGCTACAAGTACCATGGTATACCCACAACTGAAGAGACGGACATACATATCATCAGATACAACGAATATGGTTCATGCAATACACATACAATTTCACACAACCGAACCAAATTATCCAATCCCGACTCTAAGGAAAATTACTATCATCCCCCAACTATTAACCTGTTAAGGCCAGCAAAATCATGGGTCCAGTTATATAACCCCGGAACTGCATGGCCAATTATTTTAAGGATACACCACATTTTAGACTGTTGGTAACCCTAACTTTTAATCCAGTTAGAGACAGACCAGGATTACAGTATAGATCAAAATACATTATAAGACACGACAGAGATAATAAATTAGACATTTTGGATATGTACTGCTATAGAATCGTTACTAAACCAAAGCTCTAGATTGGGGAAACTGTCAAATAACAAGTATATCAATTAAGGCACAACAACATCAACATCAATTATATAAACAAACATCATGCACATTTAGACTTGATGGTCAGCCACGCAAATGCAATTACAAATCGACGCTTAATCCATTTTCAATGCAGTAAAACATGTATAAAACCATTTCATCATTAACACAACTTTAAAATATTGATTTCATGATTTTAAACAGAAAATACAAAGGTGAAGATTCTTACCTAAAAAACTTAAACAAGAATTCTACGAAGAACACGAATTCCCGATCCCAGAATATCAGCCTACTACACGACACATACGCTATAACTTTCCGCACATACTTCAGAATCTCAATCCGTCAACGCCTACTCGTTACTCTTGCAGTTATCTTCGAAACGTATTAATAACGTCTAAATCCGACACCGATTACTATCTCAAATTTTGAATCTCTCACAACCTCACAATCTACCAGCTTTTCTTTCTCTTTTTTCTTTTCTTTCCTTTTTCCTTTGTTACTCTCTTCTAAAAACTCCAGCCATTAACCCCATTCAAATCCCTCACAAGACCATCCCTGAACTTCCTAACCATACTTAGGTCCTCCAACTATCTAACTCATCAAAAACGTCCCCTTAACACTTGTACTATAAACATATAACACACAAACCATGTTATCTCAATTAATTGCACAAAATTAAATAAAAGACATATAGACACGTAAATAGAAAAGTTACAGATATCACATATTTTTAAACCCTAAGATGGGAAAACGAAAACGAAAGCTCTTTGTTCAAAGCTAAGATATATACAAGCCCACCATCCTAAAATAATTTTCATATTTGACAAACGAATGGGAATTAATACAACTTTATTTAAGACAACCAATCAACCAGTAAAGTTGTACTAAAAGGGGGAAATTTTAGTTAACTATGAGTAGTGAATGGTGGGGTTAGAGGTAAGAGTAAAATTAGAAAATTAACATAATTAGATACTTCATACATTCTAATATATAGGTCATTCGAGACTGGTTTGAGAAATTAAAGAAGTTATAGTTAAAGTATTTTTTTTAAGTTAAAATTCCATTACCTTTATGTTGGACCATAATGTTTTCCCTCCTATGTAGGTCTTGAAAAAGAGCCCAAAGCCCAGCCCAACATGTTATAAAACCCATGACCAACTACGGGTCATATTAGTTTTTTGAGAGAAAGAAGAGACCTTCACAGCCATTTTTTCTGCCCGGACAGTTTTGGAAGAACTTCCGATAGGGCGATCATTTGTGCTCGGATCGGTTTCAAATTTTAACTGGAGGTAGAAGACTGACAGGGCTACATTCTGGACGATGGAGATCGGAATTCTTTGGTCGAATTCTGAGTTATAGTCGTCTGAACAGAGCTCTGTTTTCTGGGGTGATTTTTCTCTATTCTAATCTCTTTTGTGTATTAGATGAAGTTTTAGCTTCATTGTTGGTTTGAGTTTACACATATTGGTGTAGATACTCTTTTGTAACCTCTCTTGATTTATAGTGAAGCTTTTGGAGTGGACCCGAAGGTCCCGTGGTTCTTACTCTTCAATTTGAAAAGAAGGTTTCCACATAAAATTCTTGGTGTTGTGTTTGCTTGATTTACCTTTCATTTACTTGACCATTTATTATTGTTCCGCAGCATTCATAATTGTCATCTAGAGGCTTTGAAATTATTGATTTGGTGTTCTACGTTTTATTCAAGTTTGGGAGATAGTTTGTCAAGCATATTTGATCTTGTTATTCGGTTTGCTTTGACTATATTGTACTTTCTCCCAACACTTTATTATCCCTTCATTTTACTTGCATGACCTAATGCAATATTTTCTCTCTCATACTGATTGGCGCTTTCATCTTCCTTTTTCTTTTCACTCTCTTATAAACAACTTCGGCCATTTTTTTTTCCCTCTCTGTCGCTTTGATTGTCATCTCCCAATTTAAAAAAACATTTCCAATCAACGCATTGTCACAACCCTTATGAATAGTTCTATGGGATCTAATTCGAAATTCAAATTTCCAGCAGCCTGATTTGTGTTCTTCTCTTCAAGTTTACATTGTATTGCAAGATTACATTATTATTTTTCTTGTTCTAAATTCAGATTGAACAATAAGATAAAAAACCAGGTAATATATACAAATTGAAGTACAAATAAAAGTATTGAGAAGCTAAAACTATTTTCTTGTCAGCCCTGGTGATTTGAATCAGTAATAGACTAAGTTTATATTGTTGTCCCAAAAGTGGCAAAGTTCCTCATTATTACTTCTATTATTAATAAAATTTTCTAACACATAGTTAGATCTTTATTACTATTTTGTCATAATCTTATAGTTAAATCAAGACAGATCAAACACTCACAATTTATTTAACGTTCTTTAGTATAAACGTAACACAAAAATATGTAGCACACTCAGACACATCTAATTCAATTTACATTACGAATAAATTATCCGAAAAATGTGAATAAGTTAGGAAACAAAAGAAATTATTTAATAGGTTCATGGTATGGAAGACAAGAACGCATTTTTGTAATAAATTCTTGTCAAAGCGTCAAAAAATGTACTACAATGGTAACAAGTTCTAAGAAGATTTGTAAAACATAAATAAAAAACAGGGCTATTACAAAGTGCCTAAATAATTGATTGACTGTAAAAACAATACAACAAAACACCTTTTTGCGACGTTTTTGTACCAACGCTTTTATCAAACATCATTTAAAACCAAAAAGAGTAAGTTAAAGCAACACTTTTTGCAAACGTCGCAATATTTGGATTTTATACGACGTTTCATAGCGTCAATTAAGTAATTGTTGTTCATACCGACGTTTTGATGTTGGTTAGCGACATTTACATTAAATATTGTTATAAATTGTTACTTTTTGTGACTCATATAGTGACATTTATATATTATGTCGTTAGATATTGTGACTTTTCAGACAAACATCGCTAAGTTTGAATTTTATACGACGTTTCATAGCGTCGGTTATAATAATTATTGATAAAATCGACATATTGATGTTAGTTAACGATGTGTACATTAAATGCAGTTATAAATTATTACTTTTTGCGCTCATATAATGACATTTATATAGAATAACATTAAATCATGTGACATTTCATACAAATGTCGTTATATTTTGATTTTATACGACGTTTCATAAAGACAGTTATAGTATTTTTTTTATTCTTATAGACAATTTGATGTTAGTTCGTGACATTTACATTACATGTTATAAATTGTTACTTTTTGCGACTCATATAGCGATATTTATATATTATGTCGTTATATCTCGTTACATTTTCAAATAAACAAAAAATACAAAGATTATGTTTCTGAAATATATTTTTTAAAGAAAAAATAAAGACATTTAATTGTTAAAATTTAATGAGAGTGTATTAATTTTATTTTGATTCATAAAAAATCGAAATACAAAGGTGAAAAATTCAAAATCCAAATTCTATTATAATAAATATAATAGGAGGAGAAACAAATAACAAATGATCATTTAGCTCAGCGGCAAATTGCACGACATACATGCAGGAAGTCGCGTGTTCAATTCCCATATATTTGAATACGAAGAAAGATTATTATATATTATCCAAAGCTAGCTAGACTCGACGGCTCGACTTGTCTCTAGGCTCTGACTCCGATTATTAAAATATAACTA
This sequence comes from Vinca minor, assembly GCA_026122235.1. NCBI lineage: Eukaryota > Viridiplantae > Streptophyta > Magnoliopsida > Gentianales > Apocynaceae > Vinca > Vinca minor. Next base: position 241,632 of record JAOCZM010000156.1, on the reverse strand, counting down.
GACTCAACGGCTCGATTTGTTGGGCTTCGACTCGGCTTGGCTCAGTTCGGCCATCCTGGTTTCAAAATTAACGAATATCGGGATACATATTTTGGTGCGACTATTTAAAAATGCCGGAAAAAATTACTTACTCACAATATTTACAAACGTTAGAATAGACGATTTGTTGCGATTATTTAGAAATGTTGGCAAAAATACCTTTTGAAACACTTTAAAGTGACGCAACAAATGTCGTAATAGATAGGTACCGGCGCTTGTAACAAATGTTTCTTAAAAATCCATAACGACACAGGCAAATGCGACATTTACGCGACATTTGTAATAAATGTTGGTACAGATCTATACCAACGTTTTTTAGGCTTATTACGACATATGGAAAACGTCGCAATAAACTTTTTTTGTTGTAGTGAAAATAGAAATAAAATGCTATTAATAACGAATACCCAACTGGTTTTCTCATCCTCTACAATAATATCCATTGAGTAAGGAAAAAAATGGGTTCCAAAGAAATTATTTATTTATTTTATTTATTTTGGTAAAAGCCACCTGTTATGGTGGGGGGTTTGGCATGTACCCCTACCCGTTTAATGAAATTGCCCAAAAAAGGCTAATAAAAGTACAGAGAGGGGGACAAAAGCCAAAAAACCTCTCAATAGGTGAAAACAAATCCACTCCATACAACCCAATGGGATCATCCAATGTTCTCGGCGTTTTATTTGGAATAAGGTAATGCCTCTTTCCTTGTGCCTTTTTATGTGGAAACTTTTTAACAAATTCTTAGCTCTAGATGAGATTTGAAGGAAATGGGGTGTATTGAAAGGATTCATGGGAGGAAACTCGTTCCAAACACTCATGGATCCTCCCCTGAAGGATCCGCTCATATGAAACAATTCGAAAACAGCAAGAAACAGCAAGAAAAACTTACGTTTTTGGATTCAAGAAGCTACTTCTTGAATGGAGGATGAAGTTTCTTGGATCGGATGCTGCTACCGATTGATCTCCCTTTGCGGAAAGTCCCTCTACCGGTATCCACGCGACGATACGGGCAGCGATTGCTAGCTCTTCGTCTTTTATGATTTTCGGGAATTAGAGAGAAAAGGGAGAGGCTGAGAATATCAAAATCTGATTTCGGTTTTCTTGTTTAATTGCGGCTGAAGCATTAACCTTCTAGGTTTCGGCTAAGAGATGTTATATAGAGTGTGAGAGTTTGTTACTAGAACAACTCCCACCTCTACTCAACTTCTCTCGGCAGTGGGAGTCTCAGAATCCCACGTTCCCTAGACTTTTCATCTGGTAGTGGGAGTCCTTATCGGATAATAACTCCCACGTAATCCCAGCTATAGGTAAAATACCGAAATTGCCCCCCATCTCTAATTCGAATAATAAACACTTTATTATTTTTCGAAAAGTGAATATCGGATACAATGAACCTAGACACATTCTAGATTCATTGAATCTGACATGAAGCTCGTTAGCTCGTCTATGCGTGTGACCCCTGTAGGTTCATATCACAATGGCAATGAAAACACACTTAGTAGTACTCGTGAGTTCATAAATCACAAGCGGTCCCCTAGCAGGGACATTGTGACTACCCAAAGTGAATGAATATACAACGGAACCTAATATCAATCTACAATTTAATCCCTTTGTCTCGCGATATCCTAATTAAGCATAAGGCATGGTGGTCGTCACCCTTATTAAGCTTAATTGTATTTATGCTCGATCTCCGGGTAGATCTGCTTTCGACAAATAGCATTTGATAACCACTTTATCAAATACATTTGAGCACTGGCCATGCATTTAAACAATCTTTCCCTATCGAGGGGCCCCCATGGATATCTCTCTCTAATAATAGAGAGGGACAAATTCCTTACAATGTCTCTCACATTCAAGCTATGATAGGACACTACGTCCCGATCATCGGTCGTATTGATTACTCTATTACGAGTAACGTCCCGATCGAGTCAAAACGTGGCTCCATTCATACTAGAATCAATGAAGACATAAGGTCTAAGGATTCTAAAATAGTATTGAGGAAGTAATACTTATGACTTAAGACCATGAAGTATTACTTCTCCGACTGGATCACGTCCCAATACAATGTATCCCCATATATTGCATCTATGATGTGATTTGTATCCATTACACATGATCAGTAAAACAAGATCATCAATCAACAATCATACTAGTTTTATTTCATAGTAATTAAGCATTACATAAAACTAGGGACTTCTAAAATAGTAATTACATATGCTAATGAGTTTTGCTATCAAATCACATATTTGATAATCAAAAGCAAAATTAACTATTCAATTACATGCTCAAAAGATAACAAAACGCACAACATGTGCTAATGGTCCTAGGGCACTACTAACAATCTCCCACTTGCCCTAGTTCCAATCATACATGATCCTCAATCCCATTGACCTAGTATGACTCTCATGTTTAGGGCCGTGGGAGTGGCTTGGTCAATGGATCTGCAATGTTGTCGTCCCCAGTATGAACTTTGCAAATACTAACGTCTCTCTCGTCGATGATCTCTCTAATCGGATGGAAACGCTTGAGAATGTGTTTGGATCGTTGGTGAGATCTAGGTTCCTTAGCTTGTGAAATGGCACCAGTACTATCACAATAGAGGTCCACTGGGTTCACAATGCTAGGGACGACACCTAGTTCATCAACAAACTTCCCGATCCAAACAACTTTCTTTAGTCTGCTTCAGAGGCGACTAGATACTCGACTACAGTTGTAGAGTCGGCCACGGTTTCTTGCTTTGAGCTCTTCCGACTCACAAAGACCTCCATTCAAACAAAACACAAAACTAGATAGCGATCTATAATCGTCTACGTCGGTCCCGGAAGCTTGCGTCAGTGTAACCATTTACAACCGGACTTCCTTCCCGGCCTCCGTAAACTAAGAACATATCTTTAGTCCTTCTCAAGTACTTAAGAATGCTCTTGACTCGCAGATCCAATGTGACTCACCGAGTAGTCGATTGATATCTCGCTAGTAATACTTAAAGCAAATGAGACATCCCAGGCGAGTGCATATCATGGCGTACATTATGGACCCAATTGCCGAAGCATATGGGATCTTACTCATGCGCTCTTGGTCCTCCCTTGTGGAAGGTCCTTGAGTTCTGCTGAGTTTAATGCCATGTGACATGGGCAAGAATCCCTTTTTGGAGTCTTGCAACCGAACCGCTTTCGAGCACTTTGTCAATGTATCCAATCGCTCGAGCCAATCATTTTTGTTAGATCTATCTCTATAGATTCTTATACCCAAAATGTATGTGGCTTCGCCTAAGTCTTTCATGGAAAAGCACTTTTCCAACCAAGCTTTTACGCTTTGTAATGTGGGGATGTCATTTCCAATCAGCAAGATGTTGTCCACATAAAGCACAAGGAACACTACTGCATTATTAGTTATTTTCTTATAAACACAAGGCTCGTCTTCATTTTTGATGAAACCGAATTCTTTAATACGTTCATCAAAGCGACGATTCCAACTTCGAGATGCTTGCTTCAATCCATAAATGGACCTTTGAAGCTTACACACTTTTCTAGGATTTGTTGGATCAACAAACCCCTCAGGTTGTGTCATATACACATCCTCGAGAAGGTTTCCATTAAGAAACGCAGTCTTAACATCCATTTGCCATATCTCATAGTCATAATATGCGGCTATGGCAAGTAAAATCCTAATTGACTTTATCATCACGACAGGGGAAAAGGTTTCGTCATAGTCAATACCATGAACTTGTCTATAACCTTTAACTACTAGTCGCGATTTAAAAGTGTGTACATTACCATCCATGTCAGACTTCTTTTTGTAACACCATTTGTTATCAATGACCTTGCACCCTTCGGGTGGGTCAACCAAAGTCCATACTTGGTTGTCGTACATGGATTGCATCTCGGACTTCATAGCTTCTAGCCACTTATCTGACTCATAACTACGAATTGCCTCTTTGTAGGTAGTGGGTTCATCTTGATCAATCGGTTCAACTTTCGATGATCATCGATCCCGAGAAATCCATATCTCTCAGTCGTTGATGCACCCGACTCGACCTTCTTGGGCCTTGTGTCAAAGATTGAAGCTCGAGTATCGGCACGTGAGCTTGCTTGAACTTCTAAAGTTGGTTCGGATGTTGTTTGGGGATCTTGAATTTCCTCAAGATGGATCTTACTCCCACTATCCTCTTTGGAAATAAATTCCCTTTCAAGGAATGAACCATTACGAGCAACAAACACTTTGTTCTCTCGATGGAAGATAGAAGTAATATCCTTTAGTTTCTTTAGGATATCCCACAAACAAACACTTGTCGATTTAGGGGCGAGTTTATCGGATAACAAGCGTTTTACATACGCCTCACATCCCCAAATTTTTGAGAAATGACAAACTAGGTCGTTTCCTAGTCCATATCTCATATGGAGTTTTCGAACCGCTTTAGAAGGAACTCTATTTAATATAAATGCAGCAGCTTTCTAGGCGTAGCCCTCAAAAGGAAATTGGAAGACTTGTTTGACTCATCATAGATCGAACCATATCTAATAAGGTGCGATTCCTCCGTTCCGACACGCCATTCCATTGTGGTGTGCCAGGAGGAGTTAATTGTGAAACAATTCCACAACCACTAAGATGTTCGTCAAACTCTTGGTTAAGGTATTCGCCACCTCGATTTGATCGAAGTATCTAATACTTTTACCAAGTTGATTCTGTACTTCATTTTGAAATTCTTTGAATCTTCCAAAAGATTCAAGATTTATGTTTCATTAGATAGACGTAGCCATATCTACTGAAATCATCTGTGAATGTGATGAGGTACTGAACCCCTCCTCTAGCACTAGTGTTTATTGGTACACAAACATCTGTATGTATGAGGCCCAATAAATCGGAAGCTCTCTCACTTTGTCCAGTAAAGGGAGCTTTAGTCATTTTGCCTAACAAGCAAGAATCACAAGTCTCATAAGACTCTAAGTCAAATGATGTCAAAATTCCATCTGAATGAAGCTTTGATATGCGTTTCTCGTTTATGTGGCCCAAACGACAGTGCCAAAAGTAGGTCTGGTTTAATTCATTTGATTTAAACCTCTTAGTATTAATGTTATAGATGGGCCTTTTATTGGAATCATCGAGGTTAAGAATATAGAGCCCATTCATCAAAGAGGCATCTCCATAAAAGATACTATCTTTATGAATGGTGCAAATCTTATTCAAAATATTAATTTCAAAACCTTCAATATCCAAACAAGAAACTGAAATAATATTCCTACTCAAAGTTGGAACATACAAACAATTATCTAGTTCTATGATAAGGCCACTTGGCAAAACTAAATTAATTGTCCTTGTAGCTACAGCAACAACTCTTGCTCCGTTCGCTACTCTGAGGTCCACTTCTCCTTTTGCCAGTGATATACTCCTTTGGAACCCCTGCACATTTGCACAAATGTGAGATCCACAACCGGTATCTAATACCCATGAAGTAGGAGCAGACATGTTAATTTCTATAACATAAATACCTGGAGAGACAGTCAAACTGGCCTTTCCCTTTTTCTTCTCTTCCAAATAGAGCTTGCAGTTCCGTTTCCAATGACCCGGTTCATTGCAATGGAAGCAAACTCCCTCTGTCTTGGCTTTGGGCTGGGGCTTGGGCTTGTCATTGCCTTTGCCTTTGCCTCTCTTGGCCATGGGCTTTCCCTTGCCTTTCTTCTTGAAATTCCCTTTTTGAACCATTAAGACTTCAGGGGTCTTCTTAATGTTCAGTTCAGCCTGCTTGAGCATCCCGTGTATTTCATGTATGGTCTTCTCCATGGCATGCATGTTGAAGTTCATAATGAATTGGTCATACTCCGGTGGGAGTGAGCCCAAGATCATATCTGTAGCCATGTCATGACTTACGGGAGCTCCAAGCTTCTCAAGTTGGTCAAAATAGCCCTTCATCTTAAGAACATGTGCACTGACAGAGGTTCCTGGGGCCATTTTGCAACTATTTAACGCCTTAGTTGTGAGGAATCTTTCATGACGAGCTTGCTCTTGGAACATTTCCTTGAGCTGGCCCATCATCTGGAAAGCCTCAACTCCTTCAAACTGTTTTTGAAGGTCAGGGCTCATTGTGACTAATATGAGACAAGTCACATCGTTAGAGTCATCGAAATGCTTCTTCCAAGTATCTCTTTCAGCTCTAGGGGCGTTATTAGCAGGCTGTTCAGGAATGTCCGTATCAAGAACGTACAGCTTTCTTTCCTGCTTAAGGACAATCCTTAAGTTGCGGGCCCAATCAAGGAAATTGGTCCCGCTCAGTTTTTCCTTCTCAAGGACGGATCGCAGTGAATTGTGTGATGAATTGGTTGCCATTATCTACATTAAGTTAATTGTAAAGTTATTAGTTTTTGACCAAAAACATTTTCCACAATTTCAACACTTGATAATAGTGGGGAAAAACATTTTACAATAGTTATAGGAAAGCTTTGGCTTAACACCTATAATTAAAGTAAAATCATCTAATGGGATTGACATCTATATGTCCCGGCTATTTCCCATTTTATGCCCTAGGCCCAAAACTATTTTGTTGGCCTAGCTAAGTTGAACCATGTCTAAGCTTATGGAAATCACTATTTTCCCATATCCTTTTGCTTAGATAACCACTTGTCTATTGCTTTGGCAAGCGGACAATATGATGATCCAAGCTCTTGGAGTGCTTAGAATATGGTAGGCATTTAAAGACTTAGTTAAAACATTAAGTTTTTGAATAGTCTGTTAAACCCCATAAGACAATAATATCATACAGGCATCTCACGCAATATATAAAGCATAAAGTAAATGTGATATAGCATGGCCTAATCCTATGATGACTCCCACGAGCCTTGTGGGAGCCAAGGGTCAATCTAAGTCTGTATTCATCTCATGAATATAGTCTTCGATCCAGGGTCCTCCCGGTCTTGTTACATAATTGCATGGGCATACCCAGCCTTCAATGTAGAGTAGTAAGACTAATATAGGAAAGCTATTACAATTTTAAATCATAAAGAAAAATGACTCGCAGGTCGTATTATAAAATTACAACCCAAATATGTAAAACAAGAGGTATAGTAGGCCATGCTATTCACCATGCTAATATCACATAAAACATGACTTAAATAACAGCGAGTATATATACAAAGTCTTAGGTCTGCGTAACAACCATTCCGCGCTACGCATACGGCGGTCTCGCTGGAAGGAAAATCTGATTCTACATCAGCTCATCGAATGAGTTTTTCCCCCCAGATTTACCCCTCAATTGCCTTACTTACATAATCGGATTATGTATTGGTTAATCGGATTAACCGAAATAGTTTATGCGAAATAACAGAGTTTAATCAAATTAATTTCAGATTCACAGAAACGGTTTATGCAGAATCAATATTCACAGAAACAGTTTATGCCAAATAATCGAATTAAATACACATAACTGAATCATGCTGAGGCAGTTCGTGCATAATCAAAACCCGAAAGCAGTTTATATCATAACAGATTCATATAACCGTATAAACATGATTAAACCGAGAGCAATTTATGCATATATCACATATATTCATCAAAAGATACAATCTTTAAATGCAGTTAAACAGTTTATGCATTTATCATGATCAAAGAAACAATCTTTTCTGTTTTCAAACATACACATACCAAATCGAATTGATAGTGTTATTGTCTGATAAACAATATCGAATTCGAGTCGTATGAGCAAGGCTCTGATACCACTGAAAGGATTCATGGGCGGAAACTCGTTCCAAACACCCATGGATCCTCCCCTGAAGGATCTGCTCATATGAAACAATTCGAAAACAGCAAGAAAAACTTACGTTTTTGGATTCAAGAAGCTACTTCTTGAATGGAGGATGACGTTTCTTGGATCGGATGCTGCTACCGATTGATCTCCCTTTCCGGAAAGTCCCTCTACCGGTATCCACGCGACGATACGGGCAGCGATTGCTAGCTCTTCGTCTTTTATGATTTTCGGGAATTAGAGAGAAAAAGGGAGAGGCTGAGAATATCAAAATCTGATTTCGGTTTTCTTGTTTAATTGCGGCTGAAGCATTAACCTTCTAGGTTTCGGCTAAGAGATGTTATATAGAGTGTGAGAGTTTGTTACTAGAACAACTCCCACCTCTACTCAACTTCTCTCGGCGGTGGGAGTCTCGAGAATCCCACGTTCCCTAGACTTTATTTGGTAGTGGGAGTCCTCATCGGATAATAACTCCCACGTAATCCCGACTATATGTAAAATACCGAAATTGCCCCTATCTCTAATTCGAATAATAAACACTTTATTATTTTCGGAAAAGTGAATGTCGGATACAATGAACCTAGACACATTGTAGATTCATTGAATCCGGACATGAAGCTTCGTTAGCTCGTCTATGCGTGTGACCACAGTAGGTTCATATCACAATGGCAATGAAAACACACTTAGTAGTACTGCGAGTTCATAAATCACAAGCGGTCCCCTAGCGAGGACATTGTGACTACCCAAAGTGAATGAATATACAACGGAACCTAATATCAATCTACTATTTAATCCCTTTGTCTCGCGATATCCTAATTAAGCATAAGGCATGGTGGTCGTCACCCTTATTAAGCTTAATTGTATTTATGCTCGATCTCTAGGTAGACTGTTTCGACAAATAGCATTTGATAACCACTTTATCAAATACATTTGAGCACGGCCATGCATTTAAACAGTCTTTCCCTATCGAGGGGCCCATGGATATCTTTCTCTAATAATAGAGAGGGACAAATTCCTCACAATGTCTCTCACATTCAAGCTATGATAGGGCACTACGTCCGATCATCAGTCGTATTGATTACTCTGTTACGAGTAACATCCGACTGAGTCAAAACGTGGCTCCATTCATACTAGAATCAATGAAGACATAAGGTCTAAGGATTCTAAAATAGTATTGAGGAAGTAATACTTATGACTTAAGACCATGAAGTATTACTTCTCTGACGGATCACGTCCAATACAATGTGTCCCCATATATTGCAGCTATGATGTGATTTGTATCCATTACACATGATCAGTAAACAAGATCATCAATCAACAATCATACTAGTTTTATTTCATAGTAATTAAGCATTACATAAAACTAGGGACTTCTAGAATAGTAATTACATAAGCTAATGAGTTTTACTATCAAATCACACATTTGATAATCAAAAGCAAAATTAACTATTCAATTACATGCTCAAAAGATAACAAAACGCACAACATGTGCTGATGGTCCTAGGGCACTACTAACATGTATCTCTAGCCTCACATTGTCAATGTGGACGAGGGGAGGAGACTTTTAACCACATTTTCTTAGAATGCAATTTAGCCCAACTTCTTTGGAAAAGGGCATTCACTTTGATTGGTTTACGACATCATCATATAAGGTACACTTCTTATTTGGACTTGATTAAATTTGTATGGTGGAAGGGGAAGGGAAAGTGGCATGATATTTATACTATTGTTATAGCTAGTGTGTGTTGGCTTTTATGGCGTAGTAGATATCGTTTTGTGTATGATGGTGCTCATTCTAATGGTAGAAGTTTATTTAGAGAGATGGAATATTTTGTTATGCCAATTTTACACAATGTGGACCTGTTGCATTTTCTTGGTACACAACCCACGGCAAACTTGAGCTTAAGAGGAAGTCTTTTGATAGTACAGTGGAAAGGTGGTGGGGAAGGTCTTATTTTGAATATTGATGGGGCATCTCGTGGTAATCCCTGTATTACTGGAATAGGTGGAGTTTTGCGGCGATCTAGTGGAGAGTTCGTTGGGGCTTTTACGACTTTTCTTGGACATTATCTCTCTAATTTCACGGCTGAAATTGAAGCAATGATTTACGGCATCATATTTGTTATTGGATTAGGATACACACATTTTATTATCCAAACGCATTCAAAGTTTTTAAGTGACTCTATTAAATCACGGAAGGTGAATGCTTGGCGATTGGATGGCTTATTTCATGAACTTTTGAATCTTCTTGGCCCGAATCAGGTTAGTCATATTTATCGAGAGGCTAATAAAGTGGCAGATACTTTGGCAAACATTGCATGCGATGAGCAACGGAATTCAACTTTTGTGACTTTTTCACAACTTCCGACTACAGTTCGTGGACTATGTCACCTTGATAGTTGCGGAACTCATTATTTAAGGCGTACTAATTAGATTTAGTTTATTTTATTGCATTTTGTTTCTTTGTATTTATCTTATATCTATTGGATCGGGGACGTCCCCAAATATCCTGTTTAGATATAGTCGCTTTGCATACTACTTATTTTAGGCAATTTGTAGCACCTGATTCGTGTGATAAACGAATCAGCTTTCTGCATTGTTCTACAAAGAAATTATTTTGCTATGAGTTCAAAATGTCAAGAAATGCCGAGAAGGATAATCGAACTCGAACTTTTTTTAACACTTGTCGTGTGTTTTTCTCTTGGCTTTCTTACTTTTCTTCACTTAAGTAGCAAAATCAGTCTCATACAGGTCAAGTCTTGTACAGGTCTTCGTCAATTCTTGTAATTCCAAGTTGGTTGAGGCAACTTTTGAAAGAAATAAATGTTTTTTCCATAACTCTATGCATGATTAGATGTGACGTGGAAAATCCAGGATTTAATTGTAGTGTGGTCACTCGCCGTCCACTTTATTTGTATGATGCCATTTATAATAGAATAAAAATATACCGTATTTATTTTTAAAATCTTATTTTTCAATGGAATGTGTGATCTCGGTAACGGAACAATGCATCTGCCACTACCCGCATTTAACTACTTGTTGTTAACCAAAAGTGTAACAAGTTTCCAATTATACATGCAATTCTTTATCTTAACAATAGTCGAATTTATTAATAGTTAAACTATATATGGAAGTATAAGCAAATTTATACTACCGTTGTCCGAAATTAAATATTCATTTATTCAATAATTTAGTATATATATTTTGAAGCAAAAGAAGTGAAGAAGAAAGAAGGAACAGAAGCAGACAAGTATCAAGGAGGCCCATCCGGTTATGGTATGATATCTCGACCACGCTACCCTACAGATCCTTGCCAATTCGGTTGCTGATGCTCTGAAAACTCTATGAAACAATCTTTTAAGGACTTTTATGATATAATATGTAGATTGAATAAAAGACACTACTAAAAAAAGTAATTTTTGCGACAGGCAACAGGCGGTGTCTGCTATACAAAAGTACTTTTGTTGACGAGAAAATCCTTTTGCGACGGCAATTGAAGGGTCACATGAAAAGGCGCCGCAAAAATTTCGCGACGGAAAGCGTTTGACGCAATTAGTGATTGCAACGGGAATTTTTCTATTTGCGACGCGTTTTTTTTTAACATGAAAACTTAGCAGCATCCTCAGCTTGTTCCACAATATTCTCAGAAAGGAAAAGGAAAGCCCATGGCCAAGAAAGGAAAAGGCAATGACAAGCCCAAGCCCAAGGCACCAGAGGAAGGGGTTTGCTTCCATTGTAATGAACCAGGTCATTGGAAACGGAACTGCAACCTCTACTTGAAAGAGAAGAAAAAGGGGAAAGCCAGTTTGACTGTCTCTCAAGGTATTTATGTTATTAAAATTAACATGTCTGCTCCTACTTCATGGGTATTAGATACCGGTTTTGGATCTCACATTTGTACAAATGTAAAGGGGTTCAAAAGGAGTATATCACTAACAAAAGGAGAAGTGGACCCGAGAGTAGCGAATGGAGAAAGAGTTGTTGCTATAGCTACAGGGACATTTAATTTAGTTTTGCCAAGTGGCCTTATTATTGAACTGAATAATTGTCTTTACGTTCCAACCTTGAATAGGAATATTATTTCAGTTTCTTGTTTGGATATTGATGGTTTTGAAATAAATATTATAAATAAAATTTGCACCAATCATAAAGATCGTATCTTCTATGGAGATGCCTTTTTGATGAATGAGCTTTATATTCTTAACCTCGATGAATTCTTTAAAAGGCCCATCTATAACGTTAATACCGAGAGGTTTAAATCAAATGACTTAAACCGAAACCTACTTTTGGCATTACCGTTTGGGCCACATCAACGAGAAAGGCATATCGAAACTCCATCAAGATGGAATTATGACATCATTTGACTTAGAGTCTTATGAGACATGTGATTCTTGCTTGTTAGGTAAAATGACTAAAGCTCCCTTTACTGGACAAAATGAGAGAGCTTATGATTTGTTGGGCCTCAAACATACAGATGTATCTGGACCAATAAACACAAGTGCTAGAAGAGGGTTTCAGTACTTCATCACATTCATAGATGATTTCAATAGATATGGCTACGTCTATCTAATGAAACATAAATCAGAGTCTTTTGGAAGATTCAAAGAATTCCAAAATGAAGTACAAAATCTACTTGGAAAAAGTATTAAGATACTTCGATCATATCGAGGTGGTGAATACCTTAACCAAGAGTTTGACGAACATCATAGAGGTTGTGGAATTGTTTCACAATTAACTCCTCCTGGCACACCATAATAGAATGGTGTATCAGAACGAAGGAATCACACCTCACTAGATATTGTTCGATCTATGATGAGTCAAACAAGTCTTCCAATTTGCTTTTGGGGCTACGCCCTACAAACTGCTGCATTCATATTGAATAGAGTTCCTTCTAAAGCTGTTCAGAAAACTCCATATGAGTTATGGACTGGGAAACGACCTAGTTTGTCATTTCTCAAATTTTGGGGATGCGAGGCGTACGTAAAACGCTTATTATCTAATAAACTCGCCCCTAAATCTGACAAGTGTTTTTTTTTTTTTTTTTTAAAAATAAATCCACCAGCGTGGTGGGGCGTTCCCCCGTATATATAGAAAGCCCAAAAATTCGGCAAAAAGAGGGAGGGGGATTTAAACCAAAACCTCCCCAAAGGTGTAGAAAACACCCAAAATACAAAAAGATAGCAATGAAATGCAACCTCATGCATTTATGCATATGCACAAGGTTTTTACAATTAAAACTATGCTATGATGAGAAGCTATAAAGAGGGAGGGGGATTTAAACGAAAAACCTCCTCAAAATGTGTAAACAACTTCCCTAAACTATCGCCACAGAGTCAAAACAGCCCCGTATTGAATTCCTGGCAGAACAGTAGAAACAGAGCATTTCTGCACTGGTACAGCTGAAACAGGTGATTTATGCACTGGTACACTGTCCGAAACAGGGCATTTCAGCACTGTTTCTGCCAAACAAGTGCATTTCTGCACTGGTTTATCCGAAATTCTGCACTGATACACTGTTCGAAACAGGGGAAATCTGCACTAGTACGCTGAACAAAAGCTCCAAATTACAAGACACGAACATATGGAGTACCAATTTTGTCTAAATGTATCAAACCGCGAATATCACTTGGCACTAAAGAAAAATCGTCAAAGGTAAGACTTGAACGTGTTGTACAAGCCAAGTTTGCTAAGGCGTCCGCAACAGAGTTAATCTCACAAAAAACATGAACAATCTTGCGATCCCCAAGAATTGATAGTACTTCCGCGAAAAATAGAATCATATCTCCAAGAAGAAATAGTACCTTTGTGTAAAGCACTAGCCAGAATTGATGAGTCCGTCTGAATCTGCAGGCGAGGTACTTCACAAAGACACGCCATTTGTAAGCCTGCGAACAAAGCTTCTATTTCTGCCTCAAAGCTCGTTTTGTTGTCACCAATGAATGTCGCGAAAGCTCGTATAAAAACACCATTAGAACGCCTAAGAATACCACCAATGCCGGAGATTTCTGGGTTCCCCTTTGAAGCTCCATCAATGTTCAGGATAGCCTCGTCTGCCTCGATGTTTCCGCCCCATCTTATCACCAAAATTTTCCTCGGCTGAAACGAAGCATTCATTGGCATAATATTCTTGGCCTTCGTCAGTATACCTGTATAATCCCTGAACTGAGCCAAAATACTGGAAAGAGAAGTAGTCTTAGCCTCATTCACAAAGCGACACCTCGCTTTCCAAAGTAGCCAACAAGCCGAGCAAGCCATTGCCAAAGCAAGAAACCGTGGCCGACTCTACAACAGAAGCTGAGTATTTGGCGGCCTCTAAATCTGACCAGTGTTTGTTTGTGGGATATCCTAAAGAAACTAAAGGATATTACTTCTATCTTCCATCAGAGAACAAAGTGTTTGTTGCTCGAATTGGTCTATTCCTTGAAAGGGAATTTATTTCCAAAAAGGATAGTGGGAGTAAGATCCATCTTGAGGAAATTCAAGATCACCAAACAAATCTGAACCAGCTTTGCAACTTCAAGAAAACTCACGTGCTGACATTGAGCTTCGATCTTAGACACAAGGCCTAAGAAGGACAAGTCGGGTACATCAACAGCCTGAGTAATATGGATTTCTCGTGAATGATGATCATCACATTGTATTGATTGATCAAGATGAACCCACTACCTATAAAGAGACAATTCATAGTTCTAAGTCAGATAAGTGGCTAGAAGCTATGAATTCTGAGATGCAATCCGTGTACGATAACCAAGTATGGACTTTGGTTGACCCACCCGAAGGGTGTTAGGTCATTGGTAACAAATGGTATTTCAAAAAGAAAACCGACATGGATGGTAATGTACACACTTTTAAATCACGACTAGTAGTTAAAGGTTATAGAAAATTTTTTGGTATTGACTATGATGAAACCTTTTCTCCTGTCGTTATGATAAAGTCTATTAGGATTTTACTTGCCATAGCCGCATATTATGACTATGAGATATGGCAAATGGACGTTAAGACTGCGTTTCTTAATGGAAACCTTCTCGAGGATGTGTATATGACACAACCTGAGGGGTTTGTTGATCCATCAAATCCTAGCAAAGTGTGTAAGCTTAAAAGGTCCATTTATGGATTGAAGCAAGCATCTCGAAGTTGGAATCGCCGCTTTGATGAAGCAATTAAAGAATTTGGTTTCATCAAAAATGAAGACGAGGCTTGTGTTTATAAGAAAGTAACTAATACTGCAGTAGTGTTCCTTGTGCTTTATGTGGATGATATCTTACTGATTGGAAATGACATTCCCATATTACAAAGGGTAAAATCTTGGTTAGGGAAGTGTTTTCCATGAAAGACTTAAGAAAGGCTACGTACATTTTGGGTATACGAATCTATAGAGATAGATCCAACAAAATGATTGGCATAAGCCATAGTGAATACATTGACAAGGTACTAAAACGATTCAGTTTGCAAGATTCAAAAAAGGGATTCTTGCCCATGTCACATGGCATTAAACTCAACAGAACTCAAAGACCATCCACAAAGGAAGACCAAGAGCGCATGAGTAAGATCTCATATTCTTCAGCCATTGAGTATATTATGTATGCCATGATATGCACTCGCCCGGATGTCTTGTTCTCTTTTAGTATGACTAGCAGATATCAATCTGGCCCTGGAGAGTCACATTGGACTGCAGTCAATAGCATTCTTAAGTACTTGAGAAGGACTAAAGATATGTTCTTAATTTACGGAGGTCAGGAAGGAAGTCTGGTTGTAAATGGTTACACAGACGCAAGCTTCCAAACCGACGTAGATGATTTCAGATCGCAATCTGGTTTTGTGTTTTGTTTGAATGGAGGTGCTGTGAGCTGGAAGAGCTCAAAGCAAGAAACCGTGGCCAACTCTACAACAGAAGCTGAGTATCTGGCGGCCTCTAAAGCAACTAAAGAAGCTGCTTGGATTAGGAAATTCGTTGATGAATTAGGTGTCATCCCTAGCAATGTGAACCCAGTGGACATTTGTTGTGATGGAACTGGTGCCATTTCGCATGCTAAGGAACCTAGATCTCACCAACGATCCAAACACATTCTCAGGCGTTTAGATCTAATTAGAGAGATCATTGATAGTGGAGACGTTAAGATTTGCAAAGATCATACAGACGACAACATCGCAGATCCATTGACCAAGCTACTCCCACAACCTAAACAAGAGATTCATACTAGGTCAATGGGATTGAGGATCATGTACGATTGGACCTAGGGCCAGTGGGAGATTGTTAGTAGTGCCCTATGACCATTAGCATATGTTGTACGTTTTATAACTTTTTGAGCATATCATTCGAATAGTTAATTTTGCTTTTGAACACCAAATGTGTGATTTGATAGTAAAACTCTTTAGCTTGCTCAAATGTATTTAATAAAGTGGTTATTAAATACTTTTTGTTGGAACAGTCTAGCTGGAGATTGAGCATAAATACAATTAAGCTTTATAAGGGTGACACTACCATGCCTTATGCTTAATTTGGATATCGCGAGACAAATGGATTAAATAGTGGATTGATATTAGGTTCCACCGAACATTCATTCACTTTGGGTAGTCACAATGTCCTGCTAGGGACCGCTTGTGATATATGAACACATACTACTACTAAGCGTGTGTTTTCATTTCCATTATGAATTGAACCTGCAGGGTCACATGCATAGACAAGTTAACGAGTTTCATATCCAGATTCAATGAATATATAATGTGTCTAGGTTCATTGTATCTGACATTTATTTTTCTGAGAATAATAAAACGTTATTATTTGAATTAGAGATTAAGGAGGGGCATTTTCGGTATTTGGTTATAGTTGGGATTACGTGGGAGTTATTATGTGATAAAGACTCCCACTACCAACAGAGGTTTATAGGACGTGGGAGTTAAAGACTCCCACTACCAGAAGAGGTCGATAGGATGTGGGAGTTTTTTTCGAACAAACTCTCACACCTATATAATTCTCTTTCGGCCGAAACCCTATGTCATTCTTGTTTGAGCCGCAATAAACCAAAATACTCCCGAAATCAGTTTCTTGATTTTCTGCCCTACTCTTCTCTCTAGATTCCCGAAACTCAAAAACGTAGAGTTAGCACTCCCTGCTAGTTTTGTCGCGTGGATACCAGTAGAGAGCAATTCCGTAAGAGAAGGCTATTGGTGGCGACAGCACGCATCCGGAAAGACAAAATCTTTAGCCGAAAAAATGTAAGTCTTTCGTAAGTAATTTCCGATTCCCATGGTATGAGCGGATCCTTCGGGGGAGGACTCGTGGGTGTTTAGAACGAGTTTCTGCTCATGAATCCCTTCACAAACACCATTTAAAAGTAAAAAAGTTAAAGTTTTTATTTTTCTAAGTTTGGGAATTTTACCATAAATGGGTTTCTCCTTGACTTTTTCTTGATCACGTATCCGCATTTTCAGGTTAAGATTAGATTTGTCAGGATTTGTTATGGTTATCACAAAGTTGGTTGCGTTTAGGGTTAGGGTTACAATTAAGGAGGAAGAAGGGAAGGAGGCGCTTAGGGTTAGGTTTTTCCTAAAATTTATCAGAAAAACTTCTTATATACTAGGTCTCCGGGTTACCTTTCGTATTCGGGTAGGATTTCGAAATGGGTCGGGACAAAAAAGGCCCTTCGCGAACAAGTTTCTGGTTGAATGGGACAATTTAACCCCACTCAGGAAAGCACGTGGAGAAATTTTGCCTTAATAGTGACAATTGTCCAAACGCAGCAGCCCGTAAATAGTTGTAGTCTATAAATGTATAAAATAATTGTTTGTGTCCAATATCCGAAAAGCATAAATTGTTATTGTCCAAAATGAACTATATACTCTTATAAATATAATTAGCAGGACTTGTTTCACCATGGCTCTAGTGCGAAACGTATTCTCAGTCGTTGTATTAAAATTTTGACGGTTGTGATTGATTTTAAAATAAGCACCTATTTTTTTTGTTTAAAAAAAAATCACCTCTTTCGTGAACACTTGTTTTTAAGCTAAAAACACATGGTTTCAAGGTAAAAAAAAATGCTCCGCACATATTGAAAAAAACCTATTGCGTATAAGAGCCGGACTGGACTTGTTTGGTGCCCCAATTCCAGTATATAAGACATTTTAGGTAATTCTTAAGTTTTGAATATATAAGTTACTATCTTAGATAGATTTGTAATCTCCTATTATTTATTTTCAATTATATACCTATTTGTCTCAAATATATTCTACCTAATAAGAGATAAAAGAGTAATATTGGTACTTTGACTTCAAACACCATCTTAATTTTTGTTTTAGAACATATGCAATCCAAAGGATTTTGAGCCTTTCGAGTTCAATAGTTAATACGGGAATTATTTTGTGTTATATTTACATGAAAAATATTTTCGGGTATATAGAGCCTTATTTTAAAGTTGAGTTTTTATAATGCGTGCCCCTGCACATGTCAATATGAATTATGTTATTGTTTATTATATTGTGTATATAATATAATAAGGCTTTAGATTTTGATATACTTAAATTTTCATATGTATGTACTTAGTTTATTTAAATTAATATATGTCCTGAATTACATTAGAAAAATCCTTTAAAATTTAGCACAATATCATTGTTTTGACATCCCTAAATTATGTATTCAAGCGGCAATAGTGGGGCATATGTATTTAAGAAGTTATCGGTTAGTTACTGTTGCTATTATTTTTCCTCTTTTGTTGATAAAATGTTGACTTCCAACTTTGAGAGGACAAAAATTATATAACATCAGAAATTTTCTCAAAAAAACATGAAGGATTTTATAACATAATACAAACAAGATTTTCGAAAAGAAAAATGCTAAGGGCCAATAATATATAACGCCAAAATATTGTTCTTCAACAGTGGAACGATTATCAGCAAGGATGGACACTTTTTTTTTGGTTATTTACTTAATTTCCACTTTAATCGAAAGGTAAAAAGTGTCCATACCTCTAAAAAAAATTCAATTTTAATTTTTGACATTAAATTAAAAAATGCAAATTTCTTAACTCTACAGTTTTCTGGAGTATTAATGGTGGACATTCCATCCATTTCCGCTGTTAAATTTGGCTAAAATGATATTACAAGACTCTCACTGACCAAACTCGCAGAAATTTTAGGGAAAACATATTCCAACACTAAAACATACTGCAAATGTGAAAAATCATAAAGAAAGGAGAAAATTTGATATGCATGTGGATGATTGATTTTTTTTATCTCATAACGTCTTTTTAACGGGGAAAACATTTTATTTTTCCAAAATGCTTCGGAATTTTGTCATATAGTCATATTCCCTCCAGATTTAACATCGAAATTTGATGAAATGAGTAACATTAATACTTGAAAATTTTTTAGAATCAAAGACTTGGTGTTTTTTAATTAATGTTAAAAAATCAAAACCGAGAAAAGTTCAAAAACGACTAGAGTACATAACCAAGAATAATGCAATTAGGTATTTGTTTTTTAAAAGAGTGAGACCCATATTCGAGAATGCAAAGTGATTTTTTTATTCGAAAAATTATGTTTTAGAATATAAAAAATTAAATTATTTGTAAGAGGCGACAAAGATTGTGATAATTAAAGCAAATGCATCCTCGTACGAGGATTTTGGTGACATCCTTAATGTTGAATAAAGCATAAGAAAATAAGAGGACTGTGTACTAGAAATGTGCCGAGGGGAATGAGTTCAAAATGTCAACAAATGCCGTGAAGGATAATCGAACTCGTACTTTTTTTTAAGTCTCAAAACACTTGTCGTGTTTTTTCTCTCGGCTTTCATACTTTTCTTCACTTAAGTAGTAAAATCAAGTTTCATACAGGTCGTCTTGTATAGGTC
Organism: Vinca minor; assembly: GCA_026122235.1. Lineage (NCBI taxonomy): Eukaryota > Viridiplantae > Streptophyta > Magnoliopsida > Gentianales > Apocynaceae > Vinca > Vinca minor. The sequence continues at coordinate 222,016 of JAOCZM010000156.1, read as the reverse complement.
TTCGTCAATTCATGTAATTCCAAGTTGGTTGAGGCAACTTTTGGAAAGAACTTTGGAAAGAAATAAATGTTTTTTTTCATAACTCTATGCATGATTAGATGTGACGTGTAATTAATTTTGTGTGTCTGATAATAATTAAAGAAATTACGAGGACCAGACCCTCATCTCCTATTTAAGAAGGAATACCCAACTAGTTTTCTCATACACTACATTACTATCCATTGAGTAAGAAAAAAATGTGTTCCCAAGCAATTATTTTGATGTGCATTTCCTTGGAGATGGCCTTAGACTAGTCATGGTTTAGCATAATGGGCCAATCATGCAAGTATTTTTTTTAGGACAAACTTTTTTAGTCGAACGGATTCATCAAATCCGTTTTGGGCTAATGTGGCAATTCTATACGCGCATTGCCACGTCAGCGGAGAACGGATTTTCCAAATTCGTTCTCGATCCAAACGGATTTGGGGAATCCATTCTCACTCGACAGTAGCTAGAAGCAAAAAAACTTAAATTTCTTCTCACTCGACCCAAACGGATTTGGGGAATCCGTTCTGGATTGGCAGTAGCTATGTGCCAAAAACACTTCATATTTTTTTAATCAATTCCAGAACGGTTTTCCCAAATTCGTTCTGGATTGGCCGTGGGCAGTCCAAATAAAAATGTTCCCTTTTGTTTTTGGCCTAAAATTTGTAAAGTTCATATTTTACAACAAGATAAAAAATCGCTAAAAAAGAATATTATTAACTCAAAAAATTGTACAAATTCACTTGAAAAACATTAACTTTAATAATAAAATTCAACAACGTAAAAATCATACGTTCGAAACAATAACGAATCGTATGTAACAATAAACAAAACAAATTAAATTCAGGGTCTTCTCTACTGCTCCGCCGGTGTGTATACAACCTTCCTTCGCGGGTTCGTACTCAGATAGTACGTGTGCCCATCTCTCGTTCTTAGGGAACTACCATGCACGGTTTCTATGAACTGCGCGCCTTCTTGGTCGGTATGTACAACATCCTCTGGTGACTGTGGAGGGAGTAGTGGATCCTCTTGCTGAGTTTGTGTCTCATCAAGTCCTAGTCTAAACGAGGGTCCCGAGCCAAATTGAACACGCTGCTGTCTTGATGTAGAGGTCCTCGCACCAGGATGCCCCCGAATTGATCTACATTTCCCGGTGACCAACTAATGTTTCTCGACAACTCGTAAAGCCATTCGGAGCCAAGTTCATACGAATCCATGGGAACTTCCATCTAAGTCTTATCCCCAGGTGGAGGAGGAGCTCCGGTATCTCCGTCAGGCTGTGTGCGCTGTATCGTTTCGTAATGCTCTGTACCCTGGCGAGACCGACACCCACCCCGCCTCCCAGACTGACCCCTACCCACAACATGCTGTCTAGGCTATGTCAATGGTCACTCAATGACCGCCTCTGAAATTTCGGTAGAGCGCGGTCGACACGAAACTGCCTTCCCAGCCGCCTCGAAGGTTTGTTTGAGGAGTTTGCTCGCCCATGTGATCAGACTCTAGTATTGGCTTACATAATGGTCTGCATTTTCAGCGTCCTCGAATGTCTCGAGGACTCTTTTATTTGACGCAGCCTATAATAAAACATATTAAACAATCAAAAAAATGATAAATAAAATTGAAACAATAATATTTATTATAAAAGGAAAAAAACTTACAAAAATTTGTTCTGTTATGGCGTTAGGTGAAAACTCATTGGGAGTTACGTAGTGACCTTATTTTTTGGGTTGCTAATTATAAGGACAATAATGCTCTTGTACCAGTCAATGTACTCATTGCTTGGTACAAAAATACTACCTACAACAGGAGGACCCTCCGCGACTCTCTCCAGGTTGTTATCCCATAACTTTATATATTCGCTATGGGTAGTCGCCTAGTTCTTGGTCGGGAGATTTCTGACTATGTAGACGTCCTTACGCACGTCACTACTGTGCGTCCCTGCCTCAGCTGGTACCATCTGCCCTGTACCCAAATTGCCTCAGTACTCTATCAGGCAGATGGTACTGCACTATATCAAAACAAATCATCGGTACTCGGGCACACACAGTTAGAATGAAATCTAGATCCCTTGCAACTCTCTCTCCATAAACACCGTCTGGGTATGGTCTCCAACAAAACTGTAACATAACATAAACTTACATTCAATGTAAAGAAATACAAATTCTATAACTAAATAAAAATGTACGAAAACATTAAATATAGCTTACCCCTTGTGTTTCATTCATCCCGTCCGATCAGGAACCACCATCAACTGATGTTTTGGAGCTTTACGAAAGCTCCGGGCTACATTCCCTCTTTCCCCGAATGGACCATCGACGGGGATAGCATCTGGAACTTCGCATCGGTTCTCCGGACGGAGACAAGAAATGTGCTCCCATGCCCATAGTTGTTCAAAAAAAAATTATGAATTATTAATTAAAAAATGATTTCAAAACATAACATTTTATAGAATTTTTAAACAAAAAAATAAATTTTAAACATTAAAATTACCTGAATGAGCAAACAGCAACCGGAGATGTCCTGTGAATCATTCCTACAGGAAATGCACATCTGCCGGTACTGAATTGCAAGGACACCGCTAGCCCAAGAAGTCGTATCATGCTCCAGATCCTCGAGTAGGAGGAGATAACACAAGGGAAATCGGGAAGACGACTTATCGGCAAAAAGTAAACTACTCATCAAAACATAAATCAAAGCCCTCGCCCTCTGCTCAACCTGCAACGGAGTCCATCCTGGCGTAGTGGGTCACTAATGTTGGCATTAATTACTGACAGGTTTATCCGGTTTCCCTGAATAGAATTTCGACGGGGCTGGAAACCTAAAGATGTCGCTACAATTCCCGACCATTTGTCTACGCTAAAATTATATTTTTCATGCCACGTCACCTCTCTTTCCCTGGTAGGTAGTCCAAGAATACATCTTATGTCCTCTAAAGTGATGGTCGCCTCTCCGTAAGGTAAGTGAAATGTATGCGTCTCTGGGGCGCCATCTCTCAAATAGGAGTCACTAAAGCGTGATCTACTTAGATGAATCGAATCCTACACATTCCCCCCAAAACCTACATCGTCTATAAACTTAATGAGGGACTTTTTCGTTTCTCTCCTATATGTGTCATAAAATTGACTGTCACCGCGAATAACCGTCAAAGGGGTATCTAGTGTGTCTATACCGTGTCATATTCTTAATGACCTATGCTATGGCTCTGTGGTTAAAACAGTACCAACTAAAGGACCAGGATGGAGCCCAACAGGGTAGACACCCATACATAAATACAAATGAACAATTAATATCAATTCCCACTTAATTAACATCAATTTAACATATTTTCCCAAAATTAACATACAATTAACAAAATTATCTTCAAATTAACATAAATTCCCAAACTCAATATCAATTAAACTAACTATATTAACATCAATATAGCAAAATTTCCCAAATTCACAAAATATTAACATAAATTCCCAAATTAAAAAAATATATAACTTAAAAATTTTAAAAAAATTAAACACATTCATATAGTACCAATTATACAATTACATAAATAAAAATATAAATAACCAAAAAAAAAGAAATTTTTTATGCCTTTTTTCAATTTAGAGAGAGAAGAGGTAGTTGGTGGTGGCGGTGGAAGAGCGGAGGGGAGGGGGGAATTTTTTTTCTAAGTGTTCTTGCTGCTGAAATTGTCAAGAAGAAGGAGAAGGAAGGGACTGCGACGTTTTAATTTAGGTCAAGTGAGAACGGATCCGTTCTGGCAAAAAATGTTGGTAAAAAAAACTGCCATGGTTGGCCCATTGTGCCAAACCATGGCTAGTCTAAGGCCGCCATCCCCCATTTCCTTAACTGTTGTTCTGATGATTTCCTCAGATGTGGCTGCTGCTCGAGACTCGGCCAACACCGTTACTACACTTGAAACTCATAAGTTTTCATTTCAAATGCCCCATTTAAGTTATGTTACCCGAACCCTTCGTTTATCATTTATTTATGCCGTATCCGTATCGACACGACATAGCATTAGTATGAACATGAGATATTTATCGAATCTGGTAAACACCGATCAGACATTTTGTTTTAGATATTTAAGTATCTGATACTTAAATATATACACATACTCGACACTCGGGTACCATACTCCATCCGTCCCAAATTAACTGTAACATTTCTATTTTGGTTTTTCCCAATTTAACTGTACACTTTCTAAATGAAGTATGTATTAATGCCAATTTTTCAAATTTTACCCTTTTTCCAACTCCTCATTGAATATTCTTACTTAATTAAAATTACAACACACATTTTAGAGGTGGTTGGATGTTCTGTGAGAGGAATGAGAGAGAAATACATAAATTTTAAATGAGATTAATAAAATTAATGAGTGGTATTTTAGATTTGGACATTGATATGGAGCTAAAATATAGCCAATTAATTGGCTAAATTGGTGGCAAAATGGTAAATAGTTGGGTGAATCCCTTTTACCAACAGGGGGTGAATAGTGTTCAATTTGGTTTTTTAGTCAATTTTTTTTAGCCGTTAAACTTTTTCCTTTAGACTTTTGCTTATATTTTACCATTAAAATCACTAAAACCTTATGACTCATGCATTTGTCAAAGTGAACAAATAATTTGGGGCGGAAGGAGTACCATTTAACTACTTGTTGTTAACCGAAAATGTTACAAGTTTCTAAAACGAAGTGAATTTATGGCAGCTGTCATTGTCCTGAATTAAATATTTATTTTCGCAATAATTTAGTATTTGTGTTTCCTATATATATTTTGGAGCAAAAGATGTGAAGAAGAAAGAAGGAGGTGATCTGGGACAGTCAGCATATGATCCCAAGCCTCAACCCTGTACCAATCCTTGCCCATTCGGTTGCTAAGGCCCATCAAACAAGATTTAAGGACTTTTACGATTTATATATATATTTAGCCTAAAGATCCGTGCTATACACAAGGATTTTATTGTATACAACCTCAAAGAAGTAAGAGATCATAAAGCATCACTTTTCAATCTCTAATGTGAATCCTTACAACCTATAGATTGTCCATATTTTTGTAAAATATCTCATGGATTTTAAAAAGGGTAATCCAAAGTGTTTCTCCATTAACTTACAAAGGTTGCTCCAATTTCTATGCAAAGGGCATTCAGTGTTTTATGCAATCTTGGATATGTTTAAGTTTAGTATCAATTATAGGTGAAAGATAATAACTATATTACACTTGATATGTCTTCCTTTTTTTCATTATTTTTTTTTATATTTTCATACAATTATAATAATATCATAAAAGTAAAAAAGTAAAAAAGAAAAATTAAATAATATCATAAAAGTAAAAAAGAAAAAAAGGAAGGCAAAGAAAGAAAAAAACAACATAAGAATACTACAAAAGAACTGCTACTTTAATACAAAATTTTAACTAAACTTGAGGAAGTAATGGCAGTAAAGTTCCAAGCTAGATATTTCCATTACAAATATTTTTTTTACATTATCTCATTTCTATATAGAAGAGAAACCTGACATCATTAGTATAAGTTGAAAAATCCAAATATTCAAAAAACGTTCATAAAGTGGACAATGCTAAAAAAAATAAAAAAAATAAAATAGATATTAAGCAAAATGACCCTCAACTTTGGCATAAAAACGGAGCAATAAAATAATTGTGGACATGACAATTGGAACTTTGATATATATATATATATATATATATATATATATATATATATATATATATATATATATATATATATATATATATATATTTTTTTTTATATCAAAATCCTATAAATACCAAAAATGCAAAAAGAGAAAAAATATAGAAAGAAAAATCTACTTGGAGTGTGCTAATATTTTTGGCTCACTACTTCTATACGATCTTTCAAGATCCCTTTTCATCAGAAAATAGAAAAGAAAAAGGAATTGACGAAATCACTTAAACTTCAATATGATTAAGAGAGCGGTTAAAAAAACACAAACATGTTAGTAAAGAATGAAATCAAATCCTTAAGATTGAACAATGTTAGTAAAGAATGAAATCACATCCTTAAGAACGATAGGTTCAATAGACGTCTAAAGAAAAACTTAACCTCCGTGTTGCAAAAATAATAGATCCTTGAGCGATGATGATGGTTATGCTCTTGTATGCTGCATAATTATTATGTATTTATGTTTGTTAATTGATGATTTAATTACGATATGCATAGATTCATCAAAGATAAAAATATAACTTTCTTACTATTCATCTCTTATGCTAAAAGTTTCATATTTGTTATCTCATGAGAAAACCGTAAGCAATAAATTCGTTGAAATCATCTATTATGCTAAAAGGCCATTACAACCAAAAGATAAAATGAAAAAACAATAAAATAAAAGTTATACAATGGTTTAGATAACCTTGATAATAGATAAAAGCCCATACCCCGGGACTGGGTAAAAACACTAATAAAAGTAGAAAAAATAAATACATAATAAAATTCTTCGCAACATTTTCTCTGTAATCCTTGAACATCAGTAGCAAAAGAAGAAGCTCAGTACACATTTCTTGTAAATCAACAATATGCAAGACCATGGGCGTATCAACCGTCTAGTAGATTTTTCTCGGAGATGTAGAAAATTGAGAAAGGGCCCAGAACTAAGTCCGAGTTTAGAAAATCCTCTGAGGAGGATTGAAAGAAACTCCAGATCTAGAAGGATCTGGAGTAGATCTTGCATTCGAGTCTTGAATCTTGAAAAAGAATGCCTTGAGAAAATTAATACAAATGTGTTTTTTCAAGAACTTGTTGATTCTAAAAGAAAAACAACTTAATATATAAAGCAAAAATTTGTTTAAAGAGCCCTAATATTAATGAGTACTCATTAAGATTTATTTCTATTTGGAAGAATATTCTGCTCATTGAAGAACCCCTTCACCTAAAAAGACAACAAAACAGAAAATTATAATTATAGTCGGAGACTTGTTATTTGCGAGATGAGAATAATAATCATAATTCAGAAGGAACAATATAAAAGAAAATGGCAATTTAAATTTTACAATATGGGTAGGCTAGATCACAATAGTCTCGATATCTTGATTTTTTTAATAGTGTTTCTCTCTGAAGTAAAAATCAATACAGTATAAATTAATAAGAAAAAGATCATAGTTTAAAAAAAAAAACAGTGTCAAAGGAAGAGGTTGTAAATTTACAATCTGAGGTCGAATGGATCACAACAACTTTGATTTCTTAATTTTTTATCAGGATTTCTTCTGCAAATCCTGGGAAAAAAAAGTAAAAGAAAACAATAATTAATCTGTTATGATATTAGAGTTGGTATACATGTTCTATAATAATGGTGTAGTTAGGAGGAATGGATCCCTCGTTATTCAGTTTTTGTGTAACTGCCGGGTCGGGTCAGAGAGAAGAGGACACGCGGATCTTGGTGAATGGTGAAAAAAAGGTGGCATGGTGAATTCTGTGAAAAGGTGAGGTGGAGGATTGGTGAATGTGAGTTCTGTTAGGACTTATTTGTATTACCACTGGGGGGTAGTGATTGCATTTTGGGAGGAGACTGGCTAAGTAATCACAGTCCAATCACCTTGAACTATGAAAGACATGCTATTAAATTCATGAAAGGTGGAGTGGGGGTGATGATCAGGAGCAGTTCAGCTGTGTTGGAACTGAAACATGTCTCAGTCAAAGCTCTGCCTAAGTGTTTGGAGAGTGTGGCTGAAGTTTGGGTGTGGCAAATGTGCTTACTACAAGGAGTGGAGGAAAAAGGTCCACAAGAGAAACTGCCTGAGCTTATTAGTGAATTGCTGAATGAATTCACTGATGTCTTTGATATGCCAAGTGGTCTACCTCCCAGCAGAAATCATGAGCATCATATCAATTTGAAAGAGGGATCTCAACCAGTGAAGCTAAGGTCATATAGAGTTCCCCATTTTCAAAAGAATGAAATAGAAAAACAGGCGAAGGAGATGATTCAGGATGGAATCATTTAGCCCAGCAGCAGTCCATTTTCATCTCCTATAATTTTGGAAAAAAAGAAGGATGGCTCTTGGAGGTTTTGTGTGGATTATAGGCAGTTGAATGCTATAACCATCAAAGACAAATTTCCAATTCCAATTGTGGATGACTTATTAGATGAACTCAATGGGGCTGAGTTTTTCTCAAAGAACGATCTCAAATCTGTTTATTTCCAGATTAAGATGAATGAAGATGACATTCATAAGACTGCATTTACAACACATTTTGGGCTTTATGAATTCAAAGTCATGCCATTTGGATTGACAAATGAACCAGCCACTTTTCAAGCTTTTGATGAATAAAGTTTTTTTAAATAAAATTTGTTCAACGGATCATTTAATTTAATAATTAACCAGCAGATCAACCTGTTCACTAATCATTTCCATTAAAAGAGTAAAAAACTTTTAAAAAATATTTTTTTATCTAGCAATTAGATTTTAGAGTATCATTAACTAAGTTGGAATTTTCCCAATGAATTTGAGAGGCAAACTTTATTAGTTTTTCAGATGGTTCAATTAAACAATCTATCTATATCTATATTACAGAGTCTGTTTCCAATCTCAACGCTTTACAATCCTATGTGTAGTTTTATGGAATTATTTGGTTTTTAATTAGCATAAAAAACATGCTTGGTTGATATTTTGCATATAAATACAAAATTCTTATATTGTTTCTTTTTTCTATATAGGTATGTTGAAAAATAAACAAAAATATCCGTGTAGAATGTCATTTTTCACTTTTATGCTATTTAATATTTTTTTAACCAATTAATTTTGTTTCCGTTCATAGCACGGGTGATTAGGCTAGTGTGTGTATATATATATATATATATATATATATATATATATATATTACAAAGCATGTTATAGATACGTATATTTGTATCTATATATTTTTCAATACTATTTTCTTAGATTTTCACATTTTTTTTAATACAAATATTATTAAAGATGAACATATTAACTAGATTAGTATTGATCTTAAATTCCTAAATTATATATATCACCAAATCTTTTTTTTGTTAGGACTAATCTCAATACTTTTAAGAATATAATCTAATTTTTTAAGATTTTTAATCATTTAATTAATATACATAAATGTGATAGGATGAGAAGCTTTTGACTAATTATTATAATTTTTTAGAACCGGTTGCTTAAAAAACTTTTAAAAAAATTGTTTGGTTAATGAACTTTTGTCAAGTATTTAGAAAATTTTAGTTTTCCAATTAGTTACATCTATATAATTTGGACAATTACTCTATTTTTTAAGAAAAGAATGGTCAAAGAAAAATCCGCCGTAGTTATTTTTGGTATTATTTTTAAATTATCATATGGTAATTTTCTATCATTTTAACTTTATCATTATTTTTAAAAACATTTGATTGATTCAAAAGATTTTTAATTTATTTAAGTTGATTAAAAAAGATGATAAATGATTATATTTTTATTTTCTATTAGAGATAATATCAAAACTTATTGACCAAAACATCATGTACATTATTTCCATTTGCATCAGTCATGTCCATTTACCTATTAAATATATTTAATTAAAGATTAAAGATTTATTTATGATTTTGAATTATACATACTTTAAATTATTATTTTTTGTATTCTATTTTTAGCAGTTGTTTTTGTATTTTATTAACCTATTATATCTTAAATATATTAATATTAAAATCACCTTTTCAGTTTTAGAATAACATTAGAATTTTAAGGCTTTGATGATTTTCGTTTACAGATTATAAGTTTTTTAGTTATTATTTTTAATTAGTTCAAAAACATTGATTGGTAAAGATTATTTTTCATCAAAAAAAGATTAATGAAAAAGTAACAATATTATTATATAAAAGTCAAGATATGACTAGATAAGAAGAAGAAGTTTAAATAACTTTAAAATATGTTATAGACTTTAAAATTTGTCAAATGCCCATTCGTACAGGTTTTTCTAGAATTTGTAATATCGTTAAGATTAACATAAATCAATACAATTCTGATCATAAAGCAAATTAAGTGTTTTAAGATATAAAAACTCCTAATTTCAAGGAATTGGTTAACAATTTTTCCCCCTAATTTAGTTTAGTAATTTTGATTGGTTGAGAAAATTTAAATTAGTTAAATTAATTAAAAACTAACTATTGTCTTAATAAAATTCAAAATTCTCACTGAATTATCTCTACAATCCTAGATTTTCTCTCACACTAATAAATTAATAATATCATACTACCATAATGAATAATTAAAATAATAATCTATCGAATTCAAAGAAGTCCTATTTTCATCAAATAAAACAAAGATAATCAAAGTGTTGTATGGGTAGACTAGGATTCTTTTGGTCATATCTTCAGTGCTAGGGTTTCGGCAATTACTTTCAAGTGGGAAACACATATCTTTGTGTTGTATTTAACCATTTCTATGACTGTTAATTGTGAATGAAAGAATATTATCTCATTCTTCAAATGATTGAATATCTTTGTTTCTTCAAATTATTGAATATCTTTGTTTAACATATAATGAATGTGCTAATTTATATTATCTCTCCTTTTTTCTTTGTTAGGTTGGGAGGCATCATGGAAATTGGTTGCTATAAATATATTTCAGCTTTTTAATTCTTCTGTGTTTACATCCAATTGTAAGTTCCTTTCCACTATATTGTTTTCCTTTCACAATGAAAATTTCTCATCTATATTACCTTTTTTATTCTTTTGCATGAGAAACGTCAATGAGCTTCTTATTGAGCTTTATGAATAGCCAATTTGAATTCATTCACTGTTGCAGAATTCGTCACTGCCACATCTAAAGAAGTGCCATCCAACTTGAGTGCATTAATTCGTATTGCGCTACCGAACTCCAGTCTGAGGAGAGTGTCGACGTCGGATAGAATTGACTTTTTAGGTACATCAAAAGAGTCGTCAGTGCTGCAGACTCGCTTTCTTGGTGCTTTTGCTGCTGTAATCTGGTGATGCCACTTCGGTTTCCTCCGCCATTGTATTATATCTGTCCGTTAGCGCTTCCATTATTTTCCTGATTTCTTGCAATATTTGGTCCTTTCCCACTTGAGATGGGAGTTATTTATTTTTGTTTTATTAACGTTTTCGCAAATCTTCGAGTTTCTTTTCTCAATTGGCAGGAGCATTAGGTAAACTGATAAACTATTATTCAAATTTGCAATATTCTGTAGTGTGGGTATGTGTATGTGCTTGAAGGGCAAATAAAATTTAATCCTTTTGTCGTCAATAATGCTGAAGTGTATTGTTTTGTAGATTCAAATGCAAGGAAGAAAGTTACCATACACCTGACTCAAGAAAAAACCCATGTATGGGCAACTCCCAACTTACACATAGAGCTTGTTATCGACAAAGAAACTCATGAACAAAAAAGGTTTGTAATATTTTGATTAGAAATGCTTTTGTTTAAAGTTTGTATTTTAATGGCATTTCAAGTCATTATGTATGTCTAATGACAACAAGTAGTACTATCTATTATGTTTTTCTAAAACAAAATTTGGTATGCAATATGTCAAATCCACTTCTCAAATATATTTTACTTTTATTCTTCAAATCTATTACTACATAATTCATTCAAGGAACCTGTAGTTTATGTCTAACCATTTTTTTACAGGTAACGAAACTTGGACAATCAGCCTTAGTCATATTATTGTTTCGTACTATTATCTTTCCTTTATACCCTTTCTTAATTTAGAATTCGTTTTTCATCTATATTTTTGGGGCGTTGACGCTTCACTGTTATTTTTATCATCCCTTTTCCCTTTATTGTCTTGCATTCACGAAGCCTCACTTTTTTAGGGTTACGTTACCTATTTAATGAACTCAGGAGATTTCTTTTTGGGAAATGAAGAAGCCTTTTGATTTCGTATAAAAATTTTAGTAATGTTATGTGGCTAAAATTTATCCAATTAATTAAACAAATGGGTGGAAAATTTATAAATAATTTGTTGAATCTCTTATGCCAAAATGTGTGAATAGTGTTTAATTTAAATTTTTACTCAATTTTATTAGAGTTTAGCCATTAATCACAAATCTCATTTCTTAAAGCAAATAGGGTTTAATTAATCACAAATCTCATTTTTAGTCTATAATATGACTTTAGAATGGCATGTGGTAATGTATGATATTTCTTAAAGCAATAGTGTTCTTTGTTAACTTGGTTTTCATAGACAGAAAGCGTTTAAGCTTATTTCTTAAAGCAGGTCTAATGAACCAAGCAAGAAAGTGTAAACGAAATAAGTGAGGTGATGCGCCATTAATCAGTCTTTTAGTGCAAAACAAAATGAATAAAATTAATAGATTTCTAATTCTTTTAAGCTAATAGATTGAAATACACATTCGAGTAGTAGTGTTAACTAAGCAAAAACACTTGAGACTTCATAATATATTGATGAGTAAAAGGTTTAAAACATAAATCAAATTTATAATCAAAGTTTCATTTTGATACGTTTTTAGAACACTATTTTCTCTTGCACGTTTATTTTCAAGAATTAATTTGTACACCGTGCATAGCACGTGTATTTAGGCTAGTATATATATATTACATAGCATGTTTTCAGATTTTTAGTTATATCATGTCACGTGTCATTTTCTTTGATTTTATGTTTTTAATTAGTTATAAAACTTTTTTTTGGTGCAAAAAATTTGAAATATTTAATTTAATTTGGGGGAAGGGGGATTCGATCCCACGACATTCAGTTTTTTTATTTTTTATTTTTAAAAACTAGACCATTTATAAGTATGGTCTAGTTTATTACAATTATTTATTTATAAGACCTCACCAGAGGAGGAGTAGTAGAAGCCCGTTGAGCGGGTGCCCCGTGAGGGTCGTAGAAGTCCCGATGAACGGGTGTCGTAGAAGCCCGTTGAGCGGGTGCCCCGTGAGGGGAGTAGTAGAAGTCCCGTTGAGCGGGTGTCGTAGAAGTCCCATTGAGCGGGTGCCCCATGAGGGGAGTATAAGACCTCACACAAGGGAACCCAAAGAAATGACAATTAAATCATTCCCCTTGTGTGAGGTGGGTATCGAACCTGGACCTCTCGGTCTCAGACAGTGGATCTTACCCACTGGGCTACCGTGCCTTCGATCCACGACATTCAGGTTGAATGTTACACTACATTGCCAGCTACACTTCTTTATTTAATAATTTCAATGGAATGCTAATGTAAGTAAACTTTTCCACGATCTCTAGACAAATGTAAACTAACAATATTTTTGGTATGATATAATAATCTACATTAAATATATTATCTTCCTTAATTTCAAAATTCAAAACTCATCTCATACTCTTAACCTCTTCTTTTATCATTATATTTTAGAAGTTTATAAAAAAAAATATCACTTTAAATTCTTTTATAAAAAATTTCATTGGTTTAAAATATTTTTCCATAATCAATCTATATTTATATTACATAACATGTTTTCAAGTTTTACCCAATCAGAAATCTACAAAACTCTAACCCAAATTTCTCGAATTTTCTAACTCTTAATTATTATACAAAAACTTGATTGGTTGTGATAAATTTTGATTAATTAAATTAATTCAAAACTAATTATTATCTTAAAATAAGTTTAAATATCAAATTACTTACCTAAATATCTCTACAATCCTAAATTTTTTCTCATAATCTTGAACACACTTTTCAGTTTTAAACTCGCAATCTAATCAAAATTTTCTAGAATAAAGATTTTTCTAATTAATTTCAAATGTTGTGATTGGTTAAAAAAATTTTGAATGTTTGAAATAAATTAAGAAAATATTAGTTACTCCACTAGCACGGACTTCCGTATTTGTAGCCCTCTTATCACGTTCCTTACAAATCCATAACCAACCCTCACTTTTAATATTTGTTTTTATTAATCTCACATTGATTGAAGCTAGATATTGCCGAGACTTGTTTCACAACTCACAGGTTGATGCCGAGAACTGGGTGTCCCCTATTTGACGAAAAATGCTAGAATTTAGGGACACAGTAGAGGCAAATATGGGTATTTTGGTGTGCGATGGCTCCTCCTCTTTGTACTTTGAGAATGTCCAATGCCGAAAAAGTCTTCATTGCAGCTGGCCGAATTATTTGGCACAAGATGATCTTCTGGTTGCTCAAATCCGAGTTTTTTTGCCATGATCGAACCTAGAATCGCTCTCTCCTACATCCTTTGCTGCCCGATCAATGCACTAATCTTCCAGATAATCAGTTAAGGCAAGACAGGGCCCTTGATGAACTTGTATGGATGCCAGAGGCCGATGGGAGATTCACTCTCCGGTTGGCCATGAATTTACGGAAACCGCCTTCCCCTACCTTGCTCACACGGCGAATCTCTTGGTCATCGTTCTTGCCACTCTCTTTAACTTTGTTTTTGTGGAAATTTTGGAATCTTTTCTTGGCTTTAGATGAAGTTCGACATAGATTGGGTTTTCAATGTGCATCCCGATGCTCTTGCTTATACGGTTTAGATTATATGGATCATGTTTTCTTACATTGTGATTGGGCTATATATCTATGGTCATATGCCTCGAGCTTGGAGGGTTTAAATTTGTGTATTGACAATTTTCGTTCCTCACACCAAATGCTTAAATATTGGTTCTTCAAGGGAAGGGGTGTGCAACATAAATCGTATATGATTATGTCCAGCTCAGTTATTTGGATTTTGTGGGTGCACCGATGTCGTTTTATATTCGAAGGGACACGACCATATATTTCAACCCTAAAATTGTCGTTGAAGGAATATATTGGTCCTATTTTGACAAAGGTGGGGATTTTCTCTTTGGACTTTCCTAGAGCTGTTTTGGGGCAACGAGGTTCTTAGCCGTAGCCGGTCAAATGGATCCAGGATGATGCAACGAGTGAGATTGGTCTTAACATCGATAGGGCGGTGCGAGGCAATCCAGGACCCGCAACCATTGGTTGCATTGTCCAGTTTTCTAGGGATCGTGATATCGTGGTGACCCGAGTTCAATCCGACTCCTCATTTGTGGTAGATACAATCAGACGGGTAAAGGTGAATGCTTGGAGGCTCGACATTCTATTTCAGCAGACGAGGGACATGCTTGGTCTGATTCCCATACAAGGTATTTCGCGAGAGGTGAAAAAAGTTGCAGATGCTTTGGAAAATCTTTCTATTGATGATCAAAGGACGAACGTATACGAGCACTTTGCAAGCTTGCCTCCTAAAATAATATTTTAAAGATGTCAAATTTAATGAAGGGAGTAAAAAATAGAAAATTTCACTTTGAGTTGCAATCTAAAAACACAAATCCAACATAGAAGGAGAATACATAATATATACGTTCTTTTCGCAATATTCAACATAGTTCACATGTACAAAAACCAGATAGAGTGCACTTTTAAAATGACTAGCACAACACTCCATGCACGTGTAATTTACGTGCAACATCCGTGTTATTATTTATCCTACATATTTTACGAAATAAAATTGTCAACATATTTTCATTTATTCCATTAAAGTCATTTTCAATTTTTTTTATAAATTGCATAGGTATTTAAATTTTTTTAAAAAACATAATTATTTCTGATGATCATCTTCCGTTTTTAGAAAAAATAGTAACCTACTTTCTGAGGTCAAGATTTTCCAATTTGGAAATGTAATTCAAGCAAAAAATTTAAAACCCCGTAATAACAAATAAATTAAATGTTATAAGAATATTATTTTTATTTGTTTACTAAGTTCCTCTTCTCGTTCCTTGTTCCAGACTTTGCCCTAAGCTTCCGACGCCTCCATTTGGGAAATCCAATTGTATTTCCTTTTTAGCGCACGAAGACACATGTTGATGACAAACAAGATTGGTCCATCGACACGGGACAGGTCAATTGAGGCCATCGTAGGTATGAAACTGGATCAGGAATGTAGAAGTTTCTTTTTGGAGGAGTCACTAGCTCACATTTTCCCTTCTTTGGAGTCTTTTTTAGAAATGTCCTTAATAAGGAAGATTTAAAAGTCCGCGAAAGTTTATTAGAAACCTTAAAAGCAATCATACTTCAATAATCGTGTAGTGTACACAAAATGCCCATGGAATATACGTTATGAAGTTGTTTGTTTTTAAATAAGTTTTTTTTTCTGAAATATCTAATAAAAATGTCCAAACGAAAAGGTTATAGGGAGCACATAATTTCAGGAACTGTACAACTTAAAGGACAATCTTATGTAAATACGATGGTGAGTTTTCCACCATTTATGCCGCTATCTCTCACATGTTTTCCCTTCTTTTGAGTCGTTTTTAGAACAACACAACATTTTATGTCTTTTTATCAGCCAAATTTAACGTATCTTGTATTGTGCACGCATATAAAATAATGCATTTAACATGGAAAATTCAATGAATGCAACATGAATTAGAGAATTTCACTTTGAGTTGCAATCTAAAAATACATATCCAAGACATAGAAGGAGAATACATAATATAAACATTCGTTTCGCAATCTCCAACATAGTTCACATATAAAAAATACAAATAGTGTGCACCTGTAAATTGACTAGCACAACACTCCATGCAGTGTAATTTACGTGCAATGTCCCTGTAATTATTTATCATACTAATTTTATGAAATAAAAATGTCAATTTATTTTTATTCAGTCCATTAAAGTAATTCAAGTAAAAAACTAAAAACCTCGTAATAACAAACAAACTAAATGTTATAAGGACATGAGGTTTTTTGTCTACTAAGTTCCTCTTCTTGTTCCTTGTTCAGAAATTTTCCATAAGTTAGCGGTGCCTCCATTTGGGCAATCCGATTGTATTTCTTTTTTAGCGCACGTAGATGCTTGTTGACGGCAGACATGACAGGTCCATCGACAGTGGAGTATTATTTAGAAATGTCCGCATTTAGGAAGATCTAAAAGTCCCCGAAAGTTTATTAGAAGCCTTCAAAGAAATAAAATTTCAATGAGCGTGCAGTGTACACAAAATGACCATGGAATATACGTTATGAAGTTGTTTGTTTTTAAATGTGTTTTTGTCCAAAATATCTAAAAAATGTCGAAACCAAAAGGTTCTATGGAGTACATAATTTTATAAATTTTACATCTTAAAGGACAATCTTATGCAAGGACAATCTCTCACACGTTTTTTGCTTCTTTGGAGTCGTTTACAGAACAACACAATCTTTGACGGCTTTTTATCAGCCAAATTGAACTATTCTTGTATTGTGCAAGCATATAAAATAATATTTTAAGGATGTCAAATATAATGAAGGGAGGAAAAAATAGAAAATTCCACTTTGAGTAGCAATCTAAAAACACAAATCCAATAGAAGGAAGGAAAATACATAATATATACGTTCTTTTCGCAATATTGAACATAGTTCACATGTACAAAAACCAAATAGAGTGCACTTTTAAAATGACTAGCACAACACTCCATGCACATGTTATTTACGTGCAACATCCGTGTTATTATTTAACTTACTAATTTTAAGAAATAAAAATGTCAATATATTTTAATATATTCCATTAAAGTCATTTTCAATTTGTTTTATAAATTACATATGTATTTAAAT
The DNA here is from genome assembly GCA_026122235.1 of Vinca minor. Lineage (NCBI taxonomy): Eukaryota > Viridiplantae > Streptophyta > Magnoliopsida > Gentianales > Apocynaceae > Vinca > Vinca minor. The sequence continues at coordinate 204,486 of JAOCZM010000156.1, read as the reverse complement.
TTTTTTAAAAACATAATTATTTTTTATGATTATCTTCTGTTTTTGGAAAAAGTAGTAACCGAGTTTTTGAGGTTAAGGTTTTCCAATTTGGAAATGTAATTCAAGCAAAAAATTAAAAACCCCGTAATAACAAACAAATTAAATGTTATAAGAACATGATTTTTATTTGTTTACTAAGTTCCTCTTCTTGCTCCTTGTTAAGGACTTTGCCCAAAGCTAGCGACGCCTCCATTTGGGAAATCCGATTGTATTTCTTTTTTAGAGCACGAATATGCTTGTTGACGACAGACATGACTGGTCGATCGACACGGGACTGGTCAATTGAGGCCATCTTAGGTATGAATTTGGATCTAGAATGTAGAAGTTTCCTTTTAGGAGGAGTCACCAACTCACATTTTCGTGTAGTGTACATAAAATGCCCATGGAATATACGTTATGAAGTTTTTAAATGTGTTTTTTTCTTAAATATCTAATAAAAATGTCCAAACCAAAAGGTTCTAGGGAGCACATAATTTTAGGAATTGTACAACTTAAAAGACAATCTTATGTAAAGACTATGGTTAGTTATCCACCATTTATGCCTCTATCTCTCACACGTTTTCCCTTCTTTAGAGTTGTTTTTAAAACAACACAATATTTTACGGCTGTTTATCAGTCAAATTGAGCATATCTTGTATTGTGCATGCATATAAAATAATGTTTTTAAGATGGCAAATTCAATGAATGCAACATGAAATAGAAAATTCCCCTTTGAGTTGCAATCTAAAAATACAAATCCAAGACATAGAAGGAGAATACATAATATATACATTCGTTTCGCAATCTCCAACTTAGCTCACATAAATAAAAACCAAACAGAGTGCACTTTTAAAATGAATAGCACAACACTCCATACTCGTGTAATTTACGTGTTATTATTTATCCTACTAGTTTTATGAAATAAAATTTTCAATTTATTTTCATTCATTCCATTAAAGTAATTCAAGCAAAACACTAAACACCACGTAATAATAAACAAACTAAATGTAATAAAAACATAGGTTTTTTTTTGTCTAATAAGTATCTATTCTTGTTCCTTGTTCAGGAATTTGCCCTAAGTTAGCGATGCCTCCATTGGGCCATTCCGATTGAATTTCTTTTTTAGCACACGTAGATGCTTGTTGACGGCAGACATGACGGGTCCATTGACATTGGACAGGTCAATTGAGGACATCTTAGGAATGAAACTGTATCTAGAATATAGAAGTTTCCTTTTAGGAGGAGTCACTAGCTCACATTTTCCCTTATTTGGAATCATTTTTTAAAAATGTCCGCATTTAGGAAGTTATGCGGAAGTTTATTAGAAGCCTTAAACGCAATAAAATTTCAATGAGCGGGCAGTGTACACAAAATGACCATGGAATATAGGTTATGAAGTTCATAATTTTATAAATTGTACATCTTAAAGGACAATCTTATGTAAGGACAATCTTTCACACATTTTTTGCTTCTTTGGAGTCGTTTATAGAACAACACAATCTTTGACGGCTTTATATCAGCCAAATTGAACCATTCTTGTATTGTGCATGCATATAAAATAATATTTTAAGGATGTCAAATATAATGAAGGGAGCAAAAAAATAGAAAATTCCACTTTGAGTAGCAATGTAAAAACACAAATCCAAGAGATAGAAGGAAAATACATAATATATACGTTCTTTTCGCAATATTGAACATAGTTGACATGTACAAAAACCAAATAGAGTGCACTTTAAAAATTACTAGCACAACAATCCATGCACATGTAATTTGCGCGCAACATCCCTGTTATTATTTAACTTACTAATTTTATGAAATAAAAATGTCAATATATTTTCATCTATTCCATTAAAGTCATATTCAATTTGTTTTATAAATTACATAGGTATTTAAATTTTTTTAAAACATAAGTATTTATGATGATTATCTTCCGTTTTTAGAAAAAATAGTAACCGACTTTCTGAGGTCAAGGTTTTCCAATTTGGAAATGTAATTCAAGCAAAAAATTAAAAACTCCGTAATAACAAACAAATTAAATGTTATAAGAACATTATTTTTATTTGTTTACTAAGTTCCTCTTCTTGTTCCTAGTACAGGACTTTGCCCTAAGCTAGCGATGCCTCCATTGGGGCATTACGATTAAATTTCTTTTTTAGGTCATGTAGATGCTTGGTGACGGCAGACATGACAGGTCCATCGACATTGGACTGGTCAATTGAGGCTATCTTGGGAATGAAACTGTATCTAGAATGTAGAAGTTTCCTTTTAGGAGGAGTCACTAGCTCACATTTTCCCCTCTTTGGAATCATTTTTTAAAAATGTCCGCATTTAGGAAGATCTAAAAGTCTGCGATAGTTTATTAGTAGCCTTCAAAGCAATAAAATTTCAAAGAGTGTGCAGTGTACCCAAAATGACCATGGAATATACGTTATGAAGTTGTTTCTTTTTAAATGTGTTATTTTTTCTGAAATATCTAATAAAAATGTCCAAACCAAAAGGTTCTAGGGAGCACATAATTTTAGGAATTGTACATCTTAAAGGACAATCTTATGTAATGACCATGGTTAGTTTTCCACCATTTATGCCTCTATCTCTCACATGTTTTCCCTTATTTGGAGTTGTTTTTAAAACAACACAATAATTTACGGCATTTTAACAGGCAAATTGAGCGTATCTTGTACTGTGCATGCATATAAAATAATGCCTTTAGGATGCCAAATTCAACGAATGCAACATGAAATAGAAAATTCCCCTTTGAGTTACAATCTAAAAATTCAAATCAAGACATAGAAGGAGAATACATAATATATACATTCGTTTCGCAATCTCCAACTTAGTTCACATATATAAAAAACCAAATAGAGTGCACTTTTAGAATGAATAGCACAACCCTCCATGCACGTGTAATTTACGTGTTATTATTTATCCTAGTAGTTTTATGAAATAAAAATTTCAATTTATTTTCATTCATTCCATTAAAGTAATTCAAGCAAAAAACTAAAAACCACGTAATAATAAACAAACTAAATGTTATAAGAACTTTAGGTTTTTTTGTCTAATAAGTTTCTCTTCTTGTTCCTTGTTCAGGAATTTGCCCTAAGTTAGCGATGCCTCCATTGGGGCAATCCGATTGTATTTCTTTTTTAGCGCACGTAGATGCTTGTTGACTGGCAGACATGATAGGTCCATCGACACTGGACTGGTCAATTGAGGCCATCTTGGGAATGAAACTGTATCTAGAATGTAGAAGTTTCCTTTTAGGAGGAGTCACTAGCTCACATTTTCCCTTCTTTGGAATCATTTTTTAAAAATGTCCGCATTTAGGAAGATCTAAAAGTCTGCGATAGTTTATTAGAATCCTTCAAAGCAATAAAATTTCAAAGAGTGTGCAGTGTACCCAAAATGACCATGGAATATACGTTATGAAGTTGTTTCTTTTTAAATGTGTTTTTTTCAAATATCTAATTAAAATGTCCAAACCAAAAGGTTCTAGGGAGCACATAATTTTAGGAATTGTACATCTTAAAGGACAATCTTATGTAAGGACAATCTCTCACACGGTTTTTGCTTCTTTGGAGTCGTTTCTAGAACAACACAATCTTTGACGGCTTTTTATCAACCAAATTGAACCGTTCGTGTATTGTGCAAGCATATAAAATAATATTTTAAGGATGTCAAAAAAAAATGAAGGGTGGAAAAAATAGAAAATTCCACTTTGAGTAGCAATCTAAAAACACAAATCCCATAGATAGAAGGAAAATACATAATATATACGTTCTTTTCGCAATATTGAACATAGTTCACATGTAAAAAAACCAAATAGAGTGCACTTTTAAAATTACTAGCACAACTCTCCATGCACATGTAATTTGCGCGCAACATCCGTGTTATTATTTAACATACTAATTTTATGAAATAAAAATGTCAATATATTTTCATTTATTCCATTAAAGTCATATTCAATTTGTTTTATAAATTACATAGGTATTCAAATTTATTTAAAAACATAATTATTTTTGGTGATTATCTTCCGTTTTTAGAAAAAATAGTAACCGACTTTCTGAGGTTAAGGTTTTCCAATTTCGAAATGTAATTCAACAAAAAAATTAAAAATCCCGTAATAACAAACAAATTTAATGTTATAAGAACATTATTTTTATTTGTTTACTAAGTTCCTCTTCTTGTTCCTAGTACAGGACTTTGCCCTAAGCTAGCGAAGCCTCCATTTGGGAAATCCGATTGTATTTCCTTTTTAGCGTACGGAGACGCTTGTTGACGACAGACATGACAGGTCGATCGGCACGGGACTGGTCAATTGAGGCCATCTTAGGTATGAAACTGGATCTAGAATGTAGAAGTTTCCTTTTAGGTGGAGTCACCAGCTCACATTTTCCCTTCTTTGGAGTCTTTTTTAGAAATGTCCTTATTTAGGAAGATCTTAAAGTTAGCGAAAGTTTTTTAGAAACCTTAAAAGCAATCAAACTTCAATAATCGTGTAGTGTACACAAAATGGTCCATGGAATTTACGTTATGAAGTTGTTTGTTTTTAAATGTGTTTTTTTCTTGAAATATCTAATAAAAAAGTCCAAACCAAACGGTTCTAGGGAGCACATAATTTTAGGAATTGTACATCATAAAGGACAATCTTATGTAATGACTATGGTTAGTTTTCCACCATTTATGCCTCTATCTCTCACATGTTTTCCCTTCTTTGGAGTTGTTTTTAAAACAACACAATATTTTACGGCCTTTTAACAGGAAAATTGAGCGTATCTTGTACTGTGCATGCATATAAAATAATGCTTTTAGGATGCCAAATTCAACGAATGCAACATGAAATAGAAAATTCCCCTTTGAGTTACAATCTAAAAATTCAAATCCAAGACATAGAAGGAGAATACATAATATATACATTCGTTTCGCAATCTCCAACTTAGTTCACATATATAAAAACCAAATAGAGTGCACTTTTAGAATGAATAGCACAACCCTCCATGCACGTGTAATTTACGTGATATTATTTATCCTACTAGTTTTATGAAATAAAATTTTCAATTTATTTTCATTCATTCCATTAAAGTAATTCAAGCAAAAAACTAAAAACCACGTAATAATAAAAAAACTAAATGTTATAAGAACCTTAAGTTTTTTTGTCTAATAAGTTTCTCTTCTTGTTCAGGAATTTGTCCCAAGTTAGCGATGCCTCCATTGGGGCAATCCGATTGTATTTCTTTTTTAGCGCACGTAGATGCTTGTTGACGGCAGACATGATAGGTCCATTGACACTGGACTGGTCAATTGAGGCCATCTTGGGAATGAAACTGTATCTAGAATGTAGAAGTTTCCTTTTAGGAGGAGTTACTAGCTCACATTTTCCCTTCTTTGGAATCATTTTTTAAAAATGTCCGCATTTAGGAAGAACTAAAAGTCCGCGAAAGTTTATTAGAAGCCTTCAACGCAATAAAATTTCAATGAGCGTGCAGTGTACACTAAATGACCTTGGAATATAGGTTATGAAGTTGTTAGTTTTTAATTGTTTTTTTTCCAAAATATATAATAATAAAATTTCGAAACTAAAAGGTTCTACGGAGTTCATAATTTTATAAATTGTACATCTTAAAGGACAATCTTATGTAAGGACAATCTCTCACACGTTTTTTGCTTCTTTGGAGTCGTTTCTAGAACAACACAATCTTTGACGTCTTTTTATCAGCCAAATTGAACCATTCTTGTATTGTGTATGCATATAAAATAATATTTTAAATATGTCAAATATAATGAAGGGAGGAAAAAATAGAAAATTCCACTTTGAGTAGCAATCTAAAAACACAAATCCAATAGATAGAAGGAAAATACATAATATATACGTTCTTTTCGCAATATTGAACATAGTTCACATGTACAAAAACGAAATACAGTGCACTTTTAAAATTACTAGCACAACACTCCATGCACATGTAATTTGCGCGCAACATCCGTGTTATTATTTAACATACTAATTTTATGAAATAAAAATGTCAATATATTTTCATTTATTCCATTAAATTCATATTCAATTTGTTTTATAAATTACATAGGTATTTAAATTTTTTTAAAAACAAATTATTTTACATGATTATCTTCCGTTTTTAGGAAAAATAGTAACCGACTTTTTGAGGTCAAGGTTTTCCAATTTGGAAATGTAATTCAAGCAAAAAATTAAAAACCTCGTAATAACGAACAAATTAAATGTTATAAGAACATTATTTTTATATGTTTACTAAGTTCCTCTTCTTGTTCCTTGTTCAGGACTTTGCCCTAAGTTAGCGACGCCTCCATTTAGGAAATCCGATTGTATTTCCTTTTTAGCGTACGGAGATGCTTGTTGACGACAGACATAACAGGTCGATCGGCACGGGACTGGTCAATTGAGGCCATCTTAGGTATGAAACTGGATCTAGAATGTAGAAGTTTCCTTTTAGGAGGAGTCACCAGCTCACATTTTCCCTTCTTTGGAGTCTTTTTTAGAAATGTCCTTATTTAGGAAGATCTTAAAGTTAGCGAAAGTTTTTTAGAAACCTTAAAAGCAATCAAACTTCAATAATCGTGTAGTGTACACAAAATGTCCATGGAATTTACGTTATGAAGTAGTTTGTTTTTAAATGTGCTTTTTTCTGAAATATCTAATAAAAATGTCCAAACCAAACGGTTATAGGGATCACATAATTTTTGGAATTGTACACATAAAGGACAATCTTATGTAATGACTATGGTTAGTTTTCCACCATTTATGCCTCTATCTCTCACATGTTTTCCCTTCTTTGGAGTTGTTTTTAAAACAACACAATATTTTACGGCTTTTTAACAGGCAAATTGAGCGTATCTTGTACTGTGCATGCATATAAAATAATGCTTTTAGGATGCCAAATTCAATGAATGCAACATGAAATAGAAAATTCCCCTTTGAGTTACAATCTAAAAATTCAAATCCAAGACATAGAAGGAGAATACATAATATATACATTCGTTTCGCAATCTCCAACTTAGTTCACATATATAAAAACCAAATAGAGTGCACTTTTAGAATGAATAGCACAACCCTCCATCCACGTGCAATTTACGTGTTATTATTTATCCTACTAGTTTTATGAAATAAAATTTTCAATTTATTTTCATTCATTCCATTAAAGTAATTCAAGCAAAAAACTAAAAACCACGTAATAATAAACAAACTAAATGTTATGAAAACTTTAGGTTTTTTTGTCTAATAAGTTTCTCTTCTTGTTCAGGAATTTGCCCCAAGTTAGCGATGCCTCCATTGGGGCAATCCGATTGTACTTCTTTTTTAGCGCACGTAGATGCTTGTTGACGGCAGACATGATAGGTCCATTGACACTGGACTGGTCAAATGAGGCCATCTTGGGAATGAAACTGTATCTAGAATGTAGAAGTTTCCTTTTAGTAGGAGTCACTAGCTCACATTTTCCCTTCTTTGGAATCATTTTTTAAAAATGTCCGCATTTAGGAAGAACTAAAAGTCCGCGAAAGTTTATTAGAAGCCTTCAACGCATAATAATTTCATTGAGCGTGCAGTGTACACTAAATCACCATGGAATATACGTTATGAAGTTGTTAGTGTTTAATTGTTTTTTTCCAAAATATATAAAAAAATATGTCGAAACCAAAAGGTTCTACGGAGTTCATAATTTTATAAATTGTACATCTTAAAGGACAATCTTATGTAAGGACAATCTCTCACACGTTTTTTGCTTCTTTGGAGTCGTTTCTATAACAACACAATCTTTGACGGATTTTTATCAGCCAAATTGAACCATTCGTGTATTGTGCAAGCATATAAAATAATATTTTAAGGATGTCAAAAAAAATTAAGGGTGGAAAAAATAGAAAATTCCACTTTGAGTAGAAATCTAAAAACACAAATCCAATAGATAGAAGGAAAATACATAATATATACGTTCTTTTCGCAATATTGAACATAGTTCACATGTACAAAATCCAAATACAGTGCACTTTTAAAATTACTAGCACAACACTCCATGCACATGTAATTTGCGCGCAACATCCGTGTTATTATTTAACATACTAATTTTACGAAATAAAAATGTCAATATATTTTCATTTATTCCATTAAATTCATATTCAATTTGTTTTATAAATTCCATAGGTATTTAAATTTTTTTTAAAACAAATTATTTCTGATGATTATCTTCCGTTTTTAGAAAAAATAGTAACCGACTTTCTGAGGTCAAGGTTTTCCAATTTGGAAATGTAATTCAAGCAAAAAATTAAAAACCCCGTAATAACGAACAAATTAAATGTTATAAGAACATTATTTTTATTTGTTTACTAAGTTCCTCTTCTTGTTCCTTGTTCAGGACTTTGCCCTAAGTTAGCGACGCCTCCATTTAGGAAATCCGATTGTATTTCCTTTTTAGCGTACGGAGATGCTTGTTGACGACAGACATAACAGGTCGATCGGCACGGGACTGGTCAATTGAGGCCATCTTAGGTATGAAATAGGATCTAGAATGTAGAAGTTTCCTTTTAGGAGGAGTCACCAGCTCACATTTTCCCTTCTTTGGAGTCTTTTTTAGAAATGTCCTTATTTAGGAAGATCTTAAAGTTAGCGAAAGTTTTTTAGAAACCTTAAAAGCAATCAAACTTCAATAATCGTGTAGTGTACACAAAATGTCCATGGAATTTACGTTATGAAGTTGTTTGTTTTTAAATGTGTTTTTTTCTGAAATATCTAATAAAAATGTCCAAACCAAACAGTTATAGGGATCACATAATTTTAGGAATTGTACATCTTAAAGCACAATCTTATGTAATGACTATGGTTAGTTTTCCACCAATTATGCCTCTATCTCTCACATGTTTTCCCTTCTTTGGAGTTGTTTTTAAAACAACACAATATTTTACGGCTTTTTAACAGGAAAATTGAGCGTATCTTGTACTGTGAATGCATATAAAATAATGCTTTTAGGATGCCAAATTCAATGAATGCAACATGAAATAGAAAATTCCCCTTTGAGTTACAATCTAAAAATTCAAATCCAAGACATAGAAGGAGAATACATAATATATACATTCGTTTCGCAATCTCCAACTTAGTTCACATATATAAAAACCAAATAGAGTGCACTTTTAGAATGAATAGCACAACCCTCCATCCACGTGCAATTTACGTGTTATTATTTATCCTACTAGTTTTATGAAATAAAATTTTCAATTTATTTTCATTCATTCCATTAAAGTAATTCAAGCAAAAAACTAAAAACCACGTAATAATAAACAAACTAAATGTTATGAAAACTTTAGGTTTTTTTGTCTAATAAGTTTCTCTTCTTGTTCCTTGTTCAGGAATTTGCCCCAAGTTAGCGATGCCTCCATTGGGGCAATCCGATTGTATTTCTTTTTTAGCGCACGTAGATGCTTGTTGACGGCTGACATGATAGGTCCATTGACACTGGACTGGTCAAATGAGGCCATCTTGGGAATGAAACTGTATCTAGAATGTAGAAGTTTCCTTTTAGGAGGAGTCACTAGCTCACATTTTCCCTTCTTTGGAATCATTTTTTAAAAATGTCCGCATTTAGGAAGAACTAAAAGTCCGCGAAAGTTTATTAGAAGCCTTCAACGCATAATAATTTCAATGAGCGTGCAGTGTACACTAAATGACCATGGAATATACGTTATGAAGTTGTTAGTGTTTAATTGTTTTTTTTCCAAAATATATAAAAAAATATGTCGAAACCAAAAGGTTCTACGGAGTTCATAATTTTATAAATTGTACATCTTAAAGGACAATCTTATGTAAGGACAATCTCTCACACGTTTTTTGCTTCTTTGGAGTCGTTTCTAGAACAACACAATCTTTGACGGCTTCTTATCAGCCAAATTGAACCATTCTTGTATTGTGCAAGCATATCAAAAATAATATTTTAAGGATGTCAAAAATAATGAAGGGAGGAAAAATAGAAAATTCCACTTTGAGTAGCAATCTAAAAACACAAATCCAATAGATAGAAGGAAAATACATAATATATACGTTCTTTTCGCAATATTGAACATAGTTCACATGTACAAAATCCAAATACAGTGCACTTTTAAAATTACTAGCACAACACTCCATGCACATGTAATTTGCGCGCAACATCCGTGTTATTATTTAACATACTAATTTTACGAAATAAAAATGTCAATATATTTTCATTTATTCCATTAAATTCATATTCAATTTGTTTTATAAATTCCATAGGTATTTAAATTTTTTTTAAAACAAATTATTTCTGATGATTATCTTCCGTTTTTAGAAAAAATAGTAACCGACTTCCTGAGGTCAAGGTTTTCCAATTTGGAAATGTAATTCAAGCAAAAAATTAAAAACCCCGTAATAACGAACAAATTAAATGTTATAAGAACATTATTTTTATTTGTTTATTAAGTTCCTCTTCTTGTTCCTTGTTCAGGACTTTGCCCCAAGCTAGCGACGCCTCCATTTGGGAAATCCGATTGTATTTCATTTTTAGCGCACAGAGACGCTTGTTGACGACAGACATGACAGGTCGATCGGCACGGGACTGGTCAATTGAGGCCATCTTAGGTATGAAATAGGATCTAGAATGTAGAAGTTTCCTTTTAGGAGGAGTCACCAGCTCACATTTTCCCTTCTTTGGAATCTTTTTTAGAAATGTCCTTATTTAGGAAGATCTTAAAAGTTAGCGAAAGTTTATTAGAAACCTTAAAAGCAATATAACTTCAATAATCGTGTAGTGTACACAAAATGTCCATGGAATTTACGTTATGAAGTAGTTTGTTTTTAAATGTGTTTTTTTCTGAAATATCTAATAAAAATGTCCAAACCAAACAGTTATAGGGATCACATAATTTTAGGAATTGTACATCTTAAAGCACAATCTTATGTAATGACTATGGTTAGTTTTCCACCATTTATGCCTCTATCTCTCACATGTTTTCCCTTCTTTGGAGTTGTTTTTAAAACAACACAATATTTTACGGCTTTTTAACAGGCAAATTGAGCGTATCTTGTACTGTGCATGCATATAAAATAATGCTTTTAGGATGCCAAATTCAATGAATGCAACATGAAATAGAAAATTCCCCTTTGAGTTACAATCTAAAAATTCAAATCCAAGACATAGAAGGAGAATACATAATATATACATTCGTTTCGCAATCTCCAACTTAGTTCACATATATAAAAACCAAATAGAGTGCACTTTTAGAATGAATAGCACAACCCTCCATGCACGTGTAATTATTTATCCTACTAGTTTTATGAAATAAAATTTTCAATTTATTTTCATTCATTCCATTAAAGTAATTCAAGCAAAAAACTAAAAACCACGTAATAATAAAAAAAACTAGATGTTATAAGAACTTTAGGTTTTTTTGTCTAATAAGTTTCTCTTCTTGTTCCTTGTTCAGGAATTTGCCCCAAGTTAGCGATGCCTCCATTGGGGCAATCCGATTGTATTTCTTTTTTAGCGCACGTAGATGCTTGTTGACGGCAGACATGATAGGTTCATTGACACTGGACTGGTCAATTGAGGCCATCTTGGCAATGAAACTGTGTCTAGAATGTAGAAGTTTCCTTTTAGGAGGAGTCACTAGCTCACATTTTCCCCTCTATAGAATCATTTTTTAAAAATGTCCGCATTTAGGAAGATCTAAAAGTCCGCGAAAGTTTATTAGATGCCTTCAACGCTATAAAATTTCAATGAGCGTGCAGTGTACACTAAATGACCATGATATATACGTTATGAAGTTGTTAGTTTTTAATTATTATTTTTTTTCCAAAATATATAAAAAAATGTCGAAACCAAAAGGTCCTACGGAGTTCATAATTTTATAAATTGTACATCTTAAAGGACAATCTTATGTAAGGACAATCTCTCACACGTTTTTTGCTTCTTTGGAGTCGTTTCTAGAACAACACAATCTTTGACGGCTTCTTATCAGCCAAATTGAACCATTCTTGTATTGTGCAAGCATATCAAAAATAATATTTTAAGGATGTCAAAAATAATGAAGGGAGGAAAAATAGAAAATTCCACTTTGAGTAGCAATCTAAAAACACAAATCCAATAGATAGAAGGAAAATACATAATATATACGTTCTTTTCGCAATATTGAACATAGTTCACATGTAAAAAAATCAAATAGAGTGCACTTTTAAAATTACCAGCACAACTCTCCATGCACATGTAATTTGTGCGCAACATCCGTGTTATTATTTAACGTACTAATTTTATGAAATAAAAATGTCAATATATTTTCATTTATTCCATTAAAGTCATATTCAATTTGTTTTATAAATTACATAGGTATTTAAATCTTTTTAAAAACAAATTATTTCTGATGATTATCTTCCGTTTTTAGAAAAAATAGTAACCGACTTCCTGAGGTCAAGGTTTTCCAATTTGGAAATGTAATTCAAGCAAAAAATTAAAAACACCGTAATAGCAAACAAATTAAATGTTATAAGAACATTATTTTTATTTGTTTACTAAGTTCCTCTTCTTGTTCCTTGTTCAGGACTTTTCCCTAAGCTAGCGGCGCCTCCATTTGGGAAAGCTGATTGTATTTCCTTTTTAGCACATGGAGACGCTTGTTGACGACAGACATGACAGGTCGATCGACACGGGACTGGTCAATTGAGGTCATCTTAGGTATGAAACTGGATCTAGAATGTAGAAGTTTCCTTTTAGGAATAGTCACCAGCTATGGAGCACATAATTTTAGGAATTGTACAACTTAAAGGACAATCTTATGCAATGACTATGGTTAGTTTTCCACCATTTATGCCTGTATCTCTCACATGTTTTCCCTTCTTTGGAGTCGTTTTTAAAACAACAAAATATTTTACGGCTTTTTATCAGCCAAATTGAACTTATCTTGTATTGTGCATGCATATAAAATAATTCTTTTAAGATGTAAAATTCAATGAATGCAACATGAATTAGAAAATTTCACTTTGAGTTGCAAACTAAAAACACAAATCCAAAACATTGAAGGAGAATACATATGTGACGCCCCCAATTCCTCCCCTAGGCACAACTGGGGCTGAATAGGGCATCTACCTACCTTTCGGCAGTAACATAAAGTAACGTTACTTTTAAAAAAATGCTTAAAAGACTAGACCGTTTATAATTATAATATCCACATCTATAAACTATACATCCTCAAAGTATATTTAATAAAACCTGTTTAACAGTATTAGTTGATACAATACAGTGGAACTATCAAAATACATAATTTACATTAATCCAAAACAAATGCACTACAAGAAAATGCATTTTTAGTGATGACGGAAGTCGTCACAATAAGGTAGTTTTTCGGTCACTAAAATAATTTGTGGCCACTTTTTGAGGTCGTCACAAGCCGACTAATACCTCCGTCACTGATGAAGTAGTGACGACTTTTGAAAATTTGTCACAACTACATGATGCATTGGTGACCAAATTCTCGACACTACAAACCTTAGAATAAGTGACAAAAATTTTGTCACAATAAATATAAATACATGTGACAATATTTTCGACACAAAAGGCACTAAATTGTGAGGAAAAAAGTCGAGTCAGTACCATTTTTATAGTGACGAGAAATTTGGCACTAAAATTCATGAGAGTAGTGATAAAATCCTTGTCACTTATAATATTCTTATCAGTGACCGATTCTTTGTAACTGGTGCTTTATGAAATAGTGTCTCTCGAGTTTTCCTCACAATATTTAACTTATTTGTTATAAAGCCTTTGCCACCACTATGTTTATTATTGTCACAAAAAGACATTCAAATCAATAGTGCAATCTGAAATAGTGACCATTTTTAAATGATTACGTCACAAATAATGGAGGTATTTGTTATGATACTTTTGCCACTAGTGAAAATTACATTGTCACGAAAACAAAAATGATGTGTTAGAAAAGTTTCGTCACTATTAACTAAAAAATGTAGCTAACATCAGTGACAAAGAAATTTGTATTATTTATTTTTTTTGATGAAAGACAAAGAAATTTGTATTACTTACCCTATCGTCTAACTAATTTGTCACTATTATGAACATTGTTCGTTACAATAAGATTGTCATTACCTAAAAATTGTATTTGTTACGCTACGTTTTATCATTAATGTGCTCTATGTTTTCACAAATAATAATTAAAAATTATTAATTAATAAATTTATATATTTAAAAAAAAAAAAGACTAAACGATGTCTTTCAATGGAGTGCATTGCCATAAAAGTACATAAAACCCATTCATACAATGTTAAAATAAATAAAAAAAATTCAAATTCTTCAAAATCCTAATTTACAATATGTAATCGGAAATTTTAAAACTCAAAATACAATCACGGAATTTATTATTTTCCTAATCTACTCTTGAAGGAAAATACCAATCGATGTCCTTGATGTGTTTATTTCCTGTAAAATAAACAAACATAGTATCAATTAATCATCTTATAAAACATAAAGACAATAAATTACTAAACACCTATATTTGTTATAATTTAAGGAAACAAAAATGCTACTGTGACAAAGTAATTTACAATAAGTACAAGATTTCTCCCTTTTTTGCCTACCTTGTTGAGTCAATAAAAATCTTGTCAAATAGATTGAAATATATTAATGGCCCTAAGAAACGGACTACCAAGAGAGGCCATGGATTCTCAAATTCCTACATGTAGGAAAAGTGAAAAAGATTCGTAGATTCCTACAAATACTGAAATACACAATAGGCAGTGAATCAAATTTAAAAGGACTCTGTCTCTATGAAATCAGATGCCTGGCTAGTGATCAAATATTGCACGTAAAGACTTCATTATATTTAGAATATCAATCAAAGTAATTCTCATAAAAGATATAATTTTTTTCCGAAAAATAAATCATATGACAAAAGTAATCACATTGCAATCGCTGACTTGGAAAACCCTTGTATAACAATCTAGAGTTAAAGAGTTAATACTTACTATTCGGATGATTGATACAAACACAATAGACGGCAACAAACACAATCCAAAATCATTTGACGGTAAAAAACGAGGTTGAAATTGAAAGAGCGAGAAAGGATAGGTTTTCAAGTTCTAAGAGAATGAGAACGAGGCAGGATGTGCAGAATGGGCAGAAGCGGCAACATATATAGATAACTAAATGTTAGCCCTAAGGGCGATCGAACTGGGTTTTTGATAATGGACAAACACTTGATGTTGTGTCTAATGTTTATATCTTTGTGATAGAATATCGGAACATCTATTGGAAGCTCTAAGTACTTCAATCAAGCCATTGGTATCAAGATTCAGAGTTATATTCAAGGCTTATCTTTCGAGATTGAAGATTGAAGACTTAGGTTTGGTTAGTTTAGCTTTGTCGTCATTAGTCGTTATCTTATAAAGCTCTAACCAAAGCTCTCATGAACATAAGCTCTACACTCAAGTCTTGCATTCACACAAACAAGTTTTCAAAAGGCTTAGTTTTCGAAATGATTCTTAAATGTGTTCGTATCTTAAAAGCCTTTGTTTTCTAAGTCTAAGTCCTTTAAAATGGTTTTCCAAGTGTTCTTTCTTGTTACCTTTTTAGGAAAACATTTTAGACTTTAAAAGACTTCAAAAGATTTCAAAACGTGTGAAAAATCAGCTCAGAGGTTCGATCAACCGAGCTCAAGCTCGGATCAATCGAGCACAAACAGAGAGTTGCAAGAGCTGACTTCGGTCGACCAAAAGAAGACTTCGGTCGACCTATGCTAGGGTTCGGTCGACCGACCCTGGGAAAGGTTGAACCGAAGTGTGGATCGGTCATCCGAGGTCTCTTGAACGGTCAACCGAACTCTGCTTTTACTAGCCGTTATTTGACCGTTGGAGACTCGATTTTCAGCCTATTTTGAAATATATATATATATATATATATATATATATACTCCAAAGCTAGAGAATCATTCTAAGACTTGTACATACAATTTACATTGATTTCTTATCAAGTCTAAACACCTTCAAAGCAAAAAACACTTGATCTCCATGATCTAATTCATTCAAAGGTGTTCTTTCAAAAAGCAAGACAAAGAGTGGAATTCATATGTTCAAAAGAGCTTAAACATTCTTGTACTTCAAAGGTATATTTCTCACTTATAAGAGTGATCAACCTTGTTCTTTAAACATTCAATTCCCTTTCTAAGTGATTGGGTAATTCTTGTAAAAGTCCTACTTTGTGTGGGCAATTTGTAAAGTCCTACTTTGTGTGGGCAAGTTCTTAGTGAGCTTTTGTATTGTGGTTGTGTTGTAAAACTCTTAGTGAGTTAACCACATTTGTAAAAAGTCTTCTTAGTGAAGTTGTTGAAATCCTTGGGTGCGGCTCAAGGTAGTGGATGTAGATTCTAAGTGAATCGAACCACTCTAAATCCTTTGTCTTGTTGGGTTTAGTTTTGCATTTGCTCATCTTGCATAAACTTCTACTAGCATTGCTAAGATTCGAAAAAGTTCCCAAGTTCGACTAAAACCCAATTCACCCCCCCTCCCCTCTTGTGTTTTACACTAAATAAGTGCCCCATTTTAGGGTTTAGAAGGAAGGAACTTACAAAAAAATTAAACTAATTTCGAGGGACTTTAGGATAAAGTAATTTTAAGGGACATATACTGAGTGGAAAGTTTTAATTTTTTTAATGCCTAAAACTAATCGAGAGGGAATCAATAGTATTATATCTTTATTTTTCCTTTTTTTTAATAATAGATTTAGGATTTAGAATTATTTTCCTAATTCCATTGATATTCCCTTTATTTGGCCACATTTTTTTTTATTGGATCTCCATAGACGTAAATTCCATGGAGTTTAATTGGAAACATATTCCAATTAGAATCCAATTCTTTCTTTCCAAGAAAAAAAATCCTTTTTAAACTTGTGCATGACCTTATATTCAAATATCCTTGATTACTATATTTTAGATGTCTAGTACATTGTTTAAAACAATGATGAAATTATGGTATTTGAAGAAATATATTTAGTCTAAACCTATGGAGTTACTTTAGTATACATAACAATTAAATTTGTGTATCAGAATATGTATTAGAAAATTCAATATCGTCCCATATTTGTCACGATCGTCTCCTAGGTTGTATAAGAAAAAAGGGAAAAGAACTATATAATTACCATGACAATTGTTTCTGGTTACAGATAAATAGACCCATTAAACTATTATATAATTAACCCATACAAAAATTATAATGTGGTCCAACTGAGTTTATGGGTGTTCATGGTTCGGGTTGGTTTGGTTTTTCACATTTTTTATTGATTATTTTTTTTTAAATTAGACCATTTATAAGTATGGTCTAGTTTATTACAATTATTTATTATTAGACCTCACCAGAGGAGGAGTAGTAGAAGTCCCGTTGAGCGGGTGCCCCGTGATGGGGAGTAGTAGAAGTCCCGTTGAGCGGGTGGCCCGTGAGGGGAGTATAAGACCTCACACAAGGGAACACAAAGAAATGACAATTAAATCATTCCCCTTGTGTGAGGTGGGTATCGAACCTGGACCTCTCGGTCTCAGGCAGTGGATGTTACCCACTGGGCTACCATGCCTTCGATATTTTTATTTTTTTATTGATTCTTGAACTTCAATAAAAAGTAAAAATAAAACATTTTTTTATATAATTACCTAGCTACTAAAAATATAAATAAATATATCTATTGGTTTTCACAAGTTAAACGCAAAAAAAAATAATAATAATAATAATGAAACATAAATTCTTGATCTTGATTCTTGAACTTCAATCAAATGATTGAAAATTATTCTACGAGGAAAAAACAAAAATTACACCATTATTAGTTTCAAAGTAAAGAAAAATGTTAGGAGAATCTAAAATCACAAACAACATATGGCTCTTCAATCTCTTACTTTAGCATTTAAAGCTTGTTTGTCATGGTATAAATAAGAAGTTCAATATGTTTTACTACAAAATAGTTCTTTAATATATATATTCGGTTTGGTTCGGCTTGGATTATAAAAAAATTAAAACCAAATCGAATGTTTGGTTTTAATTTAGCCTAAAACGAAACCAATCCAATGCACCGCTCAAACTGAAAAATCAATTTGGATTAGTTTGATCGGTTTTGGTTTTCCATGAACACACCTAATTGAGTTACACTAAGTACCAACTTAAAAAAAGCTACAATTAGTAAAAGCCCAATATTCTAATTAAACCAAGTGCTAGTTTGATAACTGAATAAAAACTCAAAGGTTAGTTTTTAATTATTATCGAGACATGCGTATCGACTATCGTACTCACAAATTATTGTTACGAGTCAAAAGTGCTAGGTCAACTATGCTAGCATTCATTATCTAAAAAATAAGTACTTACTAAATTAGTTATGTATTTTTATGAGGTCTAAGAAAATATTTCATTACGTGGGAGCATCTGTTTAAACAATAGGATTACATCAGACGATACATCTCCTAGCCAAAGAAAGGGAGCAAGCAAATAAGTTACGAAATTAACCAAAAGGTGAGCCGGGACATCCCATTATGAGATATATGGGAAAAAGAAAGACAACGACATCAACCATTGAGCGTTTGATATCATCAAAGGAAACGGGACTCAAACTAGTAAAATCTAACTGGTCGCAAGACTTTCTACACTACCAGCTAAGCATTCGACTATAGTTCAAAGAATTACATTAGGTACTTCTAATGACAGATTAGAAATAATAGACTATATTTTTAAGTATGTTTAATTGTAAAATTTGTGAATCTCTTAATTGTTTCGAACTTATTTATTTGTACTTAAGATTTACCTGAAAAACTAACCTCTTAAATTAACTATGTAGTAAATTAATAGTGGTTGATAAAAATCAATTAAAAAAATTCAATTATAGAATATATATATATAATTAAAACCTTTTCCAATTCTCAATTGGATAATAAATTTTCAGTTTTTGTATCCAATTGAGAACTGAAAAATCCTTTACAAAATAGGAAAATGTTGAACCACCAAAAAGTTTTTATTTAAGTGACAAAATATTTCCAAGTACCCCAAATAAAAGAAGAAAAAGATCGGCCTTCAAGCCCGCTGAAATTTCCCTCCATATTTTTTTGCCGCTCCCGCCTTTTTGTTGGATTTAGCCTCCTACTCCTATGAAATTCCTCTCGTCTTCCTTTGCCTCTCTCGTGTTTGCCGGTGAAATTTTGTGTTGATCAAGCGTGGACTACTAGTTCTACGTGAGCTTTTGTGATCTTTCTCCTTTTGTGGTTTAATGTTTAGATTAGATCAAACTTTTCTTGATAGGTTTTATTTTGCTGCAGGTTTCTTGAAAGAATCGTCAAGTTTAATGTTTTAGTGGTTTGGGTATATGTAATTGTAGGACATATCCTTCATATGCGTTATAACAGGAAATTTTATCACAGCTGGGGATGCAATTTTGTTTGATAGAGAAGGTGGTATTACATGAAGAGATTGATTTGATGGTTTGGTCTTTGGAATAATCTGTACAGTTTTGGCTTCAATCGTCTATGGCTTCATTTTCTTCAACTCTAAGCAGGTCTGATGTCATATCTAAACTTCTTTGGAATGGAAAGTTGTCGTTGAATTTTTCGCTTTTAATGTGTAAACTTTTTAATAATTATTTGGACTTTGATGATCTGGGTCAAAAGATTGGATTTTTGCTTGCTTCGAAGTTGTATTTTTTATACACTGCTCTTTGGCCCCGATCTTTATGGCAATTTGTGGCCTCTTTGTTCTGCTTCTTCGAGCCACTTCCGGGGTTTCGTTTCCTAGAACATTGTCGCAATTACTAGTGGCATCAAGGTAGAAGAAACGCTTCGGCGAGGCCCTTTGGTACTTTAGGATTTGCTTCTTTCATATTTTAGGATTTCTTGTTTATGCAATACCTTTGAATTTATGATTAATGTGATTTCTCTTGTATACTGCACAGAAACTTATCCGGTCCATAAAGTACTATGATTGCTCTCCTATTTTGAAGCAAGGTTGTTAAAAACGCGAGTTAACACGTAAAAACGTACGTTTTTACGATTCTACGGAGGTAAAACGAGTTGAATCGTGAGTAAAAACGCAATCTGGTAAAAACGGAGTAGAAACGTAGACTCGAAACGTAAAAACGTAAAAACGAACGTTTCTACCGTTTCTACCGATTCTACCAAAAGTATGATGGGTCGGGTTGGGTTATTAAATTCGGGCCGGATCAACTTTTTTATTTTATTTTTTTAAAACAAAGGTCACAGTTGACCTCCCTTCTTCGAATTCCCTAACAGAAACCCTCCCATCGCCACCCCTCGTCACCCCTCACCCCTCGTCACCACCTCACAGTTGAACCCTCCCAGTTGACCTCCTCACCCCTCGTCACCACCACCTCCTGACCACTTTGCCAGCACCACCACCACCACCTTTTTAGGACATCAAATTCCCCAATTTTGTCTCAATCAGGTATTTTAAAGATCCTTTTAATTTTTATCTTTTAATTTAGAAAGATTGCATATTTATCTTAAGTTATTCAAGCAATTAAAGGATGATATCTTTATTTGTAATTGATTATGTTATTTGAAATTAATTATCTGGAATATTATCATTGTTTTAGATATATTTTCACCAAATTCTTCAATTTTTCTTGAAGCAAAAGCCCGAAATCCCTAGATTGATTGCTGTGATTTTAAGTTTCAGTTTTTTTGAATTTGAATTTGGTTGCCTTGTGGATTGTTTGAATTTGATCAAGAATTGTTCTTGGTTCATGAAATTGTCTTATGAATTGTTTGAAATTCCTATTGATTTGGGTATTGTTTTTCAATCTTTTGGAATCTTCAGTGTTCTGGTAGTTAGAGAATTTTAGTGGATGATTATTATTTCTTCTGGTAATTGGAACTTCAGTTTACTAAATTTGCTGTGATTGCTGTTATTCTGAAGTTTCAGTTTACTAAATTTGCTGTGATTGCTGTTATTTTGCAAAATTTCAGTTTACTACTCTTATATTTTTTAGTTTAACATACTCTTATATTGCTGTGATTGCTAAAAAATTTCAGTTTACTAATTTTTTTTTACATATTTTTGGATTATATAATATGATTTGTATGTTAATTATTGTTATATATATAATATATATATATATATATATATTTAAATTTCTCGATACGATTTTACGATTTATTTTACGATTCACGAGTTTACGATTTTTCACCCCTCCACCGAGTCTACGTAGAAACGCGTTTTTAACAACCTTGTTTTGAAGGAAAGATAATCCCAACAATATCAAATTTATGATGAGGTTTGGTCTTCCTTTTCTTCCATCTTGAAAGCTAAGAAATTAAAGATAATCTCGTCCCCCACCACTTGTGCTGCTGCGTGGGAGGGGTATTGAGGAATTTGAGTGCCAAATTTATTTCTGGTTTTTATTCATTTGTGGAACACATCACACTAATAATGATGCAGAGGATTTTGCACTTGTCAAGGCGTAGATTTGTATCATCAAAATTAGATTTTTCGCTGTTGAGGCCTAGTGCCATTTTCTATTTTTGGTGAATGTAATAAAGGGGGAACTTTTGGTTCCCTTGTCATTGGATGCTATAATACAACACAAACAGAACCTTTTTAACAATGAAGCTATACTGTTTATCACGTTTTTCAGAGGGGGAACAAATTAACAATGTTTCTGATTATCTTGGAAATTTAGTTGTGTTATTTCGAATTTTGGATATTTTCATCAATAAAATGAATTTCCTGCAGAACTAATTAGACAAATTTTATATTCCTTCATGTCCTGTTGTTAGAGGATAAAGGTAGTATATTATTCCTCTATGAAGTAAGGTTTTATGCCCCTCATTTTATATTAATCCTTCCATTTCATAATAGAGGGCTTTTTAGTGTACGCAACTAGTATGATAATATCCCTTTTTCATTCTATAGGATAAATCGCAAGTTCTTTTTTTTATTTATGTAGTGCAGTAGTATTGTTTATATGCTACTTTGTATGGCTAAATTTTATCATTTAACTGAAGGATTAAGGAAGGTAATGGAATATAAATTGTGAATTGTGATACTTTGAGGTACTAAATATTTCATTGCAACTCCTAATATCAACTTGTCTTGTTGCTCTTGACTTTTTTATTTATCAAGTATTGAACATATTCATCGTAAGAGTAGTCAATGTTGGATGTGATATAGGAGGTAATTTTTTATGAATAATATGCAGATGACCCGGTGAAAAACCAAAAAGAGTAGTCAATGTTGGACGTGATATAGGAGGTAATTTTTTATACCTGGCAAGTAAATATGGTGGAGAATGCAAAGGAATCACCCAAGCCTTGTGAAAGCCAAAACGGCTCAAGGTCTTACTGGTTCTCAAGGATAACAGAGCAAGGTACGCATCGATTTTCTGTCCTTTCTACATCAAACTAGTTTATTTGCAACGTTAAGAAAATATTCAAGATAAAAATTACGGTAATGCTTTATGGCTAAAAAGAACTAGATAAAAATCGGATAAAATGGGGGCAAAATCATCAAGATAAAAATTAAATCACTATTGAGTCATTGACCCCCTGTTTATAAAAAGGATTTGGGATATTTTACACTTTTACCCCGAATGTATCTAATTATGGTTAAAATTTACACATCTAGCACTTTCATATGCTAAGTTTTACTATTAGATTTTCCATATATGTTATTTAGGTATTTTATAAGGAAATATATAGAACTGATTGCAAATAGCATTGTTAAAGAATCAATGATGATGAGTAATTTCTAATCAGTAATATTTGTACAATAATGACAAAATTGATAAATAAAGTGGTTAATTAGAAAATGTTTTATAAGAAAAATTGTGGATAGTATGTCCATAAGCGATAGGTTTTTTATTGTGAAAATATTCAGTTGACACTAACTAATTGACATTTTTGTGACACAATTTTTTGTCACAAAAAGAAAAAACTAGGGTGACAAAGAATGTTTCGTCACATAAAGTTGAAGTACTAGTGACCATAAAAAGTTTGGTCACAAGTAAGTCCCTTTTCTGCAAAAGTACAGTTGGTGCCAAATTGCTTATCCTACTAGTGACAATACTTTTGTGAAGAAGAAAGTTTCGACACTACTAACTTATTAATAGTGACAACTTAATTGTGAAAGACTTTTAATCGTCACAATTACAATGTAGTAGTGACGGAGAAATAAGTCGTTACAATAAGTACAGACAATAGTGACCATAAAATATTTTGTAACAATATACCTCTTATTTGTGACAATATAATTCGTCGTCACTAAAATATCGTCACTGAAAATCCTCATTCTTGTAGTGATGGCAAATCTAGAACCACTAGGAATTAGAACATGTACTCAAGGTTCGACAAAACAAATTTCATTCGAACTCTCTAGTGCACTCCATACATGCATTTATGATGCAGTTTGAAAGAAAACGTGTAAGCTAATGCTTAGTGAATTCCTGTGTGTGTGCCACAGTGTATATGTAATGTAAAAGTTCTAACATACAAAATGCTCATGCAATGTTTGTAAATCATGTATTTTCTTTCTTCTATGTATATGAAATAATAGTAATTGATTCAGCTAATAGAAAACTAGATGTTAAGAAATCCAGGTACAAGAAACCAGATACCAACCGAACACCAGATACGCGCGATTTGCTACCTTATCCATCAGAAATCCAGCGGGTGAATCAGAAGGTAGGGTACCTACTAGACCTGTATTCACCTAGATCTGACCATCCCGAGTTAAACCTCCTAACTCAGAATTGGCCAACCTCAATAAGTACTGCAGAGCTATACGCCAAAGGTCGTCAGCCCTTGCTTTCCCGACAATGACGTAAGACATCTACAGCCTTGGGGCCCACAAGAATAGTGTGATTTTAGAGTATTTCAGAATAGCAACAATATCCGTTAATTCCATTAGTAACATATAGCCGGCTCGGGGTTTTATTTGTAATGAAATTTCTCAATATTAAATCGACACCCGGCCTGGGCCTATACAGAATGTATGGAACTTTATAAAAACATGCAAGAATGATCAATGTCTGTATATGGCTATACGAAAGCAATTCTAAATTCAACACAGAAATATATTTGGAACTCACAGGTTCCTAAATTCCAATTCAAACAGTTTAAGAGAAATTTGGAACTCACAGGCTCCTAAATACCAATTTAAAAAGTTTAAGAAAAAGAGGAACTCACCTGACACGGTCAAAATCTCCTAAGGTCCTAAGAATTATCAGAATGTTCCGGTTCGGCTCCTATCACAGAATAAGATCCACCAACAAAATTACTTTGACGTCAACTAACGAGTATGTCAAGCATTTCACTAACATTCTATCTTCCATGGAATCCCACTTATGTACTCATACAATTAGTGAATCAAATTAACTAGTCCATAGACATACAAAGTTCAACATATGATATACCATCTCCATGTGTTAACATGATCAATTCCTTTCTCATAGAATAGCAACATGATCAACATTGCTCCTCAAAGTAAACGGCAATGTAAGTTTCAAATTCTACTATCTAAATGGAAACATATTCTTATGGTCTAAGAAAATATTCTTTCCTTTCAATCTATTCTTTAATTATGAAATTCCAACCATTTCTATGTTCTTTCCAAAACAATACATAGAACAAGAACCATACTACATATTCAACATCCTTTAAGTATTAGTTTACAAGTAGTAGAGAAATTATCATCACATCCTCTCTGGTAAAAGAATCAGAAAAGAAGAAGTACAACATATGAATTGAAGATCAGTCCGGATCAAATATTGATTTCCAAGAAACAACAGGCAAGTTCATGGCTAGTTAATGATCATTGGAGAAGCAGAGAGGGACAACCACCCTTTAAGAACTTCCAAGACATTCTACCCTCATTGACAAACCAAGAAACCAGAATTACATTCCTATTAAACTTCTTCTTTCCAAAAATGCTAATAGAAAACAGAAGCATGAACATGCAAGGAAAACAAAAGCAATCCGAAACAGAAAACAGAAATAATCAGAAAACAGAAAACAGAATCAGAAGAAACAGAGGAGCCGAAAGCAGAGAAGAAGCCCTTCACCATTTTTAATTTCCTAACCATCATTCAATCCTTTAACCATATACTTTACCAAATCAAATAGAAAACACCAATTCAAACATGATTTTCAACTATTATCAGAAATTCAATTAAAAATAAGAATTCTTACTTACCAAAATTAAAATTTATAACCTTGAAGATTATGTGAAAATGGAGTATTTGATTTTGTGAATAAGATTGATTGGAGAATTGAGATAAAAAGATGGAGGAAGGAAATCCGAGAGAGAGAAAGCAGAAGAAAATATTACAGAAAAGAAAAAAAAATTGAAGAAGACGACAGGTTGAAGGGGTAAGAAGCAGGAGGTGTAGCAGAACACCCCATATTTTTTACAAGTGTTCATATGACTCAGCCCAAATGTACTATTTACTATTTCTATCCCTCAACTATTAAAATTTACAATACAAGTCCTCATCTTTATTTATTTTATTTCTTTCTTTCTACTAATATTATTATTATTATTATAAAAGCTTAAATGTGGGTCTCACAACATAATATATACGTTCTTTTTGCAATCTCAAACATAGTGAACATACATAAAAACAAAATAGAGTGCACTTTTAAAATGACTAGCATAACACTCGATGCACGTGTAATTTACGTGCAGCGTCCGTGTTATTATTTATCCTATTGGTTTTATGAAATAAAAATGTCAATTTATTTTTATTCATTCCATTAAAGTAATTCAAGTAAAAAACTAAAAACCCCGTAATAATAAACAAACTAAATGTGGCAAGAACATGAGGGTTTTTTGTCTACTAAGTTCCCCTTCTTGTCCCTTGTTTTGGACTTTTTCCTAAGTTAGCGATGCCTCCATTTGGGCAATCTGATTGTATTTCGTTTTTAGCGCACGGAGATGCTTGTTGACGGCAGACATGACATGTTCATCGACACTGGACTGGTCAATTGAGGCCAACATAAGTATGAAACTGGATCTAGAATGTAGAAGTTTCCTTTTAGGAGGAGTCACTTGCTCACATTTTCGCTTCTTCGGAGTCTTTTTGAAAAATGTCCGCATTTAGGAAGATCTAAAAGTCCGCAATAGTTTATTAGAAGCCTTCAAAGCAATAAAATTTCAATGAGCGTGCAGTGTACACAAAATGACCATGGAATATAAGTTATGAAGTCGTTTCTTTTTAAATGTGTTTTTTCTGAAATATCTAATAAAAATGTCCAAACCAAAAGGTTCTATGGAGCACATAATTTTAGGAATTGTACAACTTAAAGGACAATCTTATGCAAAGACTATGGTTAGTTTTCCACCATTTATGCCTCTATCCCTCACATGTTTTCCCTTCTTTGGAGTTGTTTTTAAAACAACACAATGTTTTACGGCTTTTTATCAACCAAATTGAACGTATCTTGTATTGTGCATGCTTATAAAATAATTCTTTTAAGATGTAAAATTCAATGAATGCAACGTGAATTAGAAAATTTCACTTTGAGTTGCAAACTAAAAACACAAATCCAAGACATAGAAGGCGAATACATAATATATACGTTCTTTTTGCAATCTCAAACATAGTCAACATACATAAAAACAAAATAGAGTGCACTTTTAAAATGACTAGCACAACACTCCATGCACGTGTAATTTACGTGCAGTGTCCGTGTTATTATTTATCCTACTGGTTTTATGAAATATAAATGTCAATTTATTTTTATTCATTCCATTAAAGTAATTCAAGTAAAAAACTAAAAACCCCGTTATAATAAACAAACTAAATGTGGTAAGAACATGAGGTTTTTTTGTCTACTAAGTTCCCCTTCTTGTCCCTTGTTTTGGACTTTTTCCTAAGTTAGCGATGCCTCCATTTGGGAAATCCGATTGTATTTCTTTTTTAGCGCACGGAGATGCTTGTTGACGGCAGACATGACAGGTCCATCGACACTGGACTGGTCAATTGAGGCCATCATAGGTATGTAACTGGATCTAGCATGTAGAAGTTTCCTTTTAGGAGGAGTCACTAGCTCAAATTTTCGCTTCTTTGGAGTCTTTTTGAAAAATGTCCGCATTTAGGAAGATCTAAAAGTCCGCGATAGTTTATTAGAAGCCTTCAAAGCAGTAAAATTTAAATGAGTGTGCTGTGTATACAAAGTGACCATGGAATATACGTTATGAAGTTGTATCTTTTTAAATGTGTTTTTTCTGAAATATCTAATAAAAATATCCAAACCAAAAGGTTCTAGGGAGCACATAATTTTAGGAACTGTACAACTTAAAGGACAATCTTATGTAAAGACTATGGTTAGTTTTCCACCATTTATGCCTCTATCTCTCACATGTTTTCCCTTCTTTGGACTCGTTTTTAAAACAACACAGTGTTTTACGGCTTTTTATCAGCCAAATTGAACGTATCTTGTGATTCGTGGCCATATAAAATAATGCTTCTAAAATGGCGAATTCAACAAATGCAACATGAAATAGAAAATTCCCCACCGAGTTGCAATCTAAAAATACAAATCCAAGACATAGAAGGAGAAAACATAATATATACATTCGTTTCGCAATCTCCAACATAGTTCACATATATAAAAACCAAATAGAGTGCACTTTTAAAATGACTAGCACAACACTCCATGCAAATGTAATTTGCGGGCAACATCCGTGTTATTATTTAACTTACTAATTTTATGAAAAATAAATGTCAATATATTTTCATTTATTCCATTAAAGTCATATTCAATTTGTTTCATAAATTACATTGGTATTTAAATTTTTTGTAAACATAATTATTTCAGATGATTATCTTCCGCTTTTAGAAACATTATTAACCGACTTTCTGAGGTCAAGGTTTTCAAATTTGGAAATGTAATTCAAGCAAAAAATTAAAAACTCTGTAATATCAAACAAATTAAATGTTATAAGAACATTATTTTTATTTGTTTTCTAAGTTCCTCGTCTTGTTCCTTTTTCAGGACTTTACCCTAAGCTAGCGACGCCTCCATTTGGGAAATCTGATTGTATTTCTTTTTTAGAGCACGAAGACGCTTGTTGACGACAGACATGACTGGTCGATCTACCCGGGACTAGTCAATTGAGGCCAACTTAGGTATGAAACTGGATCTAGAATGTAGAAGTTTCCTTCTAGGAGGAGTCACTAGCTCACATTTTCCCTTCTTTGGAGTATTTTTTTGAAATGTCCTTATTTAGGAAGATCTAAAAGTACGCGAAAGTTCATTAGAAACCTTAAAAGCAATCAAACTTCAATAATCCTGTAGTGTACACAAAATGGCCATGGAATATACGTTATGAAGTTGTTTGTTTTTAAATGTGTTGTTTTCCTGAAATATCTAATAAAAATGTCCAAACCAAAAGGTTCTATGGAGCACATAATTTTAGGAATTGTACAACTTAAAGGACAATCTTATGCAAAGACTATGGTTAGTTTTCCACCATTTATGCCTGTATCCCTCACATGTTTTCCCTTCTTTGGAGTCGTTTTTAAAACAACACAATGTTTTACGGCTTTTTATCAACCAAATTGAACGTATCTTGTATTGTGCATGCTTATAAAATAATTCTTTTAAGATGTAAAATTCAATGAATGCAACGTGAATTAGAAAAATTCACTTTGAGTTGCAAACTAAAAACACAAATCCAAGACATAGAAGGCAAATACATAATATATACGTTCTTTTTGCAATCTCAAACATAGTCAACAT
The DNA here is from genome assembly GCA_026122235.1 of Vinca minor. Taxonomy (NCBI): domain Eukaryota; kingdom Viridiplantae; phylum Streptophyta; class Magnoliopsida; order Gentianales; family Apocynaceae; genus Vinca; species Vinca minor. The sequence continues at coordinate 175,725 of JAOCZM010000156.1, read as the reverse complement.
ACATAAAAACAAAATAGAGTGCACTTTTAAAATGACTAGCACAACACTCCATGCACGTGTAATTTACGTGCAGTGTCCGTGTTATTATTTATCCAACTGTTTTATGAAATATAAATGTCAATTTATTTTTATTCATTCCATTAAAGTAATTCAAGTAAAAAACTAAAAACCCCGTTATAATAAACAAACTAAATGTGGTAAGAACATGAGGTTTTTTTGTCTACTAAGTTCCCCTTCTTGTCCCTTGTTTTGGACTTTTTCTTAAGTTAGCGATGCCTCCATTTAGGAAATCCGATTGTATTTCTTTTTTAGCGCACGGAGATGCTTGTTTACGGCAGACATGACAGGTCCATCGACACTGGACTGGTCAATTGAGGCCATCATAGGTATGTAACTGGATCTAGAATGTAGAAGTTTCCTTTCAGGAGGAGTCACTGGCTCAAATTTTCGCTTCTTTGGAGTCTTTTTGAAAAATGTCCGCATTTAGGAAGATCTAAAAGTCTGCGATAGTTTATTAGAAGCCTACAAAGCAATAAAATTTCAATGAGTGTGCAGTGTACACAAAATGACCATGGAATATACGTTATGAAGTTGTTTCTTTTTAAATGTTTTTTTTCTGAAATATCTAATAAAAATGTCCAAACCAAAAGGTTCTAGGGAGCACATAATTTTAGGAATTGTACAACTTAAAGGACAATCTTATGTAAAGACTATGGTTAGTTTTCCACCATTTATGCCTCTATCTCTCACATGTTTTCCCTTCTTTGGACTCGGTTTTAAAACAACACAGTGTTTTACGGCTTTTTATCAGCCAAATTGAACGTATCTTGTGATTTGTGGCCATATAAATAATGCTTCTAAAATGGCGAATTCAATGAATGCAACATGAAATAGAAAATTCCCCACCGAGTTGCAATCTAAAAATACAAATCCAAGACATAGAAGGAGAATACATAATATATACATTCGTTTCGCAATCTCCAACATAGTTCACATATATAAAAACCAAATAGTGTGCACTTTTAAAATGACTAGCACAACACTCCATGCAAATGTAATTTGCGGGCAACATCCGTGTTATTATTTAACTTACTAATTTTATGAAAAATAAATGTCAATATATTTTCATTTATTCCAAGAAAGTCATATTCAATTTGTTTCATAAATTACATTGGTATTTAAATTTTTTTTTAAACATAATTATTTCAGATGATTATCTTCCATTTTTAGAAAGAATATTAACCGACTTTCTGAGGTCAAGGTTTTCAAATTTGGAAATGTAATTCAAGCAAAAAATTAAAAACTCCGTAATATCAATCAAATTAAATGTTACAAGAACATTATTTTTATTTGTTTTCTAAGTTCCTCTTCTTGTTCCTTTTTCAGGACTTTACCCTAAGCTAGCGACGCCTCCATTTGGGACATCTGATTGTATTTCTTTTTAGAGCACGAAGACGCTTGTTGACGACACACATGACTGGTCGATCTACACGGGACTAGTCAATTGAGGCCATCTTAGGTATGAAACTGGATCTAGAATGTAGAAGTTTCCTTTTAGGAGGAGTCACTAGCTCAAATTTTCGCTTCTTTGGAGTCTTTTTGAGAAATGTCCGCATTTAGGCAGATCTAAAAGTCTGCGATAGTTTATTAGAAGCCTACAAAGCAATAAAATTTCAATGAGTGTGCAGTGTACACAAAATGACCATGGAATATACGTTATGAAGTTGTTTCTTTTTAAATGTTTTTTTTCTGAAATATCTAATAAAAATGTCCAAACCAAAAGGTTCTAGGGAGCACATAATTTTAGGAATTGTACAACTTAAAGGACAATCTTATGTAAAGACTATGGTTAGTTTTCCACCATTTATGCCTCTATCTCTCACATGTTTTCCCTTCTTTGGACTCGTTTTTAAAACAACACAGTGTTTTACGGCTTTTTATCAGCCAAATTGAACGTATCTTGTGATTTGTGGCCATATAAAATAATGCTTCTAAAATGGCAAATTCAATGAATGCAACATGAAATTGAAAATTCCCCACCGAGTTGCAATCTAAAAATACAAATCCAAGACATAGAAGGAGAATACATAATATATACATTCGTTTCGCAATCTCCAACATAGTTCACATATATAAAAACCAAATAGAGTGCACTTTTAAAATGACTAGCACAACACTCCATGCAAATGTAATTTGCGGGCAACATCCGTATTATTATTTAACTTACTAATTTTATGAAAAATAAATGTCAATATATTTTCGTTTATTCCAATAAAGTCATATTCAATTTGTTTCATAAATTACATTGGTATTTAAATTTTTTTTTAAACATAATTATTTCAGATGATTATCTTCCAGTTTTAGAAAGAATATTAACCGACTTTCTGAGGTCAAGGTTTTCAAATTTGGAAATGTAATTCAAGCAAAAAATTAAAAACTCCGTAATATCAATCAAATTAAATGTTACAAGAACATTATTTTTATTTGTTTTCTAAGTTCCTCTTCTTGTTCCTTTTTCAGGACTTTACCCTAAGCTAGCGACGCCTCCATTTGGGAAATCTGATTGTATTTCTTTTTAGAGCACGAAGACGCTTGTTGACGACACACATGACTGGTCGATCTACACGGGACTAGTCAATTGAGGCCATCTTAGGTATGAAACTGGATCTAGAATGTAGAAGTTTCCTTTTAGGAGGAGTCACTAGCTCACATTTTCCCTTCTTTGGAGTCTTTTGTAGAAATGTCCTTAGTTAGGAAGATCTAAAAGTTCGCGAAAGTTTATTAGAAACCTTAAAAGCAATCAAACTTCAATAATCTTGTAGTGAACACAAAATGCCCATTGAATATACGTTATGAAGTTGTTTGTTTTTAAATGTGTTTTTTTCCTGAAATATCTAATAAAAATGTTCTATGGAGCACATAATTTTAGGAATTGTACAACTTAAAAGACAATCTTATGCAAAGACTATGGTTAGTTTTCCACCATTTATGCCTGTATCCCTTACATGTTTTCCCTTCTTTGGAGTCGTTTTTAAAAAAACACAATGTTTTACGGCTTTTTATCAGCCAAATTGAACGTATCTTGTATTGTGCATGCATATAAAATAATTCTTTTAAGTTGTAAAATTCAATGAATGCAACTTGAATTAGAAAATTTCACTTTGAGTTGCAAACTAAAAACACAAATCCTAGACATAGAAGGAGAATACATAATATATACGTTCTTTTTGCAATCTCAAACGTAGTCAACATACATAAAAAACAAAATAGAGTGCGGTTTTAAAATGACTAGCACAACACTCCATGTACGTGTAATTTACGTGCGGCTGTTCGTGTTATTATTTATCCCATCTGGGTTTTAATGAAATATAAATGACAATTTATTTTTATTCATTCCATTAAAGTAATTCAAGTAAAAAACTAAAATCCCCGTAATATTAAACAAACTAAATGTGGTAAGAACACGGGTTTTTTTTTGTCTACTAAGTTCCCCCTTCTTGTCCCTTGTTTTGGACTTTTTCCTACATTAGTGATGCCTCCATTTGGGAAATCCGATTGTATTTCTTTTTTTAGCGCACGGAGATGCTTGTTGTCGGCAGAAATGCCAGGTCCATCGACACTGGACTGGTCAATTAAGGCCATCATAGGTATGTAACTGGATCTAGAATGTAGAAGTTTCCTTTTAGGAGGAGTCATTAGCTCAAATTTTCGCTTCTTTGGAGTCTTTTTGAAAAATGTCCGCATTTAGGAAGATCTAAAAGTCCGCGATAGTTTATTAGAAGCCTTCAAAGCAATAAAATTTCAATGAGTGTGCAGTGTACACAAAATGACCGTGGAATATACGTTATCAAGTTGTTTCTTTTTAAATGTGTTTTTTCTGAAATATCTAATAAAAATGTCCAAACCAAAAGGTTCTAGGGAGCACATAATTTTAGGAATTGTACAACTTAAAGGACAATCTTATGTAAAGACTATGGTTAGTTTTCCACCAACTTAAAGGACAATCTTATGTAAAGAATATGGTTAGTTTTCCACCATTTATGCCTCTATCTCTCACATGTTTTCCCTTCTTTGGAGTCGTTTTTAAAACAACACAGTGTTTTACGGCTTTATATCAGCCAAATTGAGCGTATCTTGTAATTTGTGGCCATATAAAATAATGCTTCTAAAATGGCGAATTCAATGAATGCAACATGAAATAGAAAATTCCCCACCGAGTTGCAATCTAAAAATACAAATCCAAGACATAGAAGGAGAATACAAAATATATACATTCGTTTCGCAATCTCCAACATAGTTCACATATATAAAAACCAAATAGAGTGCACTTTTAAAATGACTAGCACAACACTCCATGCAAATGTAATTTGCGGTCGGCATCCGTGTTATTATTTAACTTACTAATTTTATGAAAAATAAATGTCAATATATTTTCATTTATTCCAATAAAGTCATATTCAATTTGTTTCATAAATTACATTGGTATTTAAATTTTTTTTTAAACATAATTATTTCAGATGATTATCTTCCATTTTTAGAAAGAATATTAACCGACTTTCTGAGGTCAAGGTTTTCAAATTTGGAAATGTAATTCAAGCAAAAAATTAAAAACTCCGTAATATCAATCAAATTAAATGTTACAAGAACATTATTTTTATTTGTTTTCTAAGTTCCTCTTCTTGTTCCTTTTTCAGGACTTTACCCTAAGCTAGCGACGCCTCCATTTGGGACATCTGATTGTATTTCTTTTTAGAGCACGAAGACGCTTGTTGACGACACACATGACTGGTCGATCTTCACGGGACTAGTCAATTGAGGCCATCTTAGGTATGAAACTGGATCTAGAATGTAGAAGTTTCCTTTTAGCAGGAGTCACTAGCTCACATTTTCCCTTCTTTGGAGTCTTTTTTAGAAATGTCCTTATTTAGGAAGATCTAAAAGTTCGCGAAAGTTTATTAGAAACCTTAAAAGCAATCAAACTTCAATAATCTTGTAGTGAACACAAAATGCCCATTGAATATACGTTATGAAGTTGTTTGTTTTTCAATGTGTTTTTTTCCTGAAATATCTAATAGAAATGTCCAAACCAAAAGGTTCTATGGAGCACATAATTTTAGGAATTTTACAACTTAAAGGACAATCTTATGCAAAGACTATGGTTAGTTTTCCACCATTTATGCCTGTATCCCTCACATGTTTTCCCTTCTTTGGAGTCGTTTTTAAAACAACACAATGTTTTACGGCTTTTTATCAACCAAATTGAACGTATCTTGTATTGTGCATGCTTATAAAATAATTCTTTTAAGATGTAAAAATCAATGAATGCAATGTGAATTTGGAAATTTCACTTTGAGTTGCAAACTAAAAACACAAATCCAAGACATAGAAGGAGAATACATAATATATACGTTCTTTTTGCAATCTCAAACATAGTCAACATACACAAAAACCAAATAGAGTGCAGTTTTAAAATGACTAGCACAACACTCCATGCACGTGTAATTTACGTGCAGCGTTCGTGTTATTATTTATCCTACTGGTTTTATGAAATATAAATGTCAATTTATTTTTATTACTTCCATTAAAGTAATTCAAGTAAAAAACTAAAAACCCCGTAATAATAAACAAACTAAATGTGTCAAGAACACGAGTTTTTTTTTGTCTACTAAGTTCCCCTTCTTGTCCCTTGTTTTGGACTTTTTCCAAAGTTAGCGATGCCTCCATTTGGGAAATCCGATTGTATTTCTTTTTTAGCGCACGGAGATGCTTGTTGTCGGCAAACATGACAGGTCCATCGACACTGGACTGGTCAATTGAAGCCATCATAGGTATGTAACTGGATCTAGAATGTAGAAGTTTCCTTTTAGGAGGAGTCACTAACACAAATTTCGCTTCTTTCGAGTGTTTTTGAAAAATGTCCGCATTTAGGAAGATCTAAAAGTCCGCGATAGTTTATTAGAAGCCTTCAAAGCAATAAATTTCAATGAGTGTGCAGTGTACACAAAATGACCATGGAATATACGTTATGAAGTTGTTTCTTTTTAAATGTGTTTTTTCTGAAATATCTAATAAAAATGCCCAAACCAAAAGGTTCTAGGGAGCACATAATTTTAGGAATTGTACAACAAAAAGGACAATCTTATGTAAAGACTATGGTTAGTTTTCCACCATTTATGCCTCTGTCTCTCACATGTTTTCCCTTCTATGGAGTCGTTTTATAACCAACACAGTGTTTTACGGCTTTTTATCAGCCAAATTGAACGTATCTTGTAATTTGTGGCCATATAAAATAATGCTTCTAAAATGGCGAATTCAATGAATGCAACATGAAATAGAAAATCCCCCACCGAGTTGCAATCTAAAAATACAAATCCAAGACATCGAAGGAGAATACAAAATATACACATTCGTTTCGCAATCTCCAACATAGTTCACATATATAAAAACCAAATAGAGTGCACTTTTAAAATGACTAGCACAACACTCCATGCAAATGTAATTTGCGGGCAACATCCGTGTTATTATTTAACTTACTAATTTTAAGAAAAATAAATGTCAATATATTTTCATTTATTCCATTAAAGTCATATTCAATTTGTTTCATAAATTACATTGGTATTTAAATTTTTTTTTAAACATAATTATTTCTGATGATTATCTTCCGTTTTTAGAAAGAATATTATCCGACTTTCTGTGGTCAAGGTTTTCAAATTTGGAAATTTAATTCAAGCAAAAAATTAAAAACTCCGTAATATCAAACAAATTAAATGTTATAAGAACATTATTTTTATTTGTTTTCTAAGTTCCTCTTCTTGTTCCTTTTTCAGGACTTTACCCTAAGCTAGCGACGCCTCCATTGGGAAATCCGATTATACTTCTTTTTTAGAGCACGAAGACGCTTGTTGACGACAGACATGACTGGTCGATCTACACGGGACTAGTCAATTGAGGCCATCTTAGGTATGAAACTGGATCTAGAATGTAGAAATTTCCTTTTAGGAGGAGTCACTAGCTCACATTTTCCCTTCTTTGGAGTCTTTTTTAGAAATGTCCTTATTTAAGAAGATCTAAAAGTTCGCGAAAGTTTATTAGAAACCTTAAAAGCAATCAAACTTCAATAATCTTGTAGTGAACACAAAATGCCCATTGAATATACGTTATGAAGTTGTTTGTTTTTCAATGTGTTTTTTTCCTGAAATATCTAATAGAAATGTCCAAACCAAAAGGTTCTATGGAGCACATAATTTTAGGAATTTTACAACTTAAAGGACAATCTTATGCAAAGACTATGGTTAGTTTTCCACCATTTATGCCTCTATCCCTCACATGTTTTCCCTTCTTTGGAGTCGTTTTTAAAACAACACAATGTTTTACGGCTTTTTATCAGCCAGATTATTGTGCATGCATATAAAATAATTCTTTTAAGATGTAAAATTCAATGAATGCAACGTGAATTAGAAAATTTCACTTTGAGTTGCAAACTAAAAACACAAATCCAAGACATAGAAAGAGAATACATAATATATACGTTCTTTTGGCAATCTCAAACATAGTCAACATACATAAAAACAAAATAGAGTGCACTTTTAAAATGACAAGCACAACACTCCATGCACGTGTAATTTACGTTCAGCGTCCGTGTTATTATTTATCCAACTGGTTTTATGAAATATAAATGTCAATTTATTTTTATTCATTCCATTAAAGTAATTCAAGTAAAAAACTAAAAACCCCGTAATAATAAACAAACTAAATGTGGTAAGAACATGAGTTTTTTTTGTCTACTAAGTTCCCCTTCTTGTCCCTTGTTTTGGACTTTTTCCTAAGTTAGCGATGCCTCCATTTGGGAAATCCGATTGTTTTTCTTTTTTAGCGCACGAAGATGCTTGTTGTCGGCAGACATGACAGGTCCATCGACACAGGACTGGTCAATTGAGGCCATCATAGGTATGTAACTGGATCTAGAATGTAGAAGTTTCCTTTTAGGAGGAGTCACTAGCACAAATTTCGCTTCTTTGGAGTGTTTTTGAAAAGCTCCGCATTTAGGAAGATCTAAAAGTCCGCGATAGTTTATTAGAAGCCTTCAAAGCAATAAAATTTCAATGAGTGTGCAGTGTACACAAAATGACCATGGAATAAACGTTATGAAGTTGTTTCTTTTTAAATGTGTTTTTTCTGAAATATCTAATAAAAATGTCCAAACCAAAAGGTTCTAGGGAGCACATAATTTTAGGAATTGTACAACAAAAAGGACAATCTTATGTAAAGACTATGGTTAGTTTTCCACCATTTATGCCTCTGTCTCTCACATGTTTTCCCTTCTATGGAGTCGTTTTTTAACCAACAGAGTATTTTACGGGTTTTTATCAGCCAAATTGAACGTATCTTGTAATTTGTGGCCATATAAAATAATGCTTCTAAAATGGCGAATTCAATGAATGCAACATGAAATAGAAAATCCCCCACCGAGTTGCAATCTAAAAATACAAATCCAAGACATCGAAGGAGAATACAAAATATATACATTCGTTTCGCAATCTCCAACATAGTTCACATATATAAAAACCAAATAGAGTGCACTTTTAAAATGACTAGCACAACACTACATGCAAATGTAATTTGCGGGCAACATCCGTGTTATTATTTAACTTACTAATTTTAAGAAAAATAAATGTCAATATATTTTCATTTATTCCATTAAAGTCATATTCAATTTGTTTCATAAATTACATTGGTATTTAAATTTTTTTTAAACATAATTATTTCTGATGATTATCTTCCGTTTTTAGAAAGAATATTATCCGACTTTCTGCGGTCAAGGTTTTCAAATTTGGAAATGTAATTCAAGAAAAAAAAATTAAAAACTCCGTAATATCAAACAAATTAAATGTTATAAGAACATTATTTTTTATTTGTTTTCTAAGTTCCTCTTCTTGTTCCTTTTTCAGGGACTTTTCCCCTAACCTAGCGACGCCTCCATTGGGAAATCCGATTGTACTTCCTTTTTAGAGCACGAAGACGCTTGTTGACGCATGGACATGACTGGTCGATCTACACGGGACTAGTCAATTGAGGCCATCTTAGGTATGAAACTGGATCTAGAATGTAGAAGTTTCCTTTTAGGAGTCACTAGCTCACATTTTCCCTTCTTTGGAGTCTTTTTTAGAAATGTCCTTATTTAAGAAGATCTAAAAGTTCGCGAAAGTTTATTAGAAACCTTAAAAGCAATCAAACTTCAATAATCTTGTAGTGTACACAAAATGCCCATGGAATATACGTTAGGAAGTTGTTTGTTTTTAAATGTGTTTTTTTCTTGAAATATCTAATAAAAATGTCCAAACCAAAAGGTTCTATGGAGCACCTAATTTTAGGAATTGTACAACTTAAAGGACAATCTTATGCAAAGACTATGGTTAGTTTTCCACCATTTATGCCTCTATCCCTCACATGTTTTCCCTTCTTTGGAGTTGTTTTTAAAACAACACAATGTTTTACGGCTTTTTATCAGCCAGATTGAACGTATCTTGTATTGTGCATGCATATAAAATAATTCTTTTAAGATGTAAAATTCAATGAATGCAACGTGAATTTGAAAATTTCACTTTGAGTTGCAAACTAAAAACACAAATCCAAGTGATAGAAGGAGAATACATAATATATACGTTCTTTTTGCAATCTCAAAGATAGTCAACACACATAAAAACAAAATAGAGTGCAGTTTTGAAATGACTAGCACAACACACCATGCACGTGTAATTTATGTGCAGCGTTCGTGTTATTATTTATCCTACTGGTTTTATGAAATATAAATGTCAATTTATTTTTATTCATTCCATTAAAGTAATTCAAGTAAAAAACTAAAAACCCCGTAATAATAAACAAACTAAATGTGGTAAGAACATGAGTTTTTTTTGTCTACTAAGTTCCCCTTCTTGTCCCTTGTTTTGGACTTTTTCCTAAGTTAGCGATGCCTCCATTTGGGAAATCCGATTGTTTTTCTTTTTTAGCGCACGAAGATGCTTGTTGTCGGCAGACATGACAGGTCCATCGACACAGGACTGGTCAATTGAGGCCATCATAGGTATGTAACTGGATCTAGAATGTAGAAGTTTCCTTTTAGGAGGAGTCACTAGCACAAATTTTCGCTTCTTTGGAGTGTTTTTGAAAAGCTCCGCATTTAGGAAGATCTAAAAGTCCGCGATAGTTTATTAGAAGCCTTCAAAGCAATAAAATTTCAATGAGTGTGCAGTGTACACAAAATGACCATGGAATAAACGTTATGAAGTTGTTTCTTTTTAAATGTGTTTTTTCTGAAATATCTAATAAAAATGTCCAAACCAAAAGGTTCTAGGGAGCACATAATTTTAGGAATTGTACAACAAAAAGGACAATCTTATGTAAAGACTATGGTTAGTTTTCCACCATTTATGCCTCTGTCTCTCACATGTTTTCCCTTCTATGGAGTCGTTTTTTAACCAACAGAGTATTTTACGGGTTTTTATCAGCCAAATTGAACGTATCTTGTAATTTGTGGCCATATAAAATAATGCTTCTAAAATGGCGAATTCAATGAATGCAACATGAAATAGAAAATCCCCCACCGAGTTGCAATCTAAAAATACAAATCCAAGACATCGAAGGAGAATACAAAATATATACATTCGTTTCGCAATCTCCAACATAGTTCACATATATAAAAACCAAATAGAGTGCACTTTTAAAATGACTAGCACAACACTACATGCAAATGTAATTTGCGGGCAACATCCGTGTTATTATTTAACTTACTAATTTTAAGAAAAATAAATGTCAATATATTTTCATTTATTCCATTAAAGTCATATTCAATTTGTTTCATAAATTACATTGGTATTTAAATTTTTTTTTAAACATAATTATTTCGATGATTATCTTCCGTTTTTAGAAAGAATATTATCCGACTTTCTGCGGTCAAGGTTTTCAAATTTGGAAATGTAATTCAAGAAAAAAATTAAAAACTCCGTAATATCAAACAAATTAAATGTTATAAGAACATTATTTTTATTTGTTTTCTAAGTTCCTCTTCTTGTTCCTTTTTCAGGACTTTTCCCTAACCTAGCGACGCCTCCATTGGGAAATCCGATTGTACTTCCTTTTTTAGAGCACGAAGACGCTTGTTGACGGCAGTACATGATCGGTCGATCTACACGGGACTAGTCAATTGAGGCCATCTTAGGTATGAAACTGGATCTAGAATGTAGAAGTTTCCTTTTAGGAGTCACTAGCTCACATTTTCCCTTCTTTGGAGTCTTTTTTTAGAAATGTCCTTATTTAAGAAGATCTAAAAGTTCGCGAAAGTTTATTAGAAACCTTAAAAAGCAATCAAACTTCAATAATCTTGTAGTGTACACAAAATGCCCATGGAATATACGTTAGGAAGTTGTTTGTTTTTTAAATGTGTTTTTTTTCTTGAAATATCTAATAAAAATGTCCAAACCAAAAGGTTCTATGGAGCACCTAATTTTAGGAATTGTACAACTTAAAGGACAATCTTATGCAAAGACTATGGTTAGTTTTCCACCATTTATGCCTCTATCCCTCACATGTTTTCCCTTCTTTGGAGTTGTTTTTAAAACAACACAATGTTTTACGGCTTTTTATCAGCCAGATTGAACGTATCTTGTATTGTGCATGCATATAAAATAATTCTTTTAAGATGTAAAATTCAATGAATGCAACGTGAATTTGAAAATTTCACTTTGAGTTGCAAACTAAAAACACAAATCCAAGTGATAGAAGGAGAATACATAATATATACGTTCTTTTTGCAATCTCAAAGATAGTCAACACACATAAAAACAAAATAGAGTGCAGTTTTGAAATGACTAGCACAACACACCATGCACGTGTAATTTATGTGCAGCGTTCGTGTTATTATTTATCCTACTGGTTTTATGAAATATAAATGTCAATTTATTTTTATTCATTCCATTAAAGTAATTCAAGTAAAAAACTAAAAACCCCGTAATAATAAACAAACTAAATGTGGTAAGAACATGAGTTTTTTTTGTCTACTAAGTTCCCCTTCTTGTCCCTTGTTTTGGACTTTTTCCTACGTTAGCGATGCCTCCATTTGGGTAATCCGATTGTATTTTTTTTTTAGCGCACGGAGATGCTTGTTGTCGGCAGACATGAGACGTCCATCGACACTGAACTGGTCAATTGAGGCCATCAAAGGTATGTAACTGGATCTAGAATGTAGAAGTTTCCTTTTAGGAGGAGTCACTAGCACAAATTTACCTTCTTTGGAGTCTTTTTGAAAAATGTCCGCATTTAGGAAGATTTAAAAGTCCGCGATAGTTTATTAGAAGCCTTCAAAGCAATAAAATTTCAATGAGTGTGCAGTGTATACAAAATGACCATGGAATATACGTTATGAAGTTGTTTCTTTTTAAATGTGTTTTTTCTGAAATATCTAATAAAAATGTCCAAACCAAAAGGTTCTAGGGAGCGCATAATTTTAGGAATTGTACAACTTAAAGGACAATCTTATGTAAAGACTATGGTTAGTTTTCCACCATTTATGCCTCTATCTCTCACTTGTTTTCCCTTCTTTGGAGTCGTTTTTTAACCAACACGAGTGTTTTTACGGCTTTTTATCAGCCCAAATTGTACGTATCTTGTAATTTGTGGCCATATAAAATAATGCTTCTAAAATGGCGAATTCAATGAATGCAACATGAAATTGAAAATCCCCCACCGAGTTGCAATCTAAAAATACAAATCCAAGACATCGAAAGAGAATACAAAATATATACATTCGTTTCGCAATCTCCAACATAGTTCACATATATAAAAACCAAATAGAGTGCACTTTTAAAATGACTAGCACAACACTACATGCAAATGTAATTTGCGGGCAACATCCGTGTTATTATTTAACTTACTAATTTTAAGAAAAATAAATGTCAATATATTTTCATTTATTCCATTAAAGTCATATTCAATTTGTTTCATAAATTACATTGGTATTTAAATTTTTTTTAAACATAATTATTTCTGATGATTATCTTCCGTTTTTAGAAAGAATATTATCCGACTTTCTGCGGTCAAGGTTTTCAAATTTGGAAATGTAATTCAAGAAAAAAATTAAAAACTCCGTAATATCAAACAAATTAAATGTTATAAGAACATTATTTTTATTTGTTTTCTAAGTTCCTCTTCTTGTTCCTTTTTCAGGGACTTTTCCCCTAACCTAGCGACGCCTCCATTGGGAAATCCGATTGTACTTCCTTTTTAGAGCACGAAGACGCTTGTTGACGACAGACATGACTGGTCGATCTACACGGGACTAGTCAATTGAGGCCATCTTAGGTATGAAACTGGATCTAGAATGTAGAAGTTTCCTTTTAGGAGTCACTAGCTCACATTTTCCCTTCTTTGGAGTCTTTTTTAGAAATGTCCTTATTTAAGAAGATCTAAAAGTTCGCGAAAGTTTATTAGAAACCTTAAAAGCAATCAAACTTCAATAATCTTGTAGTGTACACAAAATGCCCATGGAATATACGTTAGGAAGTTGTTTGTTTTTTAAATGTGTTTTTTTTCTTGAAATATCTAATAAAAATGTCCAAACCAAAAGGTTCTATGGAGCACCTAATTTTAGGAATTGTACAACTTAAAGGACAATCTTATGCAAAGACTATGGTTAGTTTTCCACCATTTATGCCTCTATCCCTCACATGTTTTCCCTTCTTTGGAGTTGTTTTTAAAACAACACAATGTTTTACGGCTTTTTATCAGCCAGATTGAACGTATCTTGTATTGTGCATGCATATAAAATAATTCTTTTAAGATGTAAAATTCAATGAATGCAACGTGAATTTGAAAATTTCACTTTGAGTTGCAAACTAAAAACACAAATCCAAGTGATAGAAGGAGAATACATAATATATACGTTCTTTTTGCAATCTCAAAGATAGTCAACACACATAAAAACAAAATAGAGTGCAGTTTTGAAATGACTAGCACAACACACCATGCACGTGTAATTTATGTGCAGCGTTCGTGTTATTATTTATCCTACTGGTTTTATGAAATATAAATGTCAATTTATTTTTATTCATTCCATTAAAGTAATTCAAGTAAAAAACTAAAAACCCCGTAATAATAAACAAACTAAATGTGGTAAGAACACGAGTTTTTTTTGTCTACTAAGTTCCCCTTCTTGTCCCTTGTTTTGGACTTTTTCCCTACGTTAGCGATGCCTCCATTTGGGTAATCCGATTGTATTTTTTTTTTAGCGCACGGAGATGCTTGTTGTCGGCAGACATGAGACGTCCATCGACACTGAACTGGTCAATTGAGGCCATCAAAGGTATGTAACTGGATCTAGAATGTAGAAGTTTCCTTTTAGGAGGAGTCACTAGCACAAATTTACCTTCTTTGGAGTCTTTTTGAAAAATGTCCGCATTTAGGAAGATTTAAAAGTCCGCGATAGTTTATTAGAAGCCTTCAAAGCAATAAAATTTCAATGAGTGTGCAGTGTATACAAAATGACCATGGAATATACGTTATGAAGTTGTTTCTTTTTAAATGTGTTTTTTCTGAAATATCTAATAAAAATGTCCAAACCAAAAGGTTCTAGGGAGCGCATAATTTTAGGAATTGTACAACTTAAAGGACAATCTTATGTAAAGACTATGGTTAGTTTTCCACCATTTATGCCTCTATCTCTCACTTGTTTTCCCTTCTTTGGAGTCGTTTTTTAACCAACACAGTGTTTTACGGCTTTTTATCAGCCAAATTGTACGTATCTTGTAATTTGTGGCCATATAAAATAATGCTTCTAAAATGGCGAATTCAATGAATGCAACATGAAATTGAAAATCCCCCACCGAGTTGCAATCTAAAAATACAAATCCAAGACATCGAAAGAGAATACAAAATATATACATTCGTTTCGCAATCTCCAACATAGTTCACATATATAAAAACCAAATAGAGTGCACTTTTAAAATGACTAGCACAACACTCCATGCAAATGTAATTTGCGGGCAACATCCCCGTTATTATTTAACTTACTAATTTTAAGAAAAATAAATGTCAATATATTTTCATTTATTCCATTAAAGTCATATTCAATTTGTTTCATAAATTACATTGGTATTTAAATTTTTTTTAAACATAATTATTTCTGATGATTATCTTCCGTTTTTAGAAAGAATATTATCCGACTTTCTGCGGTCAAGGTTTTCAAATTTGGAAATGTAATTCAAGAAAAAAATTAAAAACTCCGTAATATCAAACAAATTAAATGTTATAAGAACATTATTTTTATTTGTTTTCTAAGTTCCTCTTCTTGTTCCTTTTTCAGGACTTTTCCCTAACCTAGCGACGCCTCCATTGGGAAATCCGATTGTACTTCCTTTTTAGAGCACGAAGACGCTTGTTGACGACAGACATGACTGGTCGATCTACACGGGACTAGTCAATTGAGGCCATCTTAGGTATGAAACTGGATCTAGAATGTAGAAGTTTCCTTTTAGGAGTCACTAGCTCACATTTTCCCTTCTTTGGAGTCTTTTTTAGAAATGTCCTTATTTAAGAAGATCTAAAAGTTCGCGAAAGTTTATTAGAAACCTTAAAAGCAATCAAACTTCAATAATCTTGTAGTGTACACAAAATGCCCATGGAATATACGTTAGGAAGTTGTTTGTTTTTAAATGTGTTTTTTTCTTGAAATATCTAATAAAAATGTCCAAACCAAAAGGTTCTATGGAGCACCTAATTTTAGGAATTGTACAACTTAAAGGACAATCTTATGCAAAGACTATGGTTAGTTTTCCACCATTTATGCCTCTATCCCTCACATGTTTTCCCTTCTTTGGAGTTGTTTTTAAAACAACACAATGTTTTACGGCTTTTTATCGGCCCAGATTGAACGTATCTTGTATTGTGCATGCATATAAAATAATTCTTTTAAGATGTAAAATTCAATGAATGCAACGTGAATTTGAAAATTTCACTTTGAGTTGCAAACTAAAAACACAAATCCAAGTGATAGAAGGAGAATACATAATATATACGTTCTTTTTGCAATCTCAAAGATAGTCAACACACATAAAAACAAAATAGAGTGCAGTTTTGAAATGACTAGCACAACACACCATGCACGTGTAATTTATGTGCAGCGTTCGTGTTATTATTTATCCTACTGGTTTTATGAAATATAAATGTCAATTTATTTTTATTCATTCCATTAAAGTAATTCAAGTAAAAAACTAAAAACCCCGTAATAATAAACAAACTAAATGTGGTAAGAACACGAGTTTTTTTTGTCTACTAAGTTCCCCTTCTTGTCCCTTGTTTTGGACTTTTTCCTACGTTAGCGATGCCTCCATTTGGGTAATCCGATTGTATTTTTTTTTTAGCGCACGGAGATGCTTGTTGTCGGCAGACATGAGACGTCCATCGACACTGAACTGGTCAATTGAGGCCATCATAGGTATGTAACTGGATCTAGAATGTAGAAGTTTCCTTTTAGGAGGAGTCACTAGCACAAATTTACCTTCTTTGGAGTCTTTTTGAAAAATGTCCGCATTTAGGAAGATTTAAAAGTCCGCGATAGTTTATTAGAAGCCTTCAAAGCAATAAAATTTCAATGAGTGTGCAGTGTATACAAAATGACCATGGAATATACGTTATGAAGTTGTTTCTTTTTAAATGTGTTTTTTCTGAAATATCTAATAAAAATGTCCAAACCAAAAGGTTCTAGGGAGCGCATAATTTTAGGAATTGTACAACTTAAAGGACAATCTTATGTAAAGACTATGGTTAGTTTTCCACCATTTATGCCTCTATCTCTCACTTGTTTTCCCTTCTTTGGAGTCGTTTTTTAACCAACACAGTGTTTTACGGCTTTTTATCAGCCAAATTGTACGTATCTTGTAATTTGTGGCCATATAAAATAATGCTTCTAAAATGGCGAATTCAATGAATGCAACATGAAATTGAAAATCCCCCACCGAGTTGCAATCTAAAAATACAAATCCAAGACATCGAAAGAGAATACAAAATATATACATTCGTTTCGCAATCTCCAACATAGTTCACATATATAAAAACCAAATAGAGTGCACTTTTAAAATGACTAGCACAACACTCCATGCAAATGTAATTTGCGGGCAACATCCGTGTTATTATTTAACTTACTAATTTTAAGAAAAATAAATGTCAATATATTTTCATTTATTCCATTAAAGTCATATTCAATTTGTTTCATAAATTACATTGGTATTTAAATTTTTTTTTAAACATAATTATTTCGGATGATTATCTTCCGTTTTTAGAAAGAATATTATCCGACTTTCTGTGGTCAAGGTTTTCAAATTTGGAAATGTAATTCAAGCAAAAAATTAAAAACTCCGTAATATCAAACAAATTAAATGTTATAAGAACATTATTTTTATTTGTTTTCTAAGTTCCTCTTCTTGTTCCTTTTTCAGGACTTTTCCCTAACCTAGCGACGCCTCCATTGGGAAATCCGATTGTACTTCCTTTTTAGAGCACGAAGACGCTTGTTGACGACAGACATGACTGGTCGATCTACACGGGACTAGTCAATTGAGGCCATCTTAGGTATGAAACTGGATCTAGAATGTAGAAGTTTCCTTTTAGGAGTCACTAGCTCACATTTTCCCTTCTTTGGAGTCTTTTTTAGAAATGTCCTTATTTAAGAAGATCTAAAAGTTCGCGAAAGTTTATTAGAAACCTTAAAAGCAATCAAACTTCAATAATCTTGTAGTGTACACAAAATGCCCATGGAATATACGTTAGGAAGTTGTTTGTTTTTAAATGTGTTTTTTTCTTGAAATATCTAATAAAAATGTCCAAACCAAAAGGTTCTATGGAGCACCTAATTTTAGGAATTGTACAACTTAAAGGACAATCTTATGCAAAGACTATGGTTAGTTTTCCACCATTTATGCCTCTATCCCTCACATGTTTTCCCTTCTTT
The DNA here is from genome assembly GCA_026122235.1 of Vinca minor. Classification (NCBI taxonomy): domain Eukaryota; kingdom Viridiplantae; phylum Streptophyta; class Magnoliopsida; order Gentianales; family Apocynaceae; genus Vinca; species Vinca minor. Next base: position 157,730 of record JAOCZM010000156.1, on the reverse strand, counting down.
GGAGTCGTTTTTAAAACAACACAATGTTTTTACTGACTTTTTATCAGCCCAGATTGAACGTATCTTGTATTGTGCATGCATATAAAATAATTCTTTTAAGATGTAAAATTCAATGAATGCAACGTGAATTTGAAAATTTCACTTTGAGTTGCAAACTAAAAACACAAATCCAAGTGATAGAAGGAGAATACATAATATATACGTTCTTTTTGCAATCTCAAAGATAGTCAACACACATAAAAACAAAATAGAGTGCAGTTTTGAAATGACTAGCACAACACACCATGCACGTGTAATTTATGTGCAGCGTTCGTGTTATTATTTATCCTACTGGTTTTATGAAATATAAATGTCAATTTATTTTTATTCATTCCATTAAAGTAATTCAAGTAAAAAACTAAAAACCCCGTAATAATAAACAAACTAAATGTGGTAAGAACACGAGTTTTTTTTGTCTACTAAGTTCCCCTTCTTGTCCCTTGTTTTGGACTTTTTCCTACGTTAGCGATGCCTCCATTTGGGTAATCCGATTGTATTTTTTTTTTAGCGCACGGAGATGCTTGTTGTCGGCAGACATGAGACGTCCATCGACACTGAACTGGTCAATTGAGGCCATCATAGGTATGTAACTGGATCTAGAATGTAGAAGTTTCCTTTTAGGAGGAGTCACTAGCACAAATTTACCTTCTTTGGAGTCTTTTGAAAAATGTCCGCATTTAGGAAGATTTAAAAGTCCGCGATAGTTTATTAGAAGCCTTCAAAGCAATAAAATTTCAATGAGTGTGCAGTGTATACAAAATGACCATGGAATATACGTTATGAAGTTGTTTCTTTTTAAATGTGTTTTTTCTGAAATATCTAATAAAAATGTCCAAACCAAAAGGTTCTAGGGAGCGCATAATTTTAGGAATTGTACAACTTAAAGGACAATCTTATGTAAAGACTATGGTTAGTTTTCCACCATTTATGCCTCTATCTCTCACTTGTTTTCCCTTCTTTGGAGTCGTTTTTTAACCAACACAGTGTTTTACGGCTTTTTATCAGCCAAATTGTACGTATCTTGTAATTTGTGGCCATATAAAATAATGCTTCTAAAATGGCGAATTCAATGAATGCAACATGAAATTGAAAATCCCCCACCGAGTTGCAATCTAAAAATACAAATCCAAGACATCGAAAGAGAATACAAAATATATACATTCGTTTCGCAATCTCCAACATAGTTCACATATATAAAAACCAAATAGAGTGCACTTTTAAAATGACTAGCACAACACTCCATGCAAATGTAATTTGCGGGCAACATCCGTGTTATTATTTAACTTACTAATTTTAAGAAAAATAAATGTCAATATATTTTCATTTATTCCATTAAAGTCATATTCAATTTGTTTCATAAATTACATTGGTATTTAAATTTTTTTTTAAACATAATTATTTCGGATGATTATCTTCCGTTTTTAGAAAGAATATTATCCGACTTTCTGTGGTCAAGGTTTTCAAATTTGGAAATGTAATTCAAGCAAAAAATTAAAAACTCCGTAATATCAAACAAATTAAATGTTATAAGAACATTATTTTTATTTGTTTTCTAAGTTCCTCTTCTTGTTCCTTTTTCAGGACTTTACCCTAAGCTAGCGACGCCTCCATTGGGAAATCCGATTATACTTCTTTTTTAGAGCACGAAGACGCTTGTTGACGACAGACATGACTGGTCGATCTACACGGGACTAGTCAATTGAGGCCATCTTAGGTATGAAACTGGATCTAGAATGTAGAAGTTTCCTTTTAGGAGGAGTCACTAGCTCACATTTTCCCTTCTTTGGTGTCTTTTTTAGAAATGTCCTTATTTAGGAAGATCTAAAAGTTCGCGAAAGTTTATTAGAAACCTTAAAAGAAATCAAACATCAATAATCTTGTAGTGTACGCAAAATGCCCGTGGAATATACGTTATGAAGTTGTTTGTTTTAAAATGTGTTTTTTTCTGAAATATCTAATAAAAATGTCCAAACCAAAAGGTTCTAGGGAGCGCATAATTTTAGGAATTGTACAACTTAAAGGACAATCTTATGTAAAGACTATGGTTAGTTTTCCACCATTTATGCCTCTATCTCTCTCATGTTTTCCCTTCTTTGGAGTCGTTTTTAAAACAACACAGTGTTTTACGGCTTTTTATCAGCCAAATTGAACGTATCTTGTAATTTATGGCCATATAAAATAATGCTTCTAAAATGGCGAATTCAATGAATGCAACATGAAATAGAAAATTCCCCACCGAGTTGCAATCTAAAAATACAAATCCAAGACATAGAAGGAGAATACAAAATATATACATTCGTTTCGCAATCTCCAACATAGTTCACATATATAATAACCAATTAGAGTGCACTTTTAAAATGACTAGCACAACACTTCATGCAAATGTAATTTATGGGCAACATCCGTGTTATTATTTAACTTACTAATTTTATGAAAAATAAATGTCAATATATTTTCATTTATTCCATTAAAGTCATATTCAATTTGTTCCATAAATTACATTGGTATTTAAATTTTTTTTTAAACATAATTATTTCGGATGATTATCTTCCGTTTTTAGAAAGAATATTATCCGACTTTCTGAGGTCAAGGTTTTCAAATTTGGAAATGTAATTCAAGCAAAAAATTAAAAACTCCGTAATATCAAACAAATTAAATGTTATAAGAACATTATTTTTAATTGTTTTCTAAGTTCCTCTTCTTGTTCCTTTTTCTGGACTTTACCATAAGCTAGCGACGCCTCCATTGGGGAAATCCGACTGTACTTCTTTTTTAGAGCACGAAGACGCTTGTTGACGACAGACATGACTTGTCGATCTACACGGGACTAGTCAATTGAGGCCATCTTAGGTATGAAACTGGATCTAGAATGTAGAAGTTTCCTTTTAGAAGGAGTCACTAGCTCACATTTTCCCTTCTTTGGTGTCTTTTTTAGAAATGTCCTTATTTAGGAAGATCTAAAAGTTCGCGAAAGTATATTAGAAACCTTAAAAGAAATCAAACATCAATAATCTTGTAGTGTACGCAAAATGCCCATGGAATATACGTTATGAAGTTGTTTGTTTTAAAATGTGTTTTTTTTCTGAAATATCTAATAAAAATGTCCAAACCAAAAGGTTCTAGGGAGCGCATAATTTTAGGAATTGTACAACTAAAATGACAATCTTATGTAAAGACTATGGTTAGTTTTCCACCATTTATGCCTCTATCTCTCTCATGTTTTCCCTTCTTTGGAGTCGTTTTTAAAACAACACAGTGTTTTACTGCTTTTTATCAGCCAAATTGAACGTATCTTGTAATTTATGGGCATATAAAATAATGCTTCTAAAATGGCGAATTCAATGAATGCAACATGAAATAGAAAATTCCCCACCGAGTTGCAATCTAAAAATACAAATCCAAGACATAGAAGGAGAATACAAAATATATACATTCGTTTCGCAATCTCCAACACAGTTCACATATATATTAACCAATTAGAGTGCACTTTTAAAATGACTAGCACAACATTTCATGCAAATGTAATTTGCGGGCAACATCCGTGTTATTATTTAACTTACTAATTTTATGAAAAATAAATGTCAATATATTTTCATTTATTCCATTAAAGTCATATTCAATTTGTTTCATAAATTACATTGGTATTTAAATTTTCTTTTAAACATAATTATTTCGGATGATTATCTTCCGTTTTTAGAAAGAATATTATCCGACTTTCTGAGGTCAAGGTTTTCAAATTTGGAAATGTAATTCAAGCAAAAAATTAAAAACTCCGTAATATCAAACAAATTAAATGTTATAAGAACATTATTTTTATTTGTTTTCTAAGTTCCTCTTCTTGTTCCTTTTTCAGGACTTTACCATAAGCTAGCGACGCCTCCATTGGGGAAATCCGATTGTACTTCTTTTTTAGAGCACGAAGACGCTTGTTGACGACAGACATGACTGGTCGATCTACACGGGACTAGTCAATTGAGGCCATCTTAGGTATGAAACTGGATCTAGAATGTAGAAGTTTCCTTTTAGGAGGAGTCACTAGCTCAGATTTTCCCTTCTTTGGTGTCTTTTTTAGAAATGTCCTTAATTAGGAAGATCTAAAAGTTCGCGAAAGTTTATTAGAAACCTTAAAAGAAATCAAACATCAATAATCTTGTAGTGTACGCAAAATGCCCGTGGAATATACGTTATGAAGTTGTTTGTTTTAAAATGTGTTTTTTTCTGAAATATCTAATAAAAATGTCCAAACCAAAAGGTTCTAGGGAGCGCATAATTTTAGGAATTGTACAACTTAAAGGACAATCTTATGTAAAGACTATGGTTAGTTTTCCACCATTTATGCCTCTATCTCTCTCATGTTTTCCCTTCTTTGGAGTCGTTTTTAAAACAACACAGTGTTTTACTTGCTTTTTTATCGGCCAAATTGAACGTATCTTGTAATTTATGGCCATATAAAATAATGCTTCTAAAATGGCGAATTCAATGAATGCAACTTGAAATAGAAAATTCCCCACCGAGTTGCAATCTAAAAATACAAATCCAAGACATAGAAGGAGAATACAAAATATATACATTCGTTTCGCAATCTCCAACATAGTTCACATATATATTAACCAATTAGAGTGCACTTTTAAAATGACTAGCACAACACTTCATGCAAATGTAATTTGCGGGCAACATCCGTGTTATTATTTAACTTACTAATTTTATGAAAAATAAATGTCAATATATTTTCATTTATTCCATTAAAGTCATATTCAATTTGTTTCATAAATTACATTGGTATTTAAATTTTCTTTTAAACATAATTATTTCGGATGATTATCTTCCGTTTTTAGAAAGAATATTATCCGACTTTCTGAGGTCAAGGTTTTCAAATTTGGAAATGTAATTCAAGCAAAAAATTAAAAACTCCGTAATATCAAACAAATTAAATGTTATAAGAACATTATTTTTATTTGTTTTCTAAGTTCCTCTTCTTGTTCCTTTTTCAGGACTTTACCATAAGCTAGCGACGCCTCCATTGGGGAAATCCGATTGTACTTCTTTTTTAGAGCACGAAGACGCTTGTTGACGACAGACATGACTTGTCGATCTACACGGGACTAGTCAATTGAGGCCATCTTAGGTATGAAACTGGATCTAGAATGTAGAAGTTTCCTTTTAGGAGGAGTCACTAGCTCAGATTTTCCCTTCTTTGGTCTCTTTTTTAGAAATGTCCTTAATTAGGAAGATCTAAAAGTTCGCGAAAGTTTATTAGAAACCTTAAAAGAAATCAAACATCAATAATCTTGTAGTGTACGCAAAATGCCCGTGGAATATACGTTATGAAGTTGTTTGTTTTAAAATGTGTTTTTTTCTGAAATATCTAATAAAAATGTCCAAACCAAAAGGTTCTATGGAGCACATAATTTTAGGAATTGTACAACTTAAAGGACAATCTTATGCAAAGACTATGGTTAGTTTTCCACCATTTATGCCTGTATGCCTCAAATGTTTTCCCTTCTTTGGAGTCGTTTTTAAAACAACACAATGTTTTACGGCTTTTTATCAACCAAATTGAACGTATCTTGTATTGTGCATGCTTATAAAATAATTCTTTTAAGATGTAAAATTCAATGAATGCAACATGAATTAGAAAATTTCACTTTGAGTTGCAAACTAAAAACACAAATCCAAGACATAGAAGGCAAATACATAATATATACGTTCTTTTTGCAATCTCAAACATAGTCAACATACATAAAAACAAAATAGAGTGCAGTTTTAAAATGACTAGCACAATACTCCATGCACGTGTAATTTACGTGCAGTGTCCGTGTTATTATTTATCCAACTGGTTTTATGAAATATAAATGTCAATTTATTTTTATTCATTCCATTAAAGTAATTCAAGTAAAAAACTAAAAACCCCGTTATAATAAACAAACTAAATGTGGTAAGAACATGAGGTTTTTTTGTCTACTAAGTTCCCCTTCTTGTCCCTTGTTTTGGACTTTTTCTTAAGTTAGCGATGCCTCCATTTAGGAAATCCGATTGTATTTCTTTTTTAGCGCACGGAGATGCTTGTTTACGGCAGACATGACAGGTCCATCGACACTGGACTGGTCAATTGAGGCCATCATAGGTATGTAACTGGATCTAGAATGTAGAAGTTTCCTTTCAGGAGGAGTCACTGGCTCAAATTTTCGCTTCTTTGGAGTCTTTTTGAAAAATGTCCGCATTTAGGAAGATCTAAAAGTCTGCGATAGTTTATTAGAAGCCTACAAAGCAATAAAATTTCAATGAGTGTGCAGTGTACACAAAATGACCATGGAATATACGTTATGAAGTTGTTTCTTTTTAAATGTTTTTTTTCTGAAATATCTAATAAAAATGTCCAAACCAAAAGGTTCTATGGAGCACATAATTTTAGGAATTGTACAACTTAAAGGACAATCTTATGCAAAGACTATGGTTAGTTTTCCACCATTTATGCCTGTATCCCTCACATGTTTTCCCTTCTTTGGAGTCGTTTTTAAAACAACACAATGTTTTACGGACTTTTTATCAGCCAAATTGAACGTATCTTGTATTGTGCATGCTTATAAAATAAATATTTTAAGATGTAAAAATCAATGAATGCAACGTGAATTAGAAAATTTCACTTTGAGTTGCAAACTAAAAACACAAATCCAAGACATAGAAGGAGAATACATAATATATACGTTCTTTTTGCAATCTCAAACGTAGTCAACATACATAAAAACAAAATAGAGTGCAGTTTTAAAATGACTAGCACAACACTCCATGTACGTGTAATTTACGTGCAGCGTTCGTGTTATTATTTATCCTACTCGGGTTTTATGAAATATAAATGACAATTTATTTTTATTCATTCCATTAAAGTAATTCAAGTAAAAAACTAAAATCCCCGTAATATTAAACAAACTAAATGTGGTAAGAACACGGGTTTTTTTTGTCTACTAAGTTCCCACTTCTTGTCCACTTGTTTTGGACTTTTTCCTACATTAGTGATGCCTCCATTTGGGAAATCCGATTGTATTTCTTTTTTAGCGCACGGAGATGCTTGTTGTCGGCAGAAATGCCAGGTCCATCGACACTGGACTGGTCAATTAAGGCCATCATAGGTATGTAACTGGATCTAGAATGTAGAAGTTTCCTTTTAGGAGGAGTCATTAGCTCAAATTTTCGCTTCTTTGGAGTCTTTTTGAAAAATGTCCGCATTTAGGAAGATCTAAAAGTCCGCGATAGTTTATTAGAAGCCTTCAAAGCAATAAAATTTCAATGAGCGTGCGAGTGTACACAAAATGACCAGTGGAATATACGTTATCAAGTTGTTTCTTTTTAAATGTGTTTTTTCTGAAATATCTAATAAAAATGTCCAAACCAAAAGGTTCTAGGGAGCACATAATTTTAGGAATTGTACAACTTAAAGGACAATCTTATGTAAAGACTATGGTTAGTTTTCCACCAACTTAAAGGACAATCTTATGTAAAGAATATGGTTAGTTTTCCACCATTTATGCCTCTATCTCTCACATGTTTTCCCTTCTTTGGAGTCGTTTTTAAAACAACACAGTGTTTTACGGCTTTATATCAGCCAAATTGAGCGTATCTTGTAATTTGTGGCCATATAAAATAATGCTTCTAAAATGGCGAATTCAATGAATGCAACATGAAATAGAAAATTCCCCACCGAGTTGCAATCTAAAAATACAAATCCAAGACATAGAAGGAGAATACAAAATATATACATTCTTTTCGCAATCTCCAACATAGTTCACATATATAAAAACCAAATAGAGTGCACTTTTAAAATGACTAGCACAACACTCCATGCAAATGTAATTTGCGGTCGACATCCGTGTTATTATTTAACTTACTAATTTTATGAAAAATAAATGTCAATATATTTTCATTTATTCCATTAAAGTCATATTCAATTTGTTTCATAAATTACATTGGTATTTAAATTTTTTTTTAAACATAATTATTTCAGATGATTATCTTCCATTTTTAGAAAAGAATATTAACCGACTTTACGAGGTCAAGGTTTTCAAATTTGGAAATGTAATTCAAGCAAAAAATTAAAAACTCCGTAATATCAATCAAATTAAATGTTACAAGAACATTATTTTTATTTATTTTCTAAGTTCCTCTTCTTGTTCCTTTTTCAGGACTTTACCCTAAGCTAGCGACGCCTCCATTTGGGAAATCTGATTGTATTTCTTTTTAGAGCACGAAGACGCTTGTTGACGACACACATGACTGGTCGATCTTCACGGGACTAGTCAATTGAGGCCATCTTAGGTATGAAACTGGATCTAGAATGTAGAAGTTTCCTTTTAGCAGGAGTCACTAGCTCACATTTTCCCTTCTTTGGAGTCTTTTTTAGAAATGTCCTTATTTAGGAAGATCTAAAAGTTCGCGAAAGTTTATTAGAAACCTTAAAAGCAATCAAACTTCAATAATCTTGTAGTGAACACAAAATGCCCATTGAATATACGTTATGAAGTTGTTTGTTTTTAAATGTGTTTTTTTCCTGAAATATCTAATAGAAATGTCCAAACCAAAAGGTTCTATGGAGCACATAATTTTAGGAATTGTACAACTTAAAAGACAATCTTATGCAAAGACTATGGTTAGTTTTCCACCATTTATGCCTGTATCCCTCACATGTTTTCCCTTCTTTGGAGTCGTTTTTAAAACAACACAATGTTTTACGGCTTTTTATCAGCCAAATTGAACGTATCTTGTATTGTGCATGCTTATAAAATAAATATTTTAAGATGTAAAAATCAATGAATGCAACGTGAATTAGAAAATTTCACTTTGAGTTGCAAACTAAAAACACAAATCCAAGACATAGAAGGAGAATACATAATATATACGTTCCTTTTGCAATCTCAAACGTAGTCAACATACATAAAAACAAAATAGAGTGCAGTTTTAAAATGACTAGCACAACACTCCATGTACGTGTAATTTACGTGCAGCGTTCGTGTTATTATTTATCCTACTGGTTTTATGAAATATAAATGACAATTTATTTTTATTCATTCCATTAAAGTAATTCAAGTAAAAAACTAAAATCCCCGTAATATTAAACAAACTAAATGTGGTAAGAACACGGGTTTTTTTTGTCTACTAAGTTCCCCTTCTTGTCCCTTGTTTTGGACTTTTTCCTACATTAGTGATGCCTCCATTTGGGAAATCCGATTGTATTTCTTTTTTAGCGCACGGAGATGCTTGTTGTCGGCAGAAATGCCAGGTCCATCGACACTGGACTGGTCAATTAAGGCCATCATAGGTATGTAACTGGATCTAGAATGTAGAAGTTTCCTTTTAGGAGGAGTCATTAGCTCAAATTTTCGCTTCTTTGGAGTCTTTTTGAAAAATGTCCGCATTTAGGAAGATCTAAAAGTCCGCGATAGTTTATTAGAAGCCTTCAAAGCAATAAAATTTCAATGAGCGTGCAGTGTACACAAAATGACCGTGGAATATACGTTATCAAGTTGTTTCTTTTTAAATGTGTTTTTTCTGAAATATCTAATAAAAATGTCCAAACCAAAAGGTTCTAGGGAGCACATAATTTTAGGAATTGTACAACTTAAAGGACAATCTTATGTAAAGACTATGGTTAGTTTTCCACCAACTTAAAGGACAATCTTATGTAAAGAATATGGTTAGTTTTCCACCATTTATGCCTCTATCTCTCACATGTTTTCCCTTCTTTGGAGTCGTTTTTAAAACAACACAGTGTTTTACGGCTTTATATCAGCCAAATTGAGCGTATCTTGTAATTTATGGCCATATAAAATAATGCTTCTAAAATGGCGAATTCAATGAATGCAACATGAAATAGAAAATTCCCCACCGAGTTGCAATCTAAAAATACAAATCCAAGACATAGAAGGAGAATACAAAATATATACATTCGTTTCGCAATCTCCAACATAGTTCACATATATAAAAACCAAATAGAGTGCACTTTTAAAATGACTAGCACAACACTCCATGCAAATGTAATTTGCGGTCGGCATCCGTGTTATTATTTAACTTACTAATTTTATGAAAAATAAATGTCAATATATTTTCATTTATTCCAATAAAGTCATATTCAATTTGTTTCATAAATTACATTGGTATTTAAATTTTTTTTTAAACATAATTATTTCAGATGATTATCTTCCATTTTTAGAAAGAATATTAACCGACTTTACGAGGTCAAGGTTTTACAAATTTGGAAATGTAATTCAAGCAAAAAAATTAAAAACTCCGTAATATCAATCAAATTAAATGTTACAAGAACATTATTTTTTATTTGTTTTCTAAGTTCCTCTTCTTGTTCCTTTTTCAGGACTTTACCCTAAGCTAGCGACGCCTCCATTTGGGACATCTGATTGTATTTCTTTTTAGAGCACGAAGACGCTTGTTGACGACACACATGACTGGTCGATCTTCACGGGACTAGTCAATTGAGGCCATCTTAGGTATGAAACTGGATCTAGAATGTAGAAGTTTCCTTTTAGCAGGAGTCACTAGCTCACATTTTCCCTTCTTTGGAGTCTTTTTTAGAAATGTCCTTATTTAGGAAGATCTAAAAGTTCGCGAAAGTTTATTAGAAACCTTAAAAGCAATCAAACTTCAATAATCTTGTAGTGAACACAAAATGCCCATTGAATATACGTTATGAAGTTGTTTGTTTTTTAAATGTGTTTTTTTCCCTGAAATATCTAATAGAAAATGTCCAAACCAAAAGGTTCTATGGAGCACATAATTTTAGGAATTGTACAACTTAAAAGACAATCTTATGCAAAGACTATGGTTAGTTTTCCACCATTTATGCCTGTATCCCTCACATGTTTTCCCTTCTTTGGAGTCGTTTTTAAAACAACACAATGTTTTACGGCTTTTTATCAGCCAAATTGAACGTATCTTGTATTGTGCATGCTTATAAAATAAATCTTTTAAGATGTAAAAATCAATGAATGCAACGTGAATTAGAAAATTTCACTTTGAGTTGCAAACTAAAAACACAAATCCAAGACATAGAAGGAGAATACATAATATATACGTTCTTTTTGCAATCTCAAACGTAGTCAACATACATAAAAACAAAATAGAGTGCAGTTTTAAAATGACTAGCACAACACTCCATGTACGTGTAATTTACGTGCAGCGTTCGTGTTATTATTTATCCTACTGGTTTTATGAAATATAAATGACAATTTATTTTTATTCATTCCATTAAAGTAATTCAAGTAAAAAACTAAAATCCCCGTAATATTAAACAAACTAAATGTGGTAAGAACACGGGTTTTTTTTGTCTACTAAGTTCCCCTTCTTGTCCCTTGTTTTGGACTTTTTCCTACATTAGTGATGCCTCCATTTGGGAAATCCGATTGTATTTCTTTTTTAGCGCACGGAGATGCTTGTTGTCGGCAGAAATGCCAGGTCCATCGACACTGGACTGGTCAATTAAGGCCATCATAGGTATGTAACTGGATCTAGAATGTAGAAGTTTCCTTTTAGGAGGAGTCATTAGCTCAAATTTTCGCTTCTTTGGAGTCTTTTTGAAAAATGTCCGCATTTAGGAAGATCTAAAAGTCCGCGATAGTTTATTAGAAGCCTTCAAAGCAATAAAATTTCAATGAGCGTGCAGTGTACACAAAATGACCGTGGAATATACGTTATCAAGTTGTTTCTTTTTAAATGTGTTTTTTCTGAAATATCTAATAAAAATGTCCAAACCAAAAGGTTCTAGGGAGCACATAATTTTAGGAATTGTACAACTTAAAGGACAATCTTATGTAAAGACTATGGTTAGTTTTCCACCAACTTAAAGGACAATCTTATGTAAAGAATATGGTTAGTTTTCCACCATTTATGCCTCTATCTCTCACATGTTTTCCCTTCTTTGGAGTCGTTTTTAAAACAACACAGTGTTTTACGGCTTTATATCAGCCAAATTGAGCGTATCTTGTAATTTGTGGCCATATAAAATAATGCTTCTAAAATGGCGAATTCAATGAATGCAACATGAAATAGAAAATTCCCCACCGAGTTGCAATCTAAAAATACAAATCCAAGACATAGAAGGAGAATACAAAATATATACATTCGTTTCGCAATCTCCAACATAGTTCACATATATAAAAACCAAATAGAGTGCACTTTTAAAATGACTAGCACAACACTCCATGCAAATGTAATTTGCGGTCGACATCCGTGTTATTATTTAACTTACTAATTTTATGAAAAATAAATGTCAATATATTTTCATTTATTCCATTAAAGTCATATTCAATTTGTTTCATAAATTACATTGGTTTTTAAATTTTTTTTAAACATAATTATTTCTGATGATTATCTTCCGTTTTTAGAAAGAATATTATCCGACTTTCTGAGGTCAAGGTTTTCAAATTTGGAAATGTAATTCAAGAAAAAAATTAAAAACGCCGTATTAACAAACAAATTAAATGTTATAAGAACATTATTTTTATTTGTTTTCTAAGTTCCTCTTCTTGTTCATTTTTCAGGACTTTTCCCTAAGCTAGCGACACCTCCATTTGGGAAATCTGATTGTATTTCTTTTTTAGCACACGGACACGCTTGTTGACGACAGACATGACTGGTCGATCGACACGGGAATGGTCAATTGAGGCCATCTTAGGTATGAAATTGGACCTAGAATGTAGAAGTTTCCTTTTAGGAGGAGTCGCTAGCTCACATTTTCCTTTATTTGGAGTCTTTTTTAGAAATGTCCTTATTTAGGAAGATCTAAAAGTTCGCGAAAGTTTATTAGAAACCTTAAAAGCAATCAAACTTCAATAATCTTGTAGTGAACACAAAATGCCCATTGAATATATGTTATGTAGTTGTTTGTTTTTAAATGTGGTTTTTTCCTGAAATATCTAATAAAAATGTCCAAACCAAAAGGTTCTATGGAGCACATAATTTTAGGAATTTTACAACTTAAAGGACAATCTTATGCAAAGACTATGGTTAGTTTTCCACCATTTATGCCTGTATCCCTCACATGTTTTCCCTTCTTTGGAGTCGTTTTTAAAACAACACAATGTTTTACGGCTTTTTATCAACCAAATTGAACGTATCTTGTATTGTGCATGCTTATAAAATAATTCTTTTAAGATGTAAAAATCAATGAATGCAATGTGAATTTGGAAATTTCACTTTGAGTTGCAAACTAAAAACACAAATCCAAGACATAGAAGGAGAATACATAATATATACGTTCTTTTTGCAATCTCAAACATAGTCAACATACACAAAAACCAAATAGAGTGCAGTTTTAAAATGACTAGCACAACACTCCATGCACGTGTAATTTACGTGCAGCGTTCGTGTTATTATTTATCCTACTGGTTTTATGAAATATAAATGTCAATTTATTTTTATTACTTCCATTAAAGTAATTCAAGTAAAAAACTAAAAACCCCGTAATAATAAACAAACTAAATGTGTCAAGAACACGAGTTTTTTTTTGTCTACTAAGTTCCCCTTCTTGTCCCTTGTTTTGGACTTTTTCCAAAGTTAGCGATGCCTCCATTTGGGAAATCCGATTGTATTTCTTTTTTAGCGCACGGAGATGCTTGTTGTCGGCAAACATGACAGGTCCATCGACACTGGACTGGTCAATTGAAGCCATCATAGGTATGTAACTGGATCTAGAATGTAGAAGTTTCCTTTTAGGAGGAGTCACTAACACAAATTTCGCTTCTTTCGAGTGTTTTTGAAAAATGTCCGCATTTAGGAAGATCTAAAAGTCCGCGATAGTTTATTAGAAGCCTTCAAAGCAATAAATTTCAATGAGTGTGCAGTGTACACAAAATGACCATGGAATATACGTTATGAAGTTGTTTCTTTTTAAATGTGTTTTTTTCGAAAATATCTAATAAAAATGCCCAAACCAAAAGGTTCTAGGGAGCACATAATTTTAGGAATTGTACAACAAAAAGGACAATCTTATGTAAAGACTATGGTTAGTTTTCCACCATTTATGCCTCTGTCTCTCACATGTTTTCCCTTCTATGGAGTCGTTTTATAACCAACACAGTGTTTTACGGCTTTTTATCAGCCAAATTGAACGTATCTTGTAATTTGTGGCCATATAAAATAATGCTTCTAAAATGGCGAATTCAATGAATGCAACATGAAATAGAAAATCCCCCACCGAGTTGCAATCTAAAAATACAAATCCAAGACATCGAAGGAGAATACAAAATATACACATTCGTTTCGCAATCTCCAACATAGTTCACATATATAAAAACCAAATAGAGTGCACTTTTAAAATGACTAGCACAACACTCCATGCAAATGTAATTTGCGGGCAACATCCGTGTTATTATTTAACTTACTAATTTTAAGAAAAATAAATGTCAATATATTTTCATTTATTCCATTAAAGTCATATTCAATTTGTTTCATAAATTACATTGGTATTTAAATTTTTTTTTTAAACATAATTATTTCTGATGATTATCTTCCGTTTTTAGAAAGAATATTATCCGACTTTCTGTGGTCAAGGTTTTCAAATTTGGAAATTTAATTCAAGCAAAAAATTAAAAACTCCGTAATATCAAACAAATTAAATGTTATAAGAACATTATTTTTTATTTGTTTTCTAAGTTCCTCTTCTTGTTCCTTTTTCAGGGACTTTACCCCTAAGCTAGCGACGCCTCCATTGGGAAATCCGATTATACTTCTTTTTTAGAGCACGAAGATGCTTGTTGACGACTGACATGACTGGTCGATCTACACGGGACTAGTCAATTGAGGCCATCTTAGGTATGAAACTGGATCTAGAATGTAGAAATTTCCTTTTAGGAGGAGTCACTAGCTCACATTTTCCCTTCTTTGGAGTCTTTTTTAGAAATGTCCTTATTTAAGAAGATCTAAAAGTTCGCGAAAGTTTATTAGAAACCTTAAAAGCAATCAAACTTCAATAATCTTGTAGTGTACACAAAATGCCCATGGAATATACGTTATGAAGTTGTTTGTTTTTAAATGTGTTTTTTTCTTGAAATATCTAATAAAAATGTCCAAACCAAAAGGTTCTATGGAGCACCTAATTTTAGGAATTGTACAACTTAAAGGACAATCTTATGCAAAGACTATGGTTAGTTTTCCACCATTTATGCCTCTATCCCTCACATGTTTTCCCTTCTTTGGAGTCGTTTTTAAAAACAACACAATGTTTTACGGCTTTTTATCAGCCAGATTATTGTGCATGCATATAAAATAATTCTTTTAAGATGTAAAATTCAATGAATGCAACGTGAATTAGAAAATTTCACTTTGAGTTGCAAACTAAAAACACAAATCCAAGACATAGAAAGAGAATACATAATATATACGTTCTTTTGGCAATCTCAAACATAGTCAACATACATAAAAACAAAATAGAGTGCACTTTTAAAATGACAAGCACAACACTCCATGCACGTGTAATTTACGTTCAGCGTCCGTGTTATTATTTATCCAACTGGTTTTATGAAATATAAATGTCAATTTATTTTTATTCATTCCATTAAAGTAATTCAAGTAAAAAACTAAAAACCCCGTAATAATAAACAAACTAAATGTGGTAAGAACATGAGTTTTTTTTGTCTACTAAGTTCCCCTTCTTGTCCCTTGTTTTGGACTTTTTCCTAAGTTAGCGATGCCTCCATTTGGGAAATCCGATTGTTTTTCTTTTTTAGCGCACGGAGATGCTTGTTGTCGGCAGACATGACAGGTCCATCGACACAGGACTGGTCAATTGAGGCCATCATAGGTATGTAACTGGATCTAGAATGTAGAAGTTTCCTTTTAGGAGGAGTCACTAGCACAAATTTCGCTTCTTTGGAGTGTTTTTGAAAAGCTCCGCATTTAGGAAGATCTAAAAGTCCGCGATAGTTTATTAGAAGCCTTCAAAGCAATAAAATTTCAATGAGTGTGCAGTGTACACAAAATGACCATGGAATAAACGTTATGAAGTTGTTTCTTTTTAAATGTGTTTTTTCTGAAATATTTAATAAAAATGTCCAAACCAAAAGGTTCTAGGGAGCACATAATTTTAGGAATTGTACAACAAAAAGGACAATCTTATGTAAAGACTATGGTTAGTTTTCCACCATTTATGCCTCTGTCTCTCACATGTTTTCCCCTCTATGGAGTCGTTTTTTAACCAACAGAGTATTTTACGGGTTTTTATCAGCCAAATTGAACGTATCTTGTAATTTGTGGCCATATAAAATAATGCTTCTAAAATGTCGAATTCAATGAATGCAACATGAAATAGAAAATTCCCCACCGAGTTGCAATGTAAAAATACAAATCCAAGACATAGAAGGAGAATACAAAATATATACATTCGTTTCGCAATCTCCAACATAGTTCACATATATAATAACCAATTAGAGTGCACTTTTAAAATGACTAGCACAACACTTCATGCAAATGTAATTTGCGGGCAACATCCGTGTTATTATTTAACTTACTAATTTTATGAAAAAAAATGTCAATATATTTTCATTTATTCCATTAAAGTCATATTCAATTTGTTTCATAAATTACATTGGTATTTAAATTTTCTTTTAAACATAATTATTTCGGATGATTATCTTCCGTTTTTAGAAAGAATATTATCCGACTTTCTGAGGTCAAGGTTTTCAAATTTGGAAATGTAATTCAAGAAAAAAATTAAAAACTCCGTAATATCAAACAAATTAAATGTTATAAGAACATTATTTTTATTTGTTTTCTAAGTTCCTCTTCTTGTTCCTTTTTCAGGACTTTACCATAAGCTAGCGACGCCTCCATTGGGGAAATCCGATTGTACTTCTTTTTTAGAGCACGAAGACGCTTGTTGACGACAGACATGACTGGTCGATCTACACGGGACTAGTCAATTGAGGCCATCTTAGGTATGAAACTGGATCTAGAATGTAGAAGTTTCCTTTTAGGAGGAGTCACTAGCTCACATTTTCCCTTCTTTGGAGTCTTTTTTAGAAATGTCCTTATTTAAGAAGATCTAAAAGTTCGCGAAAGTTTATTAGAAACCTTAAAAGCAATCAAACTTCAATAATCTTGTAGTGTACACAAAATGCCCATGGAATATACGTTAGGAAGTTGTTTGTTTTTAAATGTGTTTTTTTCTTGAAATATCTAATACAAATGTCCAAACCAAAAGGTTCTATGGAGCACCTAATTTTAGGAATTGTACAACTTAAAGGACAATCTTATGCAAAGACTATGGTTAGTTTTCCTCCATTTATGCCTCTATCCCTCACATGTTTTCCCTTCTTTGGAGTTGTTTTTAAAACAACACAATGTTTTACGGCTTTTTATCAGCCAGATTGAACGTATCTTGTATTGTGCATGCATATAAAATAATTCTTTTAAGATGTAAAATTCAATGAATGCAACGTGAATTTGAAAATTTCACTTTGAGTTGCAAACTAAAAAACACAAATCCAAGTGATAGAAGGAGAATACATAATATATACGTTCTTTTTGCAATCTCAAAGATAGTCAACACACATAAAAACAAAATAGAGTGCAGCTTTTGAAATGACTAGCACAACACACCATGCACGTGTAATTTATGTGCAGCGTTCGTGTTATTATTTATCCTCATCGGGTTTTATGAAATATAAATGTCAATTTATTTTTATTCATTCCATTAAAGTAATTCAAGTAAAAAACTAAAAACCCCGTAATAATAAACAAACTAAATGTGGTAAGAACACGAGTTTTTTTTTGTCTACTAAGTTCCCTTCTTGTCCCTTGTTTTGGACTTTTTCCCTACGTTAGCGATGCCTCCATTTGGGTAATCCGATTGTATTTTTTTTTAGCGCACGGAGATGCTTGTTGTCGGCAGACATGAGACGTCCCATCGACACTCGAATCGGCCAATTGAGGCCATCATAGGTATGTAACTGGATCTAGAATGTAGAAGTTTCCTTTTAGGAGGAGTCACTAGCACAAATTTACCTTCTTTGGAGTCTTTTTGAAAAATGTCCGCATTTAGGAAGATTTAAAAGTCCGCGATAGTTTATTAGAAGCCTTCAAAGCAATAAAATTTCAATGAGTGTGCAGTGTATACAAAATGACCATGGAATATACGTTATGAAGTTGTTTCTTTTTAAATGTGTTTTTTCTGAAATATCTAATAAAAATGTCCAAACCAAAAGGTTCTAGGGAGCGCATAATTTTAGGAATTGTACAACTTAAAGGACAATCTTATGTAAAGACTATGGTTAGTTTTCCACCATTTATGCCTCTATCTCTCACTTGTTTTCCCTTCTTTGGAGTCGTTTTTTAACCAACACAGTGTTTTACGGCTTTTTATCAGCCAAATTGTACGTATCTTGTAATTTGTGGCCATATAAAATAATGCTTCTAAAATGGCGAATTCAATGAATGCAACATGAAATTGAAAATCCCCCACCGAGTTGCAATCTAAAAATACAAATCCAAGACATCGAAAGAGAATACAAAATATATACATTCGTTTCGCAATCTCCAACATAGTTCACATATATAAAAACCAAATAGAGTGCACTTTTAAAATGACTAGCACAACACTCCATGCAAATGTAATTTGCGGGCAACATCCGTGTTATTATTTAACTTACTAATTTTAAGAAAAATAAATGTCAATATATTTTCATTTATTCCATTAAAGTCATATTCAATTTGTTTCATAAATTACATTGGTATTTAAATTTTTTTTTAAACATAATTATTTCGGATGATTATCTTCCGTTTTTAGAAAGAATATTATCCGACTTTCTGAGGTCAAGGTTTTCAAATTTGGAAATGTAATTCAAGCAAAAAATTAAAAACTCCGTAATATCAAACAAATTAAATGTTATAAGAACATTATTTTTTAATTTGTTTTCTAAGTTCCTCTTCTTGTTCCTTTTTCGGACTTTACCATAAGCTAGCGACGCCTCCATTGGGGAAATCCGACTGTACTTCTTTTTTAGAGCACGAAGACGCTTGTTGACGACAGACATGACTTGTCGATCTACACGGGACTAGTCAATTGAGGCCATCTTAGGTATGAAACTGGATCTAGAATGTAGAAGTTTCCTTTTAGGCGGAGTCACTAGCTCACATTTTCCCTTCTTTGGTGTCTTTTTTAGAAATGTCCTTATTTAGGAAGATCTAAAAGTTCGCGAAAGTATATTAGAAACCTTAAAAGAAATCAAACATCAATAATCTTGTAGTGTACGCAAAATGCCCGTGGAATATACGTTATGAAGTTGTTTGTTTTAAAATGTGTTTTTTTCTGAAATATCTAATAAAAATGTCCAAACCAAAAGGTTCTAGGGAGCGCATAATTTTAGGAATTGTACAACTAAAATGACAATCTTATGTAAAGACTATGGTTAGTTTTCCACCATTTATGCCTCTATCTCTCTCATGTTTTCCCTTCTTTGGAGTCGCTTTTTAAAACAACACAGTGTTTTACTGCTTTTTTATCAGCCAAATTGAACGTATCTTGTAATTTATGGGCATATAAAATAATGCTTCTAAAATGGCGAATTCAATGAATGCAACATGAAATAGAAAATTCCCCACCGAGTTGCAATCTAAAAATACAAATCCAAGACATAGAAGGAGAATACAAAATATATACATTCGTTTCGCAATCTCCAACATAGTTCACATATATAATAACCAATTAGAGTGCACTTTTAAAATGACTAGCACAACATTTCATGCAAATGTAATTTATGGGCAACATCCGTGTTATTATTTAACTTACTAATTTTACGAAAAATAAATGTCAATATATTTTCATTTATTCCATTAAAGTCATATTCAATTTGTTTCATAAACTACATTGGTATTTAAATTTTTTTTAAACATAATTATTTCGGATGATTATCTTCCGTTTTTAGAAAGAATATTATCCGACTTTCTGAGGTCAAGGTTTTCAAATTTGGAAATGTAATTCAAGCAAAAAATTAAAAACTCCGTAATATCAAACAAATTAAATGTTATAAGAACATTATTTTTATTTGTTTTCTAAGTTCCTCTTCTTGTTCCTTTTTCAGGACTTTACCATAAGCTAGCGACGCCTCCATTGGGGAAATCCGATTGTACTTCTTTTTTAGAGCACGAAGACGCTAGTTGACGACAGACATGACTGGTCGATCTACACGGGACTAGTCAATTGAGGCCATCTTAGGTATGAAACTGGATCTTGAATGTAGAAGTTTCCTTTTAGGCGGAGTCACTAGCTCACATTTTCCCTTCTTTGGTGTCTTTTTTAGAAATGTCCTTATTTAGGAAGATCTAAAAGTTCGCGAAAGTATATTAGAAACCTTAAAAGAAATCAAACATCAATAATCTTGTAGTGTACGCAAAATGCCCGTGGAATATACGTTATGAAGTTGTTTGTTTTAAAATGTGTTTTTTTCTGAAATATCTAATAAAAATGTCCAAACCAAAAGGTTCTAGGGAGCGCATAATTTTAGGAATTGTACAACTTAAAGGACAATCTTATGTAAAGACTATGGTTAGTTTTCCACCATTTATGCCTCTATCTCTCTCATGTTTTCCCTTCTTTGGAGTCGTTTTTAAAACAACACAGTGTTTTACGGCTTTTTATCAGCCAAATTGAACGTATCTTGTAATTTATGGCCATATAAAATAATGCTTCTAAAATGGCGAATTCAATGAATGCAACATGAAATAGAAAATTCCCCACCGAGTTGCAATCTAAAAATACAAATCCAAGACATAGAAGGAGAATACAAAATATATACATTCGTTTCGCAATCTCCAACATAGTTCACATATATAATAACCAATTAGAGTGCACTTTTAAAATGACTAGCACAACACTTCATGCAAATGTAATTTGCGGGCAACATCCGTGTTATTATTTAACTTACTAATTTTATGAAAAATAAATGTCAATATATTTTCATTTATTCCATTAAAGTCATATTCAATTTGTTTCATAAATTACATTGGTATATAAATTTTTTTTTAAACATAATTATTTCTGATGATTATCTTCCGTTTTTAGAAAGAATATTATCCGACTTTCTGAGGTCAAGGTTTTCAAATTTGGAAATGTAATTCAAGCAAAAAATTAAAAACTCCGTAATATCAAACAAATTAAATGTTATAAGAACATTATTTTTATTTGTTTTCTAAGTTCCTCTTCTTGTTCCTTTTTCAGGACTTTACCATAAGCTAGCGACGCCTCCATTGGGGAAATCCGATTGTACTTCTTTTTTAGAGCACGAAGACGCTTGTTGACGACAGACATGACTGGTCGATCTACACGGGACTAGTCAATTGAGGCCATCTTAGGTATGAAACTGGATCTAGAATGTAGAAGTTTCCTTTTAGGCGGAGTCACTAGCTCACATTTTCCCTTCTTTGGTGTCTTTTTTAGAAATGTCCTTATTTAGGAAGATCTAAATGTTCGCGAAAGTATATTAGAAACCTTAAAAGAAATCAAACATCAATAATCTTGTAGTGTACGCAAAATGCCCGTGGAATATACGTTATGAAGTTGTTTGTTTTAAAATGTGTTTTTTTCTGAAATATCTAATAAAAATGTCCAAACCAAAAGGTTCTATGGAGCGCATAATTTTAGGAATTGTACAACTTAAAGGACAATCTTATGTAAAGACTGTGGTTAGTTTTCCACCATTTATGCCTCTATCTCTCTCATGTTTTCCCTTCTTTGGAGTCGTTTTTAAAACAACACAGTGTTTTACTTCTTTTTATCAGCCAAATTGAACGTATCTTGTAATTTATGGCCATATAAAATAATGCTTCTAAAATGGCGAATTCAATGAATGCAACTTGAAATAGAAAATTCCCCACCGAGTTGCAATCTAAAAATACAAATCCAAGACATAGAAGGAGAATACAAAATATATACATTCGTTTCGCAATCTCCAACATAGTTCACATATATATTAACCAATTAGAGTGCACTTTTAAAATGACTAGCACAACACTTCATGCAAATGTAATTTGCGGGCAGCATCCGTGTTATTATTTAACTTACTAATTTTATGAAAAATAAATGTCAATATATTTTCATTTATTCCATTAAAGTCATATTCAATTTGTTTCATAAATTACATTGGTATTTAAATTTTTTTTTAAACATAATTATTTCGGATGATTATCTTCCGTTTTTAGAAAGAATATTATCCGACTTTCTGAGGTCAAGGTTTTCAAATTTGGAAATGTAATTCAAGCAAAAAATTAAAAACTCCGTAATATCAAACAAATTAAATGTTATAAGAACATTATTTTTAATTGTTTTCTAAGTTCCTCTTCTTGTTCCTTTTTCTGGACTTTACCATAAGCTAGCGACGCCTCCATTGGGGAAATCCGACTGTACTTCTTTTTTAGAGCACGAAGACGCTTGTTGACGACAGACATGACTGGTCGATCTACACGGGACTAGTCAATTGAGGCCATCTTAGGTATGAAACTGGATCTAGAATGTAGAAGTTTCCTTTTAGGCGGAGTCACTAGCTCACATTTTCCCTTCTTTGGTGTCTTTTTTAGAAATGTCCTTATTTAGGAAGATCTAAAAGTTCGCGAAAGTATATTAGAAACCTTAAAAGAAATCAAACATCAATAATCTTGTAGTGTACGCAAAATGCCCGTGGAATATACGTTATGAAGTTGTTTGTTTTAAAATGTGTTTTTTTTCTGAAATATCTAATAAAAATGTCCAAACCAAAAGGTTCTAGGGAGCGCATAATTTTAGGAATTGTACAACTAAAAGGACAATCTTATGTAAAGACTATGGTTAGTTTTCCACCATTTATGCCTCTATCTCTCTCATGTTTTCCCTTCTTTGGAGTCGTTTTTAAAACAACACAGTGTTTTACTGCTTTTTATCAGCCAAATTGAACGTATCTTGTAATTTATGGGCATATAAAATAATGCTTCTAAAATGGCGAATTCAATGAATGCAACATGAAATAGAAAATTCCCCACCGAGTTGCAATCTAAAAATACAAATCCAAGACATAGAAGGAGAATACAAAATATATACATTCGTTTCGCAATCTCCAACACAGTTCACATATATATTAACCAATTAGAGTGCACTTTTAAAATGACTAGCACAACATTTCATGCAAATGTAATTTGCGGGCAACATCCGTGTTATTATTTAACTTACTAATTTTACGAAAAATAAATGTCAATATATTTTCATTTATTCCATTAAAGTCATATTCAATTTGTTTCATAAATTACATTGGTATTTAAATTTTTTTTTAAACATAATTATTTCGGATGATTATCTTCCGTTTTTAGAAAGAATATTATCCGACTTTCTGAGGTCAAGGTTTTCAAATTTGGAAATGTAATTCAAGCAAAAAATTAAAAACTCCGTAATATCAAACAAATTAAATGTTATAAGAACATTATTTTTATTTGTTTTCTAAGTTCCTCTTCTTGTTCCTTTTTCAGGACTTTACCATAAGCTAGCGACGCCTCCATTGGGGAAATCCGATTGTACTTCTTTTTTAGAGCACGAAGACGCTAGTTGACGACAGACATGACTGGTCGATCTACACGGGACTAGTCAATTGAGGCCATCTTAGGTATGAAACTGGATCTAGAATGTAGAAGTTTCCTTTTAGGCGGAGTCACTAGCTCACATTTTCCCTTCTTTGGTGTCTTTTTTAGAAATGTCCTTATTTAGGAAGATCTAAAAGTTCGCGAAAGTATATTAGAAACCTTAAAAGAAATCAAACATCAATAATCTTGTAGTGTACGCAAAATGCCCGTGGAATATACGTTATGAAGTTGTTTGTTTTAAAATGTGTTTTTTTCTGAAATATCTAATAAAAATGTCCAAACCAAAAGGTTCTATGGAGCGCATAATTTTAGGAATTGTACAACTTAAAGGACAATCTTATGTAAAGACTATGGTTAGTTTTCCACCATTTATGCCTCTATCTCTCTCATGTTTTCCCTTCTTTGGAGTCATTTTTAAAACAACACAGTGTTTTACTGCTTTTTATCAGCCAAATTGAACGTATCTTGTGATTTATGGCCATATAAAATAATGCTTCTAAAATGTTGAATTCAATGAATGCAACATGAAATAGAAAATTCCCCACCGAGTTGCAATGTAAAAATACAAATCCAAGACATAGAAGGAGAATACAAAATATATACATTCGTTTCGCAATCTCCAACATAGTTCACATATATAATAACCAATTAGAGTGCACTTTTAAAATGACTAGCACAACACTTCATGCAAATGTAATTTGCGGGCAACATCCGTGTTATTATTTAACTTACTAATTTTATGAAAAAAAAATGTCAATATATTTTCATTTATTCCATTAAAGTCATATTCAATTTGTTTCATAAATTACATTGGTATTTAAATTTTTTTTTAAACATAATTATTTCGGATGATTATCTTCCGTTTTTAGAAATAATATTATCCGACTTTCTGAGGTGAAGATTTACAATTTTGGAAATGTAATTCAAGCAAAAAATTAAAAACTCCGTAATATCAAACAAATTAAATGTTATAAGAACATTATTTTTATTTGTTTTCTAAGTTCCTCTTCTTGTTCCTTTTTCAGGACTTTACCATAAGCTAGCGACGCCTCCATTGGGGAAATCCGATTGTACTTCTTTTTTAGAGCACGAAGACGCTTGTTGACGACAGACATGACTGGTCGATCTACAAGGGACTAGTCAATTGAGGCCATCTTAGGTATGAAACTGGATCTAGAATGTAGAAGTTTCCTTTTAGGAGGAGTCACTAGCTCACATTTTCCCTTCTTTGGTGTGTTTTTTAGAAATGTCCTTATTTAGGAATATCTAAAAGTTCGCGAAAGTTTATTAGAAACCTTAAAAGAAATCAAACATCAATAATCTTGTAGTGTACGCAAAATGCCCATGGAATATACGTTATGAAGTTGTTTGTTTTAAAATGTGTTTTTTTCTGAAATATCTAATAAAAATGTCCAAACCAAAAGGTTTTTTTTCTGAAATATCTAATAAGAACATGAGGTTTTTTTGTCTACTAAGTTCCCCTTCTTGTCCCTTGTTTTGGACTTTTTCCAAAGTCAGCGATGCCTCTATTTGGGCAATCCGAATGTTTTTCTTTTTTAGCGCACGGAGATGCTTGTTGACGGCAGACATGACAGGTCCATCGACACTGGACTGGTCAGTTGTGGCCATCATAGGTATGTAACTAAATCTAGAACGTAGAAGTTTCCTTTTAGGAGGAGTCACTACCATTCACTTTCGCTTCTTTGGAGTCTTTTAGAAAAATGTCCGCATTTAGGAAGATCTAAAATTCCGCGATAATTTATTAGAAGCCTTCAAAGCAATAAAATTTCAATGAGTGTGCAGTGTACCCAAAATGACCATGGAATATAGGTTATGAAGTTGTTTCTTTTTAAATGTGTTTTTTCCGAAATATCTAATAAAAATGTCCAAACCAAAAGGTTCTTGGGAGCACATAATTTTAGGAATTGTACAACTTAAAGAACAAATCTTATATAAAGACTATGCTTAGCTTTGCACCATTTATGCCTCTATCTCTCACATGTTTTCCCTTCTTTGGAGTAGTTTTTAAAACAACACACTGTTTTACGGATCTTTATTAGCCAAATTGAACGTATCTTGTAATTTGCGGCCATATAAAATAATGCTTCTAAAATGGCGAATTCAATGAATGCAACATGAAATAGAAAATTCCCCACCGAGTTGCAATCTAAATATACAAATCCAAGACATAGAAGGAGAATACAAAATATATACATTCGTTTCGCAATCTCCAACATAGTTCACATATATAATAACCAATTAGAGTGCACTTTTAAAATGACTAGCACAACACTTCATGCAAATGTAATTTGCGGGCAACATCCGTGTTATTATTTAACTTACTAATTTTACGAAAAATAAATGTCAATATATTTTCAATTATTCCATTAAAGTCATATTCAATTTGTTTCATAAATTACATTGGTATTTAAATTTTTTTTTAAACATAATTATTTCGGATGATTATCTTCCGTTTTTAGAAAGAATATTATCCGACTTTCTGAGGTGAAGATTTACAATTTTGGAAATGTAATTCAAGCAAAAATTTAAAAACTTCGTAATATCAAACAAATTAAATGTTATAAGAACATTACTTTTATTTGTTTTCTAAGTTCCTCTTCTTGTTCCTTTTTCAGGACTTTACCCTAAGCTAGCGACGCCTCCATTGGGAAATCCGAATATACTTCTTTTTTAGAGCACGAAGACGCTTGTTGACGACAGACATGACTGGTCGATCTTCACGGGACTAGTCAATTGAGGCCATCTTAGGTATGAAACTGGATCTAGAATGTAGAAGTTTCCTTTTAGGAGGAGTCACTAGCTCACATTTTCCCTTCTTTGGTGTATTTTTTAGAAATGTCCTTATTTAGGAAGATCTAAAAGTTCGCGAAAGTTTATTAGAAACCTTAAAAGAAATCAAACATCAATAATCTTGTAATGTACGCAAAATGCCCATGGAATATACGTTATGTAGTTGTTTGTTTTAAAATGTGTTTTTTTTCTGAAATATCTAATAAAAATGTCCAAACCAAAAGGTTTTTTTTCTGAAATATCTAATAAGAACATGAGGTTTTTTTGTCTACTAAGTTCCCCTTCTTGTCCCTTGTTTTGGACTTTTTCCAAAGTCAGCGATGCCTCTATTTGGGCAATCCGAATGTTTTTCTTTTTTAGCGCACGGAGATGCTTGTTGACGGCAGACATGACAGGTCCATCGACACTGGACTGGTCAGTTGTGGCCATCATAGGTATGTAACTAAATCTAGAACGTAGAAGTTTCCTTTTAGGAGGAGTCACTACCATTCACTTTCGCTTCTTTGGAGTCTTTTAGAAAAATGTCCGCATTTAGGAAGATCTAAAATTCCGCGATAATTTATTAGAAGCCTTCAAAGCAATAAAATTTCAATGAGTGTGCAGTGTACCCAAAATGACCATGGAATATAGGTTATGAAGTTGTTTCTTTTTAAATGTGTTTTTTCCGAAATATCTAATAAAAATGTCCAAACCAAAAGGTTCTTGGGAGCACATAATTTTAGGAATTGTACAACTTAAAGAACAAATCTTATATAAAGACTATGCTTAGCTTTGCACCATTTATGCCTCTATCTCTCACATGTTTTCCCTTCTTTGGAGTAGTTTTTAAAACAACACAGTGTTTTACGGATCTTTATTAGCCAAATTGAACGTATCTTGTAATTTGCGGCCATATAAAATAATGCTTCTAAAATGGCGAATTCAATGAATGCAACAAGAAATAGAAAATTCCCCTCCGAGTTGCAATCTAAAAATACAAATCCAAGACATAGAAGGAGAATACATAATATATACATTCGTTTCGCAATATCCGACATAGTTCGCATATATAAAAACCAAATAGAGTGCACTTTTCAAAATGACTAGCACAACACTCCATGCAAATGCAATTTGCGGCAACATCCGTGTTATTATTTAACTTACAAATTTTATGAAAAATAAATGTCAATATATTTTCATTGATTCCATTAAAGTCACATTCAATTTGTTTCATAAATTACATTGGTATTTAAATTTTTTTTTAAACATAATTATTTCTGATGATTATCATCCGTTTTTAGAAAGAATATTATCCGACTTTCTGAGCTCAAGGTTTTCAAATTTGGAAATATAATTCAAGAAAAAAATTAAAAATGCCGTAATATCAAACAAATTAAATGTTATACGAACATTATTTTTATTTGTTTTATAAGTTCCTCTTCTTGTTCCTTTTTCAGGACTTTACCCTAAGCTAGTGCCGCCTCCATTTGGGAAATCCGATTGTATTTCTTTTTTAGAGCACGAAGACGCTTGTTGACGACAGACATGACTGGTCGATCGACATGGGACTGGTCAATTGACGCCATCTTAGGTATAAAACTGGATCTAGATTGTAGAAGTTTCCTTTTATGAGGAGTCGCTAGCTCACATTTTCCCTTCTTTGGAGTCTTTTTTAGATATGTCCTTATTTAGGAAGATCTAAAACTTCGCGAAAGCTTATTAGAAACCTTAAAAGCAATCAAACTTCAACAATCTTGTAGTGTACATAAAATGCCAATGGAATATTCGTCCCGCACTAAAAGCGTCACATAGAAACTTCGAGTCTAACTGGACACAAATATTAGTAAATCGCAAAGAAGTCACATATCGTATGCCAATTATCATTGCCTCAATTTCAGCCACCGAATTAGTCAGATAATGGCCCAAGTAATTCGAGAAAGCACCAATGAACTTACCAGTAGATATTCGCAGGATACCGCCCGCACCAGCCAATCCC
Source organism: Vinca minor (assembly GCA_026122235.1). Lineage (NCBI taxonomy): Eukaryota > Viridiplantae > Streptophyta > Magnoliopsida > Gentianales > Apocynaceae > Vinca > Vinca minor. The sequence continues at coordinate 129,307 of JAOCZM010000156.1, read as the reverse complement.
GGATTACTCCTTGAAGCACCATCTACATTCACAATGATCGGGTCCTTGCAGCCCTGCCAGGTAACCGCCATGACCTTAAAAGGTCGCATAGCCGAGCCCCGCATTAAAACATCAAAAAGTCCCGTACATTTCAAAATGGGTAGAGAGAAATTATCAAAAGCAGATAAAAGAGTATTAAAAGTAGAGCTCTTCCCCTCAAACATAAAAAGACAACGATTCCGCCAAAGGATCCAGCAGACACTTGCAATAATAATAGAATTAATATCCCGCCATTTATCCTTGCCTCTCCACCACAGAAATTTCAAAAGAGATAAATAAGAGTCAAACTGTATATTTTCCCATGTGATGCCGATCAAAGCACAAGCATGCCGCCATAGACGCTGTGCCGAAGTACACGCGGTAAAGACATGGTCAAAAGTGTCCTCCCCATATCCACAATGACAACAGGAAACTAATGCTACCCCCCAGCGCCTCCTTACTTTATCCAAAGCTAAAAAACCAATAAGTAGGCGCCATAAGAAAACTTTTTGAGCCAAAGGTATAGGTGAATTCCATAACTGTGTCCTAGAATGTTGCAAAATTCCACTTGATTGTAATGTCCGCAAAACTAAAGTAATAGTAAAATTACCTTTTGGTTCAAGCTTCCAAACATGCATGTCCTTTCCTTGGGTAAGCCAAATACGTGGAAGAAGATGCATATGATTTATGGGTATCAACCTGCGAGCCGAGGGGCGCCACCCATCCGTATCCAAATGCTCCCGAATGGATGTGGAATCTGCAACCATGCCTGCGATCGATATGAAAGAACCATTAAGAGTATAATTCTCATACCAAAAAGAAGACCGAACATCGCGAACCAACCGACCCATATGGGCCTATACTGATCCCCGGACATTTAGCATCCTGCGCCAAACAGGAGAGTCCATAGGGCTGATAGGTACTAACACGGGATGAATTGATTGCTTACAATACCGTTCGAACATAAAATCTCTCCATAGAGAGTCGGAGGTCCTGAAACGCCACCAGAGTTTATACGAATAAGCAATTTGGTATGAATGTAAAGAGAAAATACCCAATCCATTTTGTGAAGTATCCATGCATAATCGTGTCCAAGACATCCTATGTCGATTTTCCCCAAACTCCGTTTTCCCCCATAAAAAATTTGCAAACAGCCTCTCCATATCGTTCAGAACCTGTTTCGGGGGACACGAAACCGCAATAATATGCATAGGCATTGATAATAAAACAGACCAGAGCAATATGAGATGACCGCCAAAGCCGAGAAACTTCTTTTTCCATCCTTCTAGACGATGGTTTATTTTATCAAGTATGGAAGAGTAGAAAATAACCTTTATCCATCCCGAAAAGACCGGGCTGCCGCGATACGTTATAAGCAGGACCCCTCGGGTGAAACCCGTGACCCTAGTCACCATCTCCAATTTCCTTGGCTGCACTCTCTCAAACACATAAAAAGAACACTTATTATCATTAATCCGTTGTCCCGATATGATCCGCACTCATACTTTCGAATAAAATCAATCAAAGCTTGTAAACTGCGCTTAGCCCCATTCAGGAAAACAACCACGTCATCTGCATAAGCCAAGTGGGAGATCATAATATTTGAGTGAGGAACTACATACCTTCCAATACATCTGGAGTGTACCATTTTATCCAATCCCCTAGAGAAAACATCAGCTACAATAATAAAGAGCAAGGGGGACAAAGGATCTCCTTGCTTTTCTCCACATCCAGAACGGAAATATCCATATGGCGTGCCATTAATGAGTACCGAAAACCAATTGTTATCCAATAAATTCCGAATTAGATGAATGAAATGAAGACTGAAACCAAATTGCTTGAGTACAGACAATAAAAAATTATGTGAAACACGATCAAAGGCTTTCATCATATCTAATTTAATTATCATATTCCCCCCCCCCCTCACTTTTTTGTTCAAAGAACTCGCCATCTCCATAGCCAAAAGAATGTTGTTTGAAATAATACGACCTTTAATAAAACCAGATTGATTGCGACTCAAAATATTGTCAAGTAATTTAGACAAACGATTAGCTACCACTTTAGAGATAATCTTGCTGGAGACAGTACACAATGAGATAGGGCGAAACTCACAAAAATTCTCCGGGCAGTCAGTCTTTGGAAAGAGAACTAACAGGGAACTCGTCATAGATCTCGGAAGTGGTAAACCAGCCCAAAAATCTTGCTTCCTGAATCACATCCTCTGCTATAATATCCAACAAGACTGAAAGAACTTGCCAGTATAGCCATCTGGACCTGCTGCACTAGAGGGACTTAGATAAAAAACTGCTTCCCTTACCTCCAAACCTGTAGGTAATAAATCCAAAGAAATATTTTCCATCTCCGTAATCTTCCGTGGTATCAATTCTAGAAGCGTATTATCAGTCTGTGGGCCTGCATCAAAAGAAAACAATTTTTCATAGTATTCCGCTCCTGCCGCACCAATCTCCGCCGGGGTGTTATGAATAGTCCCATCCGGGGATTTATTTTATTAATGAGTAGCCTATGTTGTCTATTCCTGCAAAAAGAATGGAAGTAACTAGTATTAGCATCACCCTCTTTTAGCCATTTTTGTCGAGATTTTTGTCACCAAAAAATGCCCTCTAATTCCAGATTATATACATGGTTAGCGAGTGATAAATCTCCGTGCAATTGTTCCGTGGGTCCCAGGTCATGAAGCTTCTCCAACCGATTTACCTCCACTTCAGATAATTTAACATTAGTATAGATATTGCCGAATGTGATCCTTTTCCAATGCCCCAAGATCTATTTCAGGCATTTGAGTTTCGCCTGTAACACTAGCATACCAGAACCAGCCATATCAACAGACCAAGAAGTTCGTACAATATCCATAAAAGTATGATGCCTTACCCACATATCAGCAGAACTACCTCTATCTGTGGTTAAACGGATATTCATAAGGAAAGCACAATGATCATATATGGTACGTGGCAAATGTGTAACCGTAGTAGCGGAAAAGGTAACATTCCATACAGTTGTAACTAGAAACCGGTCTAATTTCCTGAGCAAAGGCCGACTACCCCCCCGGCACCAAGTGTATGGACTCCCCGAAGCCGAGACCTCTAATAACCCACAATCATGAATGGTGTCCCCAAATTCAGCCATGGGTAGTAAAGCAGGTACAGATCCCTGACTCTCATTAACATACAAAACAACATTAAAATCGCCTCCTACCGACCAAGGATGGTCAATTTGTGATTGAAACTGTCGAAGCTCATTCCATAATTCCCGCCGCTGAACATATGAGCACTTAGCATAGACAAAAGAACAGAAGACAGGTGAAGAAGAAAGCATATTAATCTGACAGTGAACAACTTGTTCCAAATCTTTAATAATCACAATATCCACCGAATCATCCCACATAACCCAGATTTTTCTATTTCAATTACCAAAATGCATGTCAAAACCCAACCGGCGTGCATATATGGGCAAAACAGACAATTAAACCATGGGTTCCAACAACACAATAAAATTCAGACGATGTTCTCGTTTAAACTGACGAATATTTGACATAGTGCTTTCATTAGCTATCCCCTAAATATTCCATATGATGTAATTAATTAAAAATATGAGGGTGATGTAAATAAAAGTTGAACTAAACAGTATGAGCATAATTTTAGGAATTGTACAACTTAAAGGACAATCTTATGCAAAGACTATGGTTAGTTTTCCACCATTTATGCCTCTATCTCTCACATGTTTTCCCTTCTTTGGAGTCGTTTTTAAAACAACACAATGTTTTACGGCTTTTTATCTGCCAAATTGAACGTATCTTGTATTGTGCATGCATATAGAATAATTCTTTTAAGATGTAAAATTCAATGAATGCAACATGAATTAGAAAATTCCCCTTCGAGTTGCAATCTAAAAATACAAATCCAAGACATAGAAGGAGAATACATAATATACACATTCGTTTCGCAATCTTCAACGTAGTTCACATGCATAAAAACAAAATAGAGTGCACTTTTAAAATGACTAGTACAACACTCCATGCACGTGTAATTTACGTGCAGCGTCCGTGTTATTATTTATCCTACTAGTTTTATGTAATAAATATGTCAATTTATTTTTATTCATTCCATTAAATTAATTCAAGTAAAACACTAAAAACCCCGTGCTAATAAACAAACAAAATGTGGGAAGAACATGAGGCTTTTTTGTCTACTAAGTTCCCCTTCTTGTTCCTTGTTTATGACTTTTCCCTAAGTTAGCGATGCCTCCATTGGGGCAATCCGATTGTATTTCATTTTTAGCGCACGTAGATGCTTGTTGACGGCAGACAGGACAGGTCCATCGATACTGGACTGGTCAATTGAGGTCGTCATAGGTATGAAATTGGATCTAGAATGAGGAAGTTTCCTTTTAGGAGGAGTCACTAGCTCACATTTTCCCTTCTTTGGAGCCTTTTTTGGAAATGTGCTTATTTAGGCAGATCTAAAAGTCCACGAAAGTTTATTTGAAGCCTTCAAAGAAATAAAATTTCAATGAGCATGCAGTGTACACAAAATGACCACGGAATATACGTTATGAAGTTGTTTGTTTTTAAATGTGTTTTCTTTTCTGAAATTTCTAATAAAAATGTCCAAACCAAAAGGTTCTATGGAGCACATAATTTTAGGAATTGTACTACTTAAAGGACAATCTTATGTAAAGACTGCGGTTAGTTTTCCACCATTTATGCCTCTATCTCTCACATGTTTTCCTTCTTTGGAGTCGTTTTTAAAACAACACAATGTTTTGCGGCTTTTTATCAGCCAAATTGAACGTATCTTGCATTGTGCATGCATATAAAATAATTCTTTTAAGATGGCATATTCAATGAATACAACATGAATTAGAAAATTTCACTTTGAGCTGCAAACTAAAAACACAAATCCAAGACGTAGAAGGTGAATTGATGATGTATACGTTCTTTTTGAAATCTCAAACATAGTTAAAATATAAAAACCAAATAGAGTGCACTTTTAAAATGACTAGTACAACACTCCATGCACGTGTAATTTACGTGCAGCGGCCGTGATATTATTTATCCTACTAGTTTTATGTAATAAATATGTCAATTTATTTTTATTCATTCCATTAAAGTAATTCAAGTAAAACACTAAAAACCCCGTGCTAATAAACAAACAAAATGTGGGAAGAACATGAGGTTTTTTTGTCTACTAAGTTCCCCTTCTTGTTCCTTGTTTAGGACTTTTCCCTAAGTTAGCGATGCCTCCATTGGGGCAATCCGATTGTATTTCATTTTTAGCGCACGTAGATGCTTGTTGACGGCAGACATGATAGGTCCATCGACACTGGACTGGTCAATTGAGGCCATCATAGGTATGAAACTAGATCTAGAATGAGGAAGTTTCCTTTTAGGAGGAGTCACTAGCTCACATTTTCCCTTCTTTGGAGTCTTTTTTAGAAAGATCTAAAAGTCCATGAAAGTTTATTTGAAGCCTTCAAAGCAATAAAATTTCAATGAGCGTGCAGTGTACACAAAATGGCCATGGAATATACGTTATGAAGTTGTTGGTATTTAAATGTGTTTTTTTCCAAAATATCTAAAAAAATGTCGAAACCAAAAGGTTCTACGGAGTTCATAATTTTATAAATTGTACATCTTAACGGACAATCTTATGTATGGACAATCTCTCACACGTTGTTTGTTTCTTTGGAGTCGTTTATAGAACAACACAATCTTTGACGACTTTTTATCAGCCAAATTGAATCTTTCTTGTATTGTGCATGCATATAAAATAAGATTTTAAGGATGTCAAATATAATGAAGGGAACAAAAAATAGAAAATTCCACTTTGAGTTGCTATCTAAAAACACAAATCCAAGAGATAGAAGGAAAATACATAATATATACGTTCCTTTTGCAATATTGAACATAGTTCACACGTACAAAAACCAAGTAGTGTGCACTTTTAAAATGACTAGGACAACACTCCATGCAAATATAATTTGCGGGCAACATCCGTGGTATTATTTAACTTACTAATTTTATGAAATAAAAATGTCAATATATTTTCATTCATTCCATTAAAGTCATATTCAATTTGTTTTATAAATTACATAGGTATTTAAATTTTGTTTTAAACATAATTATTTCTGATGATTATCTTCCGTTTTAAGAAAAAATAGTAACCGACTTTCTGAGGTCAAGGTTTTCCAATTTGGAAATGTAATTCAAACAAAAAATTAAAAACGCCATAATAACAAACAAATTAAATTTTATAAGAACAATATTTTTATTTGTTAACTAAGTTCCTCATCTTGTTCCTGGTTCAAGACTTTGCCCTAAGCTAGCGACGCCTCCATTTGGGAAATCTGGTTGTATTTCTTTTTTTTGCGCCCGGAGACGCTTGTTGACGATAGACATGACAGGCCGATCGATACGGGACTGGTCAATTGAGGCCATCTTAGGTATGAAACTGGATCTAGAATGTAGAAGTTTCCTTTTAGGAGGAGTCACTAGCTCACATTTTCCCTTCTTTGGAGTCTTTTTTAGAAATGTCCTTATTTGGGAAGATCTAAAAGTTCGCGAAAGTTTATTAGAAACCTTTAAAGCAATCAAACATCAATAATCGTGTAGGGTACACAAAATGCCCATGGAATATACGTTATGCAATTGTTTGTTTTTAAATGTGTTTTTTCTGAAATATCTAATAAAAATGTCCAAACTAAAAGGTTCTTGGGAGCACATAATTTTAGGAATTGTACAACCGAAAGGACAATCTTATGTAAAGACTATGGTTAGTTTTCCACCATTTATGCCTCTATCTCTCACATGTTTTCCCTTCTTTGGAGTCGTTTTTAAAATAACACAATGTTTTACGGCTTTTTATCAGCCAAATTGAACGTATCTTATAATTTACGGCCATATAAAATAATGCTTCTAAACTGGCGAATTCAATGAATTCAACATGAAATAGAAAATTCCCCTTCGAGTTGCAATCTAAAAATACAAATCCAAGACATAGAAGGAGAATACATAATATACACATTCGTTTCGCAATCTCCAACATAGTTCACATGTATAAAAACCAAATAGAGTGCAGTTTTAAAATGACTAGCACAACACTCCGTGCACGTGTAATTTACGTGCAATGTCCGTGTTATTATTTATCCTACTAGTTTTATAAAATAAAAATTTCAATTTATTTTCATTCATGCCATTAAATTAAATCAAGTAAAAAACCAAAAACCCCGCAATAATAAACAAACTACATGTTATAAGAACATTAGGTTGTTTTGTCTACAAAGTTCCTCTTCTTCTTCCTTCTTCAAGACTTTGCCCAAAGTTAGCGATGCCTCGATATCGGAAATCCAATTGTATTTCTGTTTTAGCGCACATAGATGCTTGTTGACGACAGACATTACAGGTCCATTAACACTGGACTGGTCAATTGAGGCCATCATAGGTATGAAACTGGATCTAGAATGTAAAAGTTTCCTTTTAGGAGGAGTCTCTAGCTCACATTTTCCCTTCTTTGGAGTCTTTTTTAAAAATGTCCGCATTTAGGTAGATCTAAAAGTCCGCGAAAGTTTATTAGAAGCCTTCAAAGCAATAAAATTTCAATGAACGTGCAATGTACACAAAATGACCATGGAATATACATTATGAAGTTGTTTCTTTTTGAATGTGTTTTTTCGAAAATATCTAAAAAAATGTCGATACCAAAAGGTTCTATGGAGTTCATAATTTTATAAATTGTACATCTTAAAGTGCAATCTTATGTAATGACAACCTGTCACATGTTTTTGCTTCTTTGGAGTCGTTTATAGAACAACACAATCTTTGACGGTTTTTTATCTGCCAAATTGTACCATTCTTGTATGGTGCACGCATATAAAATAATATTTTAAGGATGTCAAATATAATGAAGGGAGCGAAAATTAGAAATTTCCACTTTGAGTTGCAATCTAAAAACACAAATCCAAGAGATAGAAGGAAAATACATAATATATGCGTTCTTTTCGCAATATTGAACATAGTTCACACGTACAAGTACCAAATAGAGTGCACTTTTAAAATGACTAGCACAACACTCCATGCAAATGTAATTTGCGGGCAACATCCGTGGTATTATTTAACTTACTAATTTTATGAAATAAAAATGTCAATATATTTTCATTTATTCCATTAAAGTCATATTCAATTTGTTTTATAAATTACATAGGTATTTAAATATTTTTTTAAACATAATTATTTCTGATGATTATCTTCCGTTTTTAGAAAAAATAGTCACCGACTTTCTGAGGTCAAGGTTTTCCAATTTTTTTTTTATTTTTTTTATTTTTTTTATTTTTTAAAAAAACTAGGCCATTTATAAGTATGGTCTAGTTTATTACAATTATTTATTATTAGACCTCTCCAGAGGAGGTCGACCTCACCAGAGGAGGAGTAGTAGAAGCCCGGCTGAGCGGGTGCCCCGTGAGGGGAGTAGTAGAAGTCCCGTTGAGAGGGTGTCGTAGAAGAGCCCGTTGAGCGGGTGCCCCGTGAGGGGAGTAGTAGAAGTCCCGTTTTTGAGCGGGTGTCGTAGAAGTCCCGTGTTGAACGGATGTCGTATAAGCCCGTTGAGCGGGTGCCCCAAGAGGGGAGTATAAGATCCACACAAGGGAGCCCAAAGAAATGACAATTAAATCATTCCCTTGTGTGAGATATGGGGATTGAACTTGGGACCTAAGCCCCAAGTGTGATGGCCTTACCCACTTGGCCATCCAATCCCTATCAAGGTTTTCCAATTTGGAAATGTAATTCAAGCAAAAAATTATAAATGCCACAATAACAAACAAATTAATTTTTATTTGTTTACTAAGTTCCCCTTTTTGTTACTTGTTCCGGACTTTGCCCTATGCTAGCGACGCCTCCATTTGGGAAATTCGATTGTATTTCTTTTTTAGGGCACTAAGACGCTTGTTGACGACAGACATGACTGGTCGATCGACACGGGACTGGTCAATTGAGGCCATCTTATGTACGAAACTGGATCTAGAATGTTGAAGTATCCTTTTAGGAGGAGTCACTAGCTCAAATTTTCCCTTCTTTGGAGTCTTTTTAAGAAATGTCCTTATTTAGGAAGATCTAAAAGTTCGCGAAAGTTTATTAGAAACCTTAAAAGCAATCAAACTTCAATAATCGTGTTGTGTACCCAAAATGCCCATGGAATATACGTTTTGAAGTTGTTTTTTTTTAAATGTGTTTTTTTTTCTGAAATATCTAATAAAAATGTCCAAACCAAAAGGTTCTATGGAGCACATAATTTTAGGAATAGTACTACTTAAAGGACAATCGTATGCAAAGACTGCGGTTAGTTTTCCACCATTTATGCCTCTATCTCTCACATGTTTTCCCTTCTTTGGAGTCGTTTTTAAAACAACACAATGGTTTACGGCTTTTTATCAGCCAAATTGAACGTATCTTGTATTGTGCATGCATATAAAATAATTCTTTTAATATGGAAAATTCAATGAATGCAACATGAATTAGAAAATTTCACTTTGAGCTGCAAACTAAAAACACAAATCCAAGACGCATGAGGAGAATACATGATATATAAGTTCTTTTTGAAATCTCAAAAATAAATTTTTAATTTTTTTTAAAACTAGACCATTTATAAGTATGGTCTAGTTTATTACAATTATTATTATAAGACCTCACTAGAGGAGGAGAAGTAGAAGACCCCGTGACGGGAGAAGTAGATGACCTCGTTGAGCGGATGTCGTAGAAGTCTCGTTGAGCGGGTGCCCCGTGAGGAGTAGTAGAAGTCCCGTTGAGCGGGTGTCGTAGAAGTCCCGTTGAGCGGGTGCCCCATGAGGGGTGTATAAGACCTCACAAAAGGGAACCCAAAGAAATGACAATTATATCATTCCCCTTGTGTGAGGGAGGTATCAAACCTGGACCTCTCGGTCACAGGCAGTGGATGTTACCCACTAGGCTACCATGCCTTCGAAAATAGTTAAGATATATAAAAACCAAATAGTGTGCACTTTTAAAATGTATAGTACAACACTCCATGCACGTGTAATTTACGTGCAGCGTCCTTGTTATTATTTATCCTACTGATTTTATGTAATAAAAATGTCGATTTATTTAATAAAAACTGAAATAGATGCTTGTTGACGGCAGACATTACAGGTCCATCGACATTGGACTGGTCAATTCAGGCCATCTTAGGTAATTAAAAACCCCGTAATAACAAAAAAAATTAAATGTTACAAGAACTTTATTTTTATTTGTTTGCTAAGATCCGCTTTTTGTTCCTTGTTCATGACTTTGCCCTAAGCTAGCGACGCCTCCATTTTGGAAATCCGATTGTATTTCTTTTTTAGCGCACTAAGACGCTTGTTGACGACAGACATGACTGGTCGATCGACACGGGACTGGTCAATTGAGGCCATCTTAGGTATGAAACTGGATCTAGAATGTAGAAGTTTCCTTTTAGGAGGAGTCACTACCTCACATTTTCCCTTCTTTGGAGTCTTTTTTAGAAATGTCCTTATTTAGGAATCACTAAAAGTTTGCGAAAGTTTATCAGAAACCTTAAAAGCAATCAAACTTCAATAATCGTGTAGTGTACCCAAAATGCCCATGGAATATACGTTATGAAGTTGTTTGTTTTTAAATGTGTTTTTTTTCTGAAATATCTAATAAAAATGTCCAAACCAAAAGGTTCTATGGAGCACATAATTTCAAGAATAGTACTACTTAAAGGACAATCGTATGCAAAGACTGCGGTTAGTTTTCCACCAATTATGCCTCTATCTCTCACATGTTTTCCCTTCTTTGGAGTCGTTTTTAAAACAACACAATGTTTTACGGCTTTTTATCAGCCAAATTGAACGTATCTTGTATTGTGCATGCATATAAAATAATTCTTTTAATATGGAAAATTCAATGAATGCAACATGAATTAGAAAATTTCACTTTGAGCTGCAAACTAAAAACACAATTCCAAGACGCATAAGGAGAATACATTATATATAAATTCGTTTTGAAATCTCAAAAATAGTTTAACATATATAAAAACCAAATAGTGTGCACTTTTAAAATGACTAGTACAACACTCCATGCACGTGTAATTTACGTGCAGCGTCCGTGTTATTATTTATCCTACTGGTTTTATGTAATAAAAATGTCGATTTGTTTAATAAAAACTGAAATAGATGCTTGTTGACGGCCGACATTACAGGTCCATCGACACTGGACTGGTCAATTCATGCCATCTTAGGTAATTAAAAACCCCGTAATAACAAACAAATTAAATGTTACAAGAACTTTATTTTTATTTGTATGCTAAGTTCCGCTTCTTGTTCCTTGTTCATGACTTTGCCCTAAGCTAGCGATTCCTCCATTTGGGAAATCCGATTGTATTTCTTTTTTAGCGCACTAAGACGCTTGTTGACGACAGACATGTCGGGTCGATCGACACGGGACTGGTCAATTGAGGCCATCTTAGGTATGAAACTGGATCTAGAATGTAGAAGTTTCCTTTTAGGAGGAGTCACTACCTCACATTTTCCCTTCTTTGGAGTCTTTTTTAGAAATGTCCTTATTTAGGAAGATCTAAAAGTTCGCGAAAGTTTATTAGAAACCTTAAAAGCAATCAAACTTCAATAATCGTGTAGTGTACCCAAAACGCCCATGGAATATACGTTATGAAGTTGTTTGTTTTTAAATGTGTTTTTTGTGAAATATCTAATAAAAATGTCCAAACCAAAAGGTTCTAGGGAGCACATAATTTTAGGAATTGTACTACTTAAAGGACAAACTTATGTAAAGACTGCGGCTAGTTTTCCACCATTTATGCCTCTATCTCTCACATGTTTTCGCTTCTTTGGAGTCGTTTTTAAAAAAACACAATGTTTTACGGCTTTTTATCAGCCAAATTGAACGTATCTTGTATTGTGCATGCTTATAAATTAATTCTTTTAAGATGGAAAATTCAATGAATGCAACATGAATTAGAAAATTTCACTTTGAGCTGCAAACTAAAAACACAAATCCAAGACGCAGAAGGAGAATACATGATATATAGGTTCTTTTTGAAATCTCAAAAATAGTTAACATATATAAAAACCAAATAGTGTGCACTTTTAAAATGACAAGTACAACACTCCATGCACGTGTAATTTACGTGCAGTGTCCGTGTTATTATTTCGCCTACTGATTTTTTGTAATAAAAATGTCGATTTATTTAATAAAAACTGAAATAGATGCTTGTTGACGGCAGGCATTACAGGTCCATCGACACTGGACTGGTCAATTCAGGCCATCTAAGGTAATTAAAAACCCCGTAATAACAAACAAATTAAATGTTACAAGAACTTTATTTTTATTTGTTTGATAAGTTCCGCTTATTGTTCCTTGTTCATGACTTTTCCCTAAGCTAGCGACGCCTCCATTTGGGAAATCCGATTGTATTTCTTTTTTAGCGCACTAAGACGCTTGTTGACGACAGACATGACAGGTCGATCGACACGGGACTGGTCAATTGAGGCCATCTTAGGTATGAAACTGGATCTAGAATGTAGAGGTTTCCTTTTAGGGGGAGTCACTACCTCACATTTTCCCTTCTTTGGAGTCTTTTTTAGAAATGTCCTTATTTAGGAAGATCTAAAAGTTCGCGAAAGTTTATTAGAAACCTTAAAAGCAATCAAACTTCAATAATGGTGTAGTGTACCCAAAATGCCCATGGAATATACGTTATGAAGTTGTTTGTTTTTAAATGTGTTTTTTTTTCTGAAATATCTAATAAAAATGTCCTTACCAAAAGGTTCTATGGAGCACATAATTTTAGGAATAGTACTACTTAAAGGACAATCGTATGCAAAGACTGCGGTTAGTTTTCCACCATTTATGCCTCTATCTCTCACATGTTTTCCCTTCTTTGGAGTCATTTTTAAAACAACACATTGTTTTACGGCTTTTTATCAGCCAAATTGAACGTATCTTGTATTGTGCATGCATATAAAATAATTCTTTTAAGATGGAAAATTCGATGAATGCAACATGAATTAGAAAATTTCACTTTCAGCTGCAAACTAAAAACACAAATCCAAGACGCAGAAAGAGAATACCTGATATATAAGTTCTTTTTGAAATCTCAAAAATAGTTAACATATATAAAAACCAAATAGTGTGCACTTTTAAAATGACAAGTACAACACTCCATGCACGTGTAATTTACGTGCAGTGTCCGTGTTATTATTTCGCCTACTGATTTTTTGTAATAAAAATGTCGATTTATTTAATAAAAACTGAAATAGATGCTTGTTGACGGCAGACATTACAGGTCCATCGACACTGGACTGGTCAATTCATGCCATCTTAGGTAATTAAAAACCCCGTAATAACAAACAAATTAAATGTTACAAGAACTTTATTTTTATTTGTTTGCTAAGTTCCGCTTCTTGTTCCTTGTTCATGACTTTTCCCTAAGCTAGCGACGCCTCCATTTGGGAAATCCGATTGTATTTCTTTTTTAGCGCACTAAGACGCTTGTTGACGACAGACATGACTGGTCGATCGACACGGGACTAGTCAATTGAGGCCATCTTAGGTATGAAACTGGATCTAGAATGTAGAAGTTTCCTTTTAGGAGGAGTCACTACCTCACATTTTCCCTTCTTTGGAGTCTTTTTTAGAAATGTCCTTATTTAGGAAGATCTAAAAGTTCGCGAAAGTTTATTAGAAACCTTAAAAGCAATCAAACTTCAATAATCGTGTAGTGTACCCAAAATGCCCATGGAATATACGTTATGAAGTTGTTTGTTTTTAAATGTGTTTTTTTTTCCTGAAATATCTAATAAAAATGTCCTTACCAAAAGGTTCTATGGAGCACATAATTTTAGGAATAGTACTACTTAAAGGAAAATCGTATGCAAAGACTGCGGTTAGTTTTCCACCATTTATGCCTCTATCTCTCACATGTTTTCCCTTCTTTGGAGTCGTTTTTAAAACAACACAATGTTTTACGGCTTTTTATCAGCCAAATTGAACGTATCTTGTATTCTGAGGTCAAGGTTTTCAAATTTGGAAATGTAATTCAAGCAAAAAATTAAAAACGCCGTAATATCAAACAAATTAAATGTTATACGAACATTATTTTTATTTGTTTTCTAAGTTCCTCTTCTTGTTCCTTTTTCAAGACTTTACACTAAGCTAGCGACGCCTCCATTTGGGAAATCCGATTGTATTTCTTTTTTAGAGCACGAAGACGTTTGTTGACGACAGACATGACTGGTCGATCGACACGGGACTGGTCAATTGAGGCCATCTTAGGTATGAAACTGGATCTAGAATGTAGAAGTTTCCTTTTAGGAGGAGTCACTACCTCACATTTTCCCTTCTTTGGAGTCTTTTTTAGAAATGTCCTTATTTAGGAAGATCTAAAAGTTCGCGAAAGTTTATTAGAAACCTTCAAAGCAATCAAACTTTAATAATCGTGCAGTGTACCCAAAATGCCCATGGAATATACGTTATGAAGTTGTTTGTTTTTAAATGTGTTTTTTGTGAAATATCTAATAAAAATGTCCAAACCAAAAGGTTCTAGAGAGCACATAATTTTAGGAATTGTACTACTTAAAGGACAAACTTATGTAAAGACTGCGGCTAGTTTTCCACCATTTATGCCTCTATATCTCACATGTTTTCGCTTCTTTGGAGTCGATTTTAAAAAAACACAATGTTTTACGGCTTTTTATCAGCCAAATTGCATGCATATAAAATAATTCTTTTAAGATGGAAAATTCGATGAATGCAACATGAATTAGAAAATTTCACTTTGAGCTGCCAACTAAAAACACAAATCCAAGACGCAGAAGGAGAATACATGATATATAAGTTCTTTTTGAAATCTCAAAAATAGTTAACATATATAAAAACCAAATAGTGTGCACTTTTAAAATGACAAGTACAACACTCCATGCACGTGTAATTTACGTGCAGCGTCCGTGTTATTATTTCTCCTACTGGTTTTATGTAATTAAAATGTCGATGTATTTAATAAAAACTGAAATAGATTCTTGTTGACGGCAGACATTACTGGTCCAGTCGACACTGGACTGGTCCATTGAGGCCATCTTAGGTATGAAACTGGATCTAGAATGTAGAAGTTTCCTTTTAGGAGGATTCACTAGCTCACATTTTCCCTTCTTTGGAGTCTTTTTTAAAAATGTCCGCATTTAGGAAGATCTAAAAGTCCGCGAAAGTTTATTAGAAGCCTTCAAAGCAATAAAATTTCAATGAGCGTGCAATGTACACAAAATGACCATGGAATATACGTTATGAATTTGTTTCTTTTTAAATGTGTTTTTTCCAAAATATCTAAAAAAATGTTGATACCAAAAGGTTCTACGGAAGTTCATAGTTTTATAAATTGTACATCTTAAATGGTAATCTTATATAAGGACAACCTCTCACATGTTTTTAGCTTCTTTGGAGTCGTTTATAGAACAACACAATCTTTGACGGTTTTTTATCAGCCAAATTGAACCATTCTTGTATGGTGTATGCATATAAAATAATATTTTAAGGATATCAAATATAATGAAGGGAGCCAAAATTAGAAAATTCCACTTTGAGTTACAATCTAAAAACAAAAATCCAACAGACAGAAGGAGAATACATAATATATACGTTCTTTTCGCAATATTGAACATAGTTCACACGTACAAATACCAAATAGAGTGCACTTTTAAAATGACTAGCACAACACTCCGTGCAAATGTAATTTGCGGTGAACATCCGTGGTATTATTTAAGTTACTAATTTTATGAAAAAAAAAGGTCAATATATTTTCATTTATTCCTTTAAAGTCATATTCAATTTGTTTTATAAATTTCATAGGTATTTAAAATTTTTTTAAAAACATAATTATTTCTGATGATTATCTTCCGTTTTTAGAAAAAATAGAGTGCACTTTTAAAATGACTAGCACAACACTCCATCCACGTGTAATTTACGTGCAGCGTCCGTGTTATTATTTATCCTACTGGTTTTATGTAATAAAAATGTCAATTTATTTTTATTCATTCCATTAAAGTAATTCAAGTAAAAAACTAAAAACCCCGTAATAATAAACAAACTAAATGTGGGAAGAACATGAGGTTTTTTTTGTCTACTAAGTTCCCCTTCTTGTTCCTTGTTTAGGACTTTTCCCTAAGTTAGCGATGCTTCCATTTTGGCAATCCGATTGTATTTATTTTTTAGCGCACATAGATGCTTGTTGACGGCAGACATGACAGGTCCATCAACATTGGCCTGGTCAATTGAGGCCGTCATAAGTATGAAACTGGATATAGAATGTAGAAGTTTCCTTTTATGGGGAGTCACTAGCTCACATTTTACCTTCTTTGGAGTATTTTTTTAGAAATGTCCTTATTTAGGAAGATCTAAAAGTCCGCGAAAGTTTATTAGAAGCCTTCAAAGAAATTAAATTTCAATGAGCGTGCAGTGTACACAAAATGACCATGGAATATACGTTATGAAGTTGTTGGTTTTTAAATGTGTTTTTTTCCAAAATATCTAAAAAAAAATGTTGCAACCAAAAGTTTCTACGGAGTTCATAATTTTATAAACTGTACATCTTAAAGGACAATCTTATGTAAGGACAATCTCTCACACGTTGTTTGCTTATTTGGTGTCGTTTATAGAACAACATAATCTTGGACAGCTTTTTATCAGCCAAATTGAACCATTCTTGTATTATTTTTATTTTTTTCAAATGCATGGTCTTTATTAAGAATAGGCCTTGGCCAAATGTACAAATAATAAAAGACTCATTTCGCAGAATGAGCTCTAAGCAGGAACTTTGCAAAAATACCAAATTGTTATCTAAGACTACATCTCAAGTAAGGTGTATCTTCCATGTCTAATGTGCAAAGTCCCTGTACCATATGTGGTAAGCTTCTGAAGTCATGATATTCACAGTCCGTTCGCATATCACAAGCCTCATTCGCAAGCATATCCGCGACTTTGTTTGCCTCTCTGTAAATATGTGCCACACTGTACACATTTGTGTGCCTCAGTATCCTTTGGAACAAAGTATCTAAGTGCCATACCTGAATAGTCCGGGATTTGAGCGCATTACTGATTGTCAGAGAGTCCGTCTGAGCCAAAACTAGGCGAAATCCAAGTCTCTCGGCCAGAGATAAGCCTGCATCCATTGCTTCCATTTCGGCTGCAGTATTAGTTTCTTAATCCCCTAAATAAATATGGTATGCTGCTATAAAAGTTCCATTAGGAAATCGTAAAATCCCCGCCGCGCCAGATGGCCCTGGATTTCCACGCGATGCTCCATCCGAATTAAGGATGATGTAGTTCCCCTCGTAAGAGGGCTGTCTCCATCTAATCACCTTGACGGAAGCCCGCCTGGACCATGTAGGCACATGTGCCCCAGTATATAAGTCATATAAGCCTTCTGCCATGAGGATCGGTCGCACATACAATTCATACTCCCGTAATAAACCACGTCCATTGGACCGTATACCATCAAAGAAGAATCTACAACGAGCTCGCCAAAGAATCCAACATAATCCAGAAGAAATAATCATGTATATACCACTCCATTTGCCTTTTCCTCTCCACCATAGTAGTTTTAACAAAGAGATGGGGGAGTCAAACAACAAAGTATTCCAATCAACGCCCACCTTCCCACATACAATCTGCCAAAGATAAGCCGCAGCTTCACACACCACAAAAATATGCATAAAACTATCAACCCCATTTCTACAATGGCAATGCGAAGCTAAAGAAAATCCCCACCTTTGACGTACCTCATCAAGTGCAATATAATTGTTAAAGAACTTCCACATGAAGATCCGCAAAGACATTGGCAGCAGTGAAGACCATATCAGTCGCCTTGTTCCCTGAAGTGGTCCTGCCGGCTGCAGCTCCTTTAATGTAGAAGAGATGGTGAAGTGTCCATGTGAGGCTAGTTTCCAAATCCAGCGATCCGCGCCATGTCCTAATACGACCCGAGGTAATCCGCCAAAGCCCCGCATCTGTTTGTGCGGTCTCCCTGCATGTCCAGCCATCCAAACTCAGGTAGCGAGAGATTGGATCTCTTGGATTTGTGATGACATTACTCCCCAGACTAAGTTTCCCCCCGGCCGCAAAAGATTCAAACCAGAAAGAAGCGGAACCCCCTTTAATTAAAAGGCCAATGTGCGACTCTGCCTCCTCTTTAACAGTGAGCAGCCTTCTCCATAATATGGAATCCTGTGAGTGAGATTCTACAAGACTAGGATGAGCTAGGTCCTTGCAATACCGATCCATCATGTATTCTCTCCATATCGATCCCGAGGTTCTGAGGCGCCACCATAATTTATATGAAAAAACTGTCTGTAAGGACTGCAAACTATTCAGCCCCAAACCATTCTGTAGCACATCACAACAGAGTTTTTTCCACGACATCCAATGTCTTTTGTTACCATGAATCGAATGACCCCATAAGAAATTGGCAAGACTATGTTCTATATCATTTAAAACCTGAGTAGGCGGATGTGAAGATGCTAAAATATATAAAGTCATCGAAAGTAATACATGCCGAATCAGTATAAGTCTTCCCCCAAATCCCAGTAATTTACATTGCCATCCCTCCACTCTTGAGGAAATTTTATCTACTAATGAGGCAAAATATACCACTTTCGATCTTCCCGTGAATAGCGGACAGCCGAGGTACGTAAAAGGAAACGTACCTTGCTTGAAACCCGTGAGATGCTCAATCTCAATGACTTGACTGAAGTGTGTTC
Organism: Vinca minor; assembly: GCA_026122235.1. Lineage (NCBI taxonomy): Eukaryota > Viridiplantae > Streptophyta > Magnoliopsida > Gentianales > Apocynaceae > Vinca > Vinca minor. Next base: position 110,497 of record JAOCZM010000156.1, on the reverse strand, counting down.
TATTCGAGATGTAGAAAGAACTCTTGCCGGAATTAATTTTTTGTCCCGAAAACATCTCATATTCAATAATAAAGTTCATCAATCGCCGCAATCCTCCCTTTCCTCCATTGCAAAATATCATCACGTCATCTGCATAGGCCAAATGAGAAATAATCATATTCGAACGAGGGACCATATATGGCTCAATGGCCCTCGATCCCACAAGGTAGTTTAATCCTCGAGAGAATGCCCCAGCTGTCAAAATGAAGAGTAATGGCGATAATGGGTCCCCCTGTTTCACCCCTTTACCGGAACGGAAAAAGCCATATGGAGATCCGTTTATTAAAACAGAGAACCAGTTGTGCATTAGAATATTGCATACCAATTGAACAAAATGCCCACTAAATCCAAACCGACGGAGGACTGATATTAGAAATGTATGTGAAACTCTGTCAAAAGCCTTCGCCATATCAAGCTTTATAATCATGTTTCCGCCTCTTGTTTTCCTATTCAAGGATCCAACCAACTCAGTTGCCAAAAGGATGTTGTCTGTTATTAATATTTTAAGGATGTCAAAAATAGAAAATTCCACTTTGAGTTGCAATCTAAAAATACAAATCCAAGAGATAGAAGGAAAATACATAGTATATACGTTCCTTTTGCAATATTGAACATAGTTCACATGTACAAAAACCAATAGAGTGCAATTTTAAAATGACTAGCACAACACTCCATGCACGTCTAATTTACGTGCAACACCCGTGTTATAATTTAAGTTACTAATTTTATGAAAAAAAAAGGTCAATATATTTTCATTTATTCCTTTAAAGTCATATACAATTTGTTTTATAAATTTCATAAGTATTTAAATTTTTTTTTAAAAACATAATTATTTCTGATGATTATCTTCCGTTTTTAGAAAAAATAGTAACCGAGTTTCTGAGGTCAAGTTTTTCCAATTTGGAAACGTAATTCAAGCAAAAAATTAAAAACCCCGTAATAACAAACAAATTAATTTTATTTGTTTACTAAGTTCCGCTTCTTGTTCCTTGTTCATGACTTTGCCCTAAGCTAGCGACGCCTCCATTTGGGAAATCCGATTGTATTTCTTTTTAGCGCACTAAGACGCTTGTTGACGACAGACATGACAGGTGGATCGACACGGGACTGGTCAATTGAGGCCATCTTAGGAGGAGTCACTGTTAGTAGTGCCCTAGGACCATTAGCACATGTTGTGCGTTTTGTTATCTTTTGAGCATGTAATTGAATAGTTAATTTTGCTTTTGATTATCAAATGTGTGATTTGATAGTAAAACTCATTAGCTTATGTAATTACTATTCTAGAAGTCCCTAGTTTTATGTAATGCTTAATTACTATGAAATAAAACTAGTATGATTGTTGATTGATGATCTTGTTTTTACTTGATCATGTGTAATGGATACAAATCACATCATAGATGCAATATATAGGGATACATTGTATTGGGACGTGATCCAGTCGGAGAAGTAATACTTCATGGTCTTAAGTCATAAGTATTACTTCCTCAATACTATTTTAGAATCCTTAGACCTTATGTCTTCATTGATTCTAGTATGAATGGAGCCACGTTTTGACTCGATCGGACATTACTTGTAACGAGTAATCAATCACGATCGATGATCGATGTAGTGTCCTATCATAGCTTGAATGTGAGAGACATTGTAAGGAATTTGTCCCTCTTTATTATTGAGAGAGATATCCATGGGCCCCTCGATAGGGAAAAGTCAGTTTAAATGCATGGCCGTGCTCAAATGTATTTGATAAAGTGGTTATCAAATGCTATTTGTCAAACAGATCTACACGGAGATCGAGCATAAATACAATTAAGCTTAATAAGGGTGGCGACCACCATGCCTTATGCTTAATTAGGATATCGCGAGACAAAAGGATTAAATAGTGGATTGATATTAGGTTCCGTTGTATATTTATTCACTTTGGGTAGTCACAACGTCCTGCTAGGGACCGCTTGTGATTTATGAACACATACTACTACTAAGTGTGTTTTCATTGCCATTGTGAGATGAACCTATAGGGTCACACGCATAGACGAGCTAACGAGCTTTATGTCCCAGATTCAATGAATCTAGAATGTGTCTAGGTTCATTGTATCTGACATTTGTCTTTCTGAAAATAATAAAGTGTTTATTATTCGAATTAGAGATAGGGGCAATTTTGGTATTTTACCTATAGCTGGAATTACGTGGGAGTTATTATCCGATAAGGACTCCCACTACCAGCAGAAGTCTAGGGGACGTGGGAGTTAGAGACTCCCACTGCCGAGAGGAGTTCAGGATGTGAGAGTTGGTTATGGGAACGAACTCTCACACCCTATATAATGACCTCTTGGCCGAAACCCTAGATTATGTTTTTTTCAGCCGAAATTAAACAACTCTCTGAAATCTGATTTCGGAGTTTCAGCCTCTCCCTTTTCTCTCTAATTCCCGAAAATCAGAAAAGACGAAGAGCTAGCAATCGCTACCCGTTTCGTCGCGTGGATACCGATAGAGGGACTTTCTGCAAAGGGAGATCAATCGGTAGCAACATCCGATCCAAGAAACGTCATCCTCCATTCAAGAAGTAGCTTCTTGAATCCAAAAACGTAAGTTTTTTCTTGCTGTTTCTTGCTGTTTTCGAACTGTTTCATATGAGCAGATCCTTCAAGGGAGGATCCATGGGTGTTTGGAACGAGTTTCCGCCCATGAATCCCTTCAGTGGTATCAGAGCCTTGCTCATACGACTCGATTTCGATATTGTTCATCAGACAATAACACTATCAATTCCGATTTGATATGTGTATGTTTGAAAAACAGAAAAATCGTTTCTTTGATCATGTTAAATGCATAAACTGTTTAACTGCATTTAAAGATTGTATCTTTTGATGAGTATACGCATAAACTCTTCTCGGTTATATGAACTGTTTTCGGTTTTTGATTATGCATAAACTGTTTCCGTGAATGTTGATTCGGCATAAACTGTTTCTGTGAATAATGATTCTGCATAAACTGTATCTATGAATCTTGAATTAATCTGATTAATTCTATTCTCACGCATAAACTGTAATTAATTCGATTAATCCTGCTGTTAATCCGATTAAACAAGACATAATCCGATTATGTAAGTAAGGCAGAAGAGGGGTAAAACTGGGCAGGAAAAACTCATTCGATGAGCTGATGTAGCGGGATCGCCGTCTGCGTCGCCCCGATTCGTCGTTCCCCCCGAATTAAGACTTTTTGTATCTACTCGTAGTTACTTTCATTGTGCTTTATGTGATATTAGCATGGTGAATAGCATGGCCTACTATACCCCTTGTTTTACATATTTTGATTGTAATTTTATAATACGACCTGCGAGTCGTTTTTCAATGTTGTAAAATTGTAATCGCTTCATTAGATTAGCTTTACTGCTTTACATTGAAGGCTGGGTATGCCCATGCAAATATGTAACAAGGCTGGAGGTGCAAGATCGAAGACATTATCCATGAGATGGATTTTGACCTAGATTGACCCTTGACTCCCACAAGGCTCGTGGGAGTCATTATAGGAATAGGCCATGCTATATCACATTTACTTTTTTGCTTCATAGCCTGCGTGTGATGTTTATTTTATGTCTGGATGGATTTAATTTTGAACGTCACATCAAATGGTTTTAATTAAGTCTCAAAATGCCTACCATATCCTAAGCACTCCATGAGCTTGGATCATCATTATGTCTGGTTGCCAAAGCAACGGATAAATGGTTATCTAGGCAAGAGGAGATGGGAAAATAGTGATTTCCATATGCTTAGACATGGTTCGACTTAACTAGGCTATCAAAATAGTTTTGGGCCTAGGGCATAAAATGGGAAATAGCCGGGACATATAGATGTCAATCCCATTAGATGATTTTACTTTAATTGTGGGTGTTAAGCCAAAGCTTTCCTATAACTATTGTAAAATGTTTTTCCCCCACTATTATCAAGTGTTGAAATTGTGGAAAATGTTTTTGCTCAAAAACTAATAACTTTGCAATTAACTTAATGTAGATAAATGGCAACCAATTCATTACACAATTCATTGCGATCCGTCCTTGAGAGGGAAAAACAAAGCGGGACCAATTTCCTTGATTGGGCCCGCAACTTAAGGATTGTCCTTAAGCAGGAAAGAAAGTTATGCGTTCTTGATACGGACATTCTCGAACAGCACTGCTAATAACGCCCCTAGAGCTGAAAGAGATTCTTGGAAGAAGCATTTCGATGACTCTAACGATGTGACTTGTCTCATGTTAGTCACAATGAGCCACGACCTTCAAAAAGCAGTTTGAAGGAGTTGAGGCTTTCGGATGATGGGCCAGCTCAAGGAAATGTTCCAAGAGCAAGCTCGTCATGAAAGATTCCTCACAACTAAGGCGTTAAATAGTTGCAAAATGGCCCCTGGCACCTCTGTAAGTGCACATGTTCTGAAGATGAAGGGCTATTTTGACCAACTTGAGAAACTTGGGGCTCCCGTAGGTCATGACATGTCCACAGATATGATCTTGGGCTCACTCCCACCGGAGTATGACCAATTCGTAATGAACTTCAACATGCATGCCATGGAGAAGACCATACACGAAATTCACGGGATGCTCAAGCGGTGAGCCCGAACATTAAGAAATCCCCTGAAGTCTTAATGGTTCAAAAAGGGAATTTCAAGAAGAAAGGCAAGGAAAAGCCCATGGCTAAGAGAGGCAAGGGCAAAGGCAACGACAAGCCCAAGCCCCAGCCCAAAGCCAAGGCACCAAAGGAGGGAGTTTGCTTCCATTGCAATGAACCGGGTCATTGGAAACGGAACTACAAGCTCTATTTGGAAGAGAAGAAAAAGCCAAAGGCCAGTTTGACTGTCTCTCCAGGTATTTATGTTATAGAAATTAACATGTCTGCTCCTACTTCATGGGTATTAGATACCGGTTGTGGATCTCACATTTGTGCAAATGTTCAGGGGTTCAAAAGGAGTAGATCACTGGCACAAGGAGAAGTGGACCTCAAAGTAGCCAACGGAGCAAGAGTTGTTGCTGTAGCTACCGGGACATTTAATCTAGCTTTGCCAAGTGGCCTTATTATAGAACTGGATAATTGTCTTTATGTTCCAACTTTGAGTAGGAATATTATTTCAGTTTCTTGTTTGGATATTGATGGTTTTGAAATTAATATTATAAATAAAGTTTGCACCGTTCATAAAGATCGTATCTTCTATGGAGATGCCTCTTTGATGAATGGGCTTTATGTTCTTAACCTCGATGATTCCAATAAAAGGCCCATCTATAACATCAATACTAAGAGGTTTAAATCAAATGACTTAAACCGGACCCTACTTTTGGCATCGTCGTTTGGGCCACATAAAGCGAGAAACGCATATCAAAACTCCATACGGATGGAATTTTAACATCATTTGACTTAGAGTCTTGTGAGACGTGTGAATCTTGCTTGTTGGGCAAAATGACTAAAGCTCCCTTTCTTGGACAAAGTGAGAGAGCTTCGATTTATTGGGCCTCATACATACGGATGTTTGTGGACCAATAAACACTAGTGCTAGAGGAGGGTTTCGATGCTTCATCACATTCACGAGATGATTTCGAGTAGATATGGCTATGTCTATCTAATGAAACATAAATCGAATCTTTTGGAAGATTCAAAGAATTTCAAAATGAAGTACTGGGAATCAACTTGGTAAAAGTATTAAGATACTTCGATCGGATCGAGGTGGCGAATACCTTAACCAAGAGTTTGATGAACATCTTAGTGGTTGTGGAATTGTTTCACAATTAACTCCTCTCGGCACACCACAATGGAATGGCGTGTCGAAACGGAGGAATCGCACCTTATTAGATATGGTTCGATCTATGATGAGTCAAACAAGTCTTCCAATTTCCTTTTGGGGCTACGCCCTGAAAGCTACTTGCAGTTTATATTAAATAGAGTTCCTTCTAAAGCGGTTGAGAAAACTCCATATGAGATATGGGTGGGAAAGCGACCTAGTTTGTCATTTCTCAAAATTTGGGGATGCGGGCGTATGTAAAACGCTTGTTATCCGATAAAATCGCCCTAAATCGACAAATGTTTGTTTGTGGGATATCCTAAAGAAACTAAAGGATATTACTTCTATCTTCCATCGAGAGAACAAAGTGTTTGTTGCTCGTAATGGTGTATTCCTTGAAAGGGAATTTATTTCCAAAGAGGATAGTGGGAGTAAGATCCATCTTGAGGAAATTCAAAATCCCCCAAACAACATCTGAACCAACTTTAGAAGATCAAGCAAGCTCACGTGTTGATACTCGAGCTTCAATCTTTGACACAAGGCCCAAGAAGGTCGAGTCGGGTACATCAACGACTTTCGAGAGATATGGATTTCTCGTGATCGATGATCATCGAGGTTGAAGCCCGATTGATCAAGATGAACCCTCTACCTACAAAGAGGCAATTCGTAGTTACGAGTCGGATAAGTGGCTAGAAGCTATGAAGTCCGAGATGCAATCCATGTACGACAACCAAGTATGGACTTTGGTTGACCCACTCGAAGAGTGCAAGGTCATTGATAACAAATGGTGTTATAAAAAGAAGACCGACATGGATGGTAATGTACACACTTTTTAAATCGCGACTAGTAGTTAAAGGTTATAGACAAGTTCATGGTATTGACTATGGCGAAACCTTTTCCCTGTCGTGATGATACAGATCAATTAGGATTTTACTTGCCATAGCCGCATATTATGACTATGAGATATGGCAAGTGGATATTAAGACTGTGTTTCTTAACGGAAACCTTCTCGAGGATGTGTATATGACACAACTCGAGGGGGTTTGTTGATCCAACAAATCCTAGCAAAGTGTGTAAGCTTCAAAGGTCCATTTATGGATTGAAGCAAGCATCTCGAAGCTAGAATCGTCGCTTTGATGAACGTATTAAAGAATTCGGTTTCATCAAAAAGCGAAGACGAGCCTTGTGTTTATAAGAAAGTAACTAATAATGCGGTAGTGTTCCTTGTGCTTTACGTGGGACGACATCTTGCGATTGGAAATGACATCCCCACATTACAAAGCGTAAAAGCTTGGTTGGGGAAGTGCTTTTCCATGAAAGACTTAAGCGAGGCCAATTACATTTTGGGTATAAGAATCTATAGAGATAGATCTAACAAAATGATTGGCACTGAGCGAAGTGGATACATTGACAAGGTCTTGAAGCAGTTCGGTTTGCAAGACTCCAAAAAGGAATTCTTGCCCATGTCACATGGCGTTAAACTTCAGCGAGAACTCAAGGACCTTCCACAAGGGAGGACCAAGAGCGCATGAGTAAGATCCCGTATGCTTCGACCATTGGGTCTATTATGTACGCCATGATATGCACTCGCCCTGGATGTCTCATTTGCTTTAAGTATGACTAGCGAGATATCAATCGACCCCGGTGAGTCACATTGGGACTGCGATCAAGAGCATTCTTAAGTACTTGAGAAGGACTAAAGATATGTTCTTAGTTTACGGAGGTCGGGGAAGGAAGTCCAGTTGTAAATGGTTACACTGAGCGTAAGCTTCCAGACCGACGTAGATGATTATCGATCGCAATCTGGTTTTGTGTTTTGTTTGAATGGAGGTCTTTGTGAGCTGGAAGAGCTCAAAGCAAGAAACCGTGGCCGACTCTACAATGAAGCTGAGTATCTAGCTGCCTCTGAAGCAGCTAAAGAAGTTGTTTGGATCAGGAAGTTTGTTGATGAACTAGGTGTCGTCCCTAGCATTGTGAACCCAGTGGACCTCTATTACGATAGTACTGGTACCATTTCACAAGCTAAGGAACCTAGATCTCACCAACGATCCAAACACATTCTCAAGCGTTTCCATCTGATTAGAGATATCATCGACAGAGGGATTAATAAGGGTGACGACCACCATGCCTTATGCTTAATTAGGATATCGCGAGACAAAGGGATTAAATAGTGGATTGATATTAGATTCCGTTGTATATTCATTCACTTTGGGTAGTCACAATGTCCTGCTAGTGACCGCTTGTGATTTATGAACACATACTACTACTAAGTGTGTTTTCATTGCCATTGTGAGATGAACCTACAGGGTCACACGCATAGACGAGCTAACGAGCTTTATGTCCAGATTCAATGAATCTAGAATGTGTCTAGGTTCATTGTATCCGACATTTGTCTTTCCCGAAAATAATAAAGTGTTTATTATTCGAATTAGAGATAGGGGGCAATTTTGGTATTTTACCTATAAGTGGAATTACGTGGGAGTTATTATCAGATAAGGACTCCCACTACCAGTGAGAGTCTATGGGGACGTGGGAGTTAGAGACTCCCACCGCTGAGAGGGAGTTCGAGGATGTGAGAGTTGGTTATGGGAACGAACTCTCACACCCTATATAATGACCTCTTGGCCGAAACCCTAGATTATGTTTTTTTTCAGCCGAAATTAAACAACTCTCTGAAATCTGATTTCGGAGTTTCAGCCTCTCCCTTTTCTCTCTAATTCCCGAAAATCAGAAAAGACGAAGAGCTAGCAATCGCTGCCCGTTTTGTCGCGTGGATACCGGTAGAGGGACTTTCCTCAAAGGGAGATCAATCGGTAGCAACATCCGATCCAAGAAACGTCATCCTCCATTCAAGAAGTAGCTTCTGAATCCAAAAAGCGTAAGTTTTTTCTTGTACATTTCTTGCTTTGTTTTCGAATTGTTTCATATGAGCGGATCCTTCAGGGGAGGATCCATGGGTGTTTGGAACGAGTTTCCGCCCATGAATCCCTTCAGTCACTACCTCACATTTTCCTTTCTTTGGAGTCTTTTTTAGAAATGTCCTTATTTGGGAAGATCTAAAAGTTCGCGAAAGTTTATTAGAAACCTTAAAAGCAATCAAACTTCAATAATCGTGTAGTGTACCCAAAATGCCCATGGAATATACGTAATGAAGTTGTTTGTTTTTAAAGGTGTTTTTTGTGAAATATCTAGTAAAAATGTCCAAACCAAAAGGTTCTAGGGAGCACATAACTTTAGGAATTTTACAACCTAAAGGACAATCTTATATAAAGACTATGGTTAGTTTTCCACCATTTATGCCTCTATCTCTTACATGTTTTCCCTTCTTTTGAGAAGTTTTTAAAACAACACAATATTTTACGGATTTTTATCAGCCAAATTGAACGTATCTTGTAATTTGCGGCCATATAAAATAATGCTTCTAAAATGGCGAATTCAATGAATTCAACATGAAATAGAAAATTCCCCTTCGAGTTGCAATCTAAAAATACAATTCCAAGACATAGAAGGAGAACACATTATATACACATTCGTTTCGCAATCTCTAACATAGCTCACATATATAAAAACCAAATAGAGTGTACTTTTAAAATGACTAGCACAACACTCCCTGCACGTGTAATTTACGTGCAATGTTCATGTTATTATTTATCCTACTAGTTTTATGAAATAAAAATTTTAATTTATTTTCATTCATTCCATTAAATTAATTCAAGTAAAAAACTAAAAACCCCGCAATAATAAACAAACTACATGTTATAAGTGTTAAAGGAATAACCGGGTCACAGACAAGTGCGCAGCGGAATAAAACTTGACCCGCCTCTACTAGGATCTTCCACGAGTAAGAACCTACGACTATGGGATAGTGTTTTACCTTATATTGATGCTAGAATGGCTGAAACGCTTTCAGCGGTATGTTGTCACGAACGGAACACCACAATGCAGGCTCCGTCTCTCCCAGTATCCACTCGATCTTCCGAGGATGGTCTTCTACTGCTTGGTGCTAGCCAATGCCTTGTAGAAGCTTTGAAGACAATCTTCAATGGAGTATGTTTTTCAGACCTTTTTAGAAGAACAAGATACAGGATTTCTAACTTCTTTCCTATTAGCAAAAAGCTAGAAAACAAGTCTAGAAATCTATCTTTTCTTTTTCTCTCTTCTCTCTAAGCTTCAACCACCATAATGAGAGCTGAAATTATGTCTAATATTCCAGCCATAAGGTCGGTCCAAACGGGTCGGTCGGCCCAATCATATTGGTCGGCCCAACCCGATTAAGGGCCCAATCCAATCCCGGCCCGAAGCCCGACCCAATCGAATTGGCGCACCTTAGATTAAATGTACTCCAACAAGCCCAATCCAGTTGATCTATGAGTGCGACCCAAGAGGTATCTATGATGTTGGTCGTGACATCATATATCACAGGTAATGAGAGGTATCTAGCAACGCATCATTACCCCCAATTCATAAATATCTGGTGATTTATCATAATCACAACATTTGACATTTGTAGTTAAATCCTGTTGTCCTTGATATCTAGATTGAACACAAGTCATGGAAAAAGTCACACTTGTATTGTCCAATCTTTTAGTTTCTTGATTCGCGAGTAGACTAATCAAATGACATCAATATCATATACTGATTCATTTGTTCATGGCCATGAATTAGTCGAGACTCCATCGAGGGCCCAAGATATCGCTCTCTGCTATATAGGAGGGACAAATCCCTTTTCGCATCCCACTCATCCCGAACAAGATTCGTGATATACCCAATAAATGCCTTTATTGCTCACCCAGTTACGGATAGAGTTTAACATTATCAAAGCATAACACTAGCCATGCAAGAACTCTTGTGATACCTCAAGTCGAAGGATCTCATATACAACCCAGTCAAAATTTGAGAAACACCGTTGACTATTATATAACAACCCATGGTGTGTTTCTCATGTCGGGTCTGTCCAGTATAATAATGATTCTCTAATCATATATACCCATGTGACGATCCGATATCTTATATCAATCACTACACATACTAGTCTTACGCATTATTATTGTCCTCGCAGATTCCATAATAATGTTCGACTAGGGACGTTTCAGAATAGTATCTCATAACAATTATGAATACTATTCTAAGGACATATTATTTATATATGTTGTTAAGAACGCAGAAACATAACGAATAATAATGGAATTAATGCCTTTTTATTCATCAAAATGAAAATTACATAAATACGGTACAATAATCTCCCACTTGCACTAATGACCCAAATTACAATAAATGGTCTTTAGGGCATACTAATGGTTTGTCTCTAAAGATCAGCCCTCCCGGATCTCGGATACCCATGGAGCTAGTGTGGCGATCATGCTGCTGCTGCGGCAGTGGCTTCGTCGGTGGATCGGCGACATTGTCTGCCCGAGTCTACTCTACATATATGCACATCACCTCTCTCTATAATCTCGCGGATTAGGTGAAATTGCCGTAGTACATGTTTGGACCTCTGGTGAGATCTAGGTTCCTTAGATTGGGAAATAGCCCCATTGTTATCACAATAGAGGTCTATCGGGTTCGCAATACTAGGAACCACATCGAGGTCGGAAATAAATTTCTCGATCCAAATCGCCTCCTTAGCTGCTTCACAAGCTGCTATGTACTCGGCCTCTGTCGTAAAATCTGCGATGGTTGATTGCTTTGAACTGCGCCAGCTCACAGCATCTCCATTCAAGTTAAACACATATCCTGATTGCAATCGCAAATCATCTCTGTCGGTTTGGAAACTAGCATCGGTGTAACCACTTACAACGAGCTCATCCGCCCCTTCATAAATCAAAAATGTATCCTTAGTCCTTCGCAAGTACTTGAGGATATTCTTGACTGAGATCCAGTGACGTTCACCGTAATTAGACTGGTATCTACTCGTAATGCTTAAGGAAAACGAGACATCTGGGCGAGTACATAACATGGCATACATGATGGATCCTATGGCAGAAGCATAAGGAATCTCTTTCATGCGTTCTAATTTGGCAGACGTTTTAGAACACTGTTCCTTCGACAGAACAGTACCATGTGCCATAGGACAAAGTCCTTTCTTAGACTCTTGCATGCTAAACCGCTTTAGCACCTTGTCTATATATGTACTCGACTTAGGCCAATGAGTCTCCCTGGATCTATCTCTATAGATCTTGACTCCCCGAGAATATAGGCAAGCCGCCTAAGTCTTTCATAGAGAAACACGTACTCAACCAAGCCTTTCTACGGACTTTAAGGTTGGTATGTCGTTTCCAATGAGTAGTATGTCATCTACATACAAAACCCGGGGAATACAATTGAGCTCCCACTAACCTTTTTTGTAAACACAAGGCTCATCCTCATTTCTAATGAAGCCAAACTCACGGACGGCATCATTAAAAGCGGATGTTCCAGCTTCAGAAGCTTTGCTTGAGTCCATAAATGGATCTCTGAAGCTTACATACTTTTCCGGCATTCTCGAGTGACAAAACCTTGAGTCTGTGTCATATACACATCCTCATCAAGTTTTCCATTAAGGAAAGCGGTTTTGACATCCATTTGCCGATTTCGTAGTCATAGTAAGATGCGATAGCAAGCAAAATCTGAATGGACTTGAGCGTAACTACGAGGGGAAAAGGTCTCATCATAGTCAATACCATGAATTTGTTTGAAACCTTTCGCGACCCGGTCGCCCCTTTATGCGTTTGTACATTCCCTTCCATGTCGAGTTTTAATCTTAAAAACCCATTTGCACCCTATGGGAGTTACCCTTCAGGTGGATCAGCAAGATCCAGGACTTGGTTAGTGTACATGGAGTCCATTTCGAGATCTCGTGGCTTCAAGCCATTTCTCGAGAATACGGGCTATTAATTGCTGTTTGTAGGTTGAAGGTTCATCGTGATCCACAAACATAAGATCACCATGTTACTGTTATGAAAAATCAAAATTTTTTCGGAGGTGGACGACGAACTCTACCATACCCTACGCAATTCTTGTGTTTCTTGAGCTGAGTCTTGTTTGCATAGCTGTTTGTGGCACTTTCTTTGCACAACAACTTACGTGAGTCTGTTCATTTTCTATCTCATCATTAGTGCTAGTTTGAGAGTCCGGAACTTCGAGAAAGTTCTACGCTACTCCCACTTGTGTTTCTAGAAACAAATTCTTTTTCTAGAAAGACTCCGTCACGAGCAACAAACACTTTGTTCACGTTAGGGGATATAAAAGTAGTATCCTTTAGTTTCCTTAGGATAACCTACAAATATGCACTTTTCAGATTTTGGAGCCAGCTTATCAGAAGCTGAGCGTTTCACAAAGCGCTTCACAGCCCTCAAATCTTGAGGAAAGACAAAGCGGGACGCTTCCCGATACATAACTCGTATGGCGTCTTTGCAGCGCGATTTAGATGGAGCGCGGTTAAGTGTTAAAGCTGCTGTCTCTAGTGCGTGTCCCCAAAAGGGAATTGGGCGAGGCTCGTGTGACTCATCATAGAGCGAACCATATCTAATAAGGTTACTGTTCCTCCTTTCGAATACACCATTCCATTGTGGAGTAGGCTGGAGGAGAAAGTTGTGAAACGATTCCACAAGCTTTTAGATAGTCACAAAATTCTTGACTCAAGTATTCTCCTCCTCGATCAGATCGAAGAACCTTAATACTCTTGCCAAGTTGGTTTTCTACTTCTAGTTTAAACTCTTTAAAGTTAACAAATGCTTCGGATTTGTGTTTCATCAAGAACACATATCCATACCTACTAACTACAAGAAAACAGGGAAACAGTGACGGCCGTTTCCGTCGGTAATCGATCGCTAAACTGAGTTTAGCGACCGGATTGCGGCTGAATGACGTGGTTGTGTATTTTTCAGTCGCTAAGCAAATTACAGACCGAATACCGAGCGGAATATATAGCGACCGAATCTTCGGTCGCTATTTACCTACCGAATACCTACCGAATCGTCATCATTGTTGACTTTTGACTTTGACTGGTTAACGACTGAAGACCGACGGAAAATCTAGCGACCGAATAATTGGTCGGTAAATAACGACCGAATACTGACCGAATGGTCAACATTGTTGACTTTTGACTTTGACTATATAACGACCGAATACCGACGGAAAGTCTAGCGACCGAATAATCGGTCTCTATTTACCGACGGAATAGCGACCGAATGGTCAATATTGTTGACTTTTGACTGGTTATTGACCGAATACCGACGAAAAATTTAGCGACCGAATATTGTTTTTTATTTAAAATAAATAATTTTAAATTAAATTAAATCCCTATTATAAAAAACAGCAATACGCACAGAAATACAAACCAGAAACAGTATTAATAAGATCCCAAATAGCAAAAATAATCAATAAACCCAAAAAACACAAGTTTACACTTCTCATTTACAATACAACACTCACAATCAAAGTGTGCACTTCTCATTACATTTCAACACTCACACACTTTGAATTATCAAAACTCACAATCAACACTCACACACTTTGAATTATCAAAACTCACATATTATACAATTAGCATACATTTCAATAATACACCAAGAAAACTACATTGGATGTTAAAAAAACTACATTTGAAAAAACAAAGAAAATTATGAGAATTGGCAAAAAAAATTGCAAGAAATTATAAGAATTGGCAAAAAAAATTGCAAGACATTATAGAAAACCCATATATTAAAATCCAAGAAGAAATCAGTACTACCTCCCTCCATTTTTTGTTTGAATCTTCTCAAAATAGATGTATTTATTCCAATTGTTAAGAAAAAAAAGCTAGAAAATGCAAGATTCTCACCTAAACCCTAAAAAACCCAACTGAAATCGAGAGGTGGTGGCGATGCCTTGGAGGTGCCGGAGGTGGTGGCGACTTTGGAAGGAGGGAGGGGATTTGGGGGAAATCGCTGGAAGAGGTGGTGGTGAAGGTGGAGGTCGCGGGTGAGGCGGAATGAAGAATGAGGGAGAGGCTTCTGCCTTTTCCGATATTTATAGAAATAAAACGCACAAAAGCGGCGTCGTTTAGACATTTAATAATAGCGACCCGAATAGCGGCGGAATTTGCCAATTCGGTCGCTATTCGATCGCCACTAGCATGCTTAACACTTGTCCAATTTTTTCAAATAAATTAGCCCGCGAAAAAAGCAAAGCGATGTCGTTTAGGCATTTAATAATAGCGACGGAATTTGCCAATTCGGTCGCCACTTAGCATGCTTAACACTTGTCCAATTTTTTCAAATAAATGAGCCCGCGAAAAAGCAAACGATGTCGTTTAGGCGTTTAATAATAGCGACCGAATAGCGATGGAATTTGCCAATTCGGTCGCCAGTTAGCATGCTTAACACTTGTCCAATTTTTCAAATAAATGAGCCCGCGAAAAAGCAAACGATGTCGTTTAGGAGTTAATAATAGCGACCGAATAGCGCCGGAATTTGCCAATTCGGTCGCCAATTATCATGCTTAAACACTTGTCCAGTTTTCAAATAAATGAGCCCGCGAAATGGCAAAAAGACATCGTTTAGGCATTTAATAATAGCGACCGAATAGCGACGGAATTAGGGTTAGGGTTAGGGTAGGGCGACCGAATAGCGACCGACATAGCATATTCGGTCGCTATTATTCTCCCGGATTCCGTTTTTTTGTAAAATAGCGGGGGGTTTTTAAGGATATATAGAAACATTTTACCTAATAGTAACTAACATAGGCAAAATGTTTCTATATATCCTTAAAAAACCCCCGCTATTCTATAAAAAAAAGGGAATCCGGGAAAAAGATAGCGACCGAATAGCGACGGCAAATTCCGTCGCTATTCGGTCGCCCCTTAGCTTAATAGCGACCGAATAGCGACGGATTTAGTAAAAACTTATAAATTCGAAAACCGACATCGTTCTAAATGTGAGTACGAACTAATATGAATATTTTAGTAATTATTTGTTAATTAATAATAAATTAATAAAATTTTAACTCCATCACTTAATGATTCACATAAATGCACACACGAATGTATTACTTGAATTGTTCTGCTTTGAGTATATATCGGTATTTTATAAATCGGGACTGAAAACTCATTCGATGAGTAGATGAAGAATCGGATTTTTCTTCCGGGGGTGCTGCCCCCTTGACCCCCCGCCCACTAACCGGCTAGCGGGACCGCCGTCTGCGTAGCGCAGATTCGTCATTCCGCTGACCTAAGACTTTGTATATGTATTTTTCCTATTTTAGTTACTATTAGGTAAAATGTTTCTATATATCCTTAAAAACCCCGCTATTTTATAAAAAACGGAAATCGGGAAAATAATAGCGACGGAATTGGAAAATAATAGCGACCTAATTTCGGTCGCTATTCGGTCGTTATTCCGTCGGTAATCCGTCGTTAAAGTCCGTCGTTAACGAAAATAAAATGACGTCGTTTTGTGTCCTTCATTTATTACTATACAAATAAACACCGTTATGTATTCCGTCGGTATTCGGTCGTTAACTTCCGTCGGTATTCAGTCGTTATATATTCCGTCAATAAACGGTCGTTAATATCCGTCGGTATTCGGTCGTTAAGGGTGAACAAACCAACGACGTTTCAATTTGGTCAACGAGACCGATGTGGCCGACGGAATAACGACCGATTTGTTTTCGGTTTCTATTCGGTCGGTATTCCGTCGTTAAATTTGTGACGGAAAATTTCGATCGCTAAAGTCGGTCGCTATTTAACTGTTTTCTTGTAGTGACTGAAGTCATCAGTAAAGGTAATGAAGTAGAGGTAACCACCCCTTGCATGTATATTAAAAGGGCCACATACATCACTATGTATTAGTCCTAATAAAGCATCGGCTCTCTCACCTAGCTTAGTGAAAGGTGATGCTGTCATCTTACCCAACAAACAAAATTCGCATCGATCATAAGACTCGAAGTCAAATGATTCCAATAGCCCATCTTTATGGAGTTTGGATATGCGGTCTTCGTTTATGTGGCCTAAGCGACAATGCCAGAGGTATGTCGGATTAGAATCATTAGTCTTAATCCTTTTGGTATTTATGTTTAAAATTGGCATATCAAGGTCTAAAATATATAGACCATTATTTAAAGAGGCGCTTGCAAAAAACATATTATCCAGAAATAACGACAATCGTTGGTTTTTGATCGAAATCTCAAAACTGTTCTTGTCCAAACAAGAAACTGAAATAATATTTTTAATTAAACTAGGTACATAGAAACAGTTTTCTAAACCCAAAACAAGCCACGAAGGCAAAGTAAAAGTACAAGTCCCTACAGATTTAGAGATCGCAACTAGTGCTCCGTTGCCTACTCGTAGTTCCACTTCACCCTTTGCCAACTCTCTGCTCCTGCGGTCCCCCTGCACATTAGTACAAATGTGAGAACCACATCCGGTATCAAATACCCAAGAAGTAGTTGTATTTAAATTGATATCAATCATATTAATATCTATAACATAAATACCTGAGCCCGAAGCAACAATTGCTTTCTCCTTTTCCAGCCTTTTCCCTGCAAGATAGCTTTTGCAGTTCCTTTTCCAGTGACCCTTCTCACCACAATGATGATAGATAGAGTCCTTGGCTACACCACCCTTAGGTTTCAGTGCATTGTTGAAAGTGGTTTGCTTGCCCTTGGGCTTACCTTTCGGTTTGCCTTTGGATCTCACAAAACCTTTGCCTTTGCCCTTTTGCACCATCAGTATGGTATTGGGCTTGGACTTGCCTATTTCCTTCTCGGCAGTCCTCAACATGTTCAACAACTCAGGCAATGGCTTGTCAATTTCATTCATGTGATAATTCAGAATGAAGCTCGATCGAATGACTCGAGCAACGATTGCAAGATCAAATCGGTCGACGACTCTTGTCCCAAAGGAAATCCCAGTTTTTCAAGGTTACGAACATAACCTATCATCTTAAGAACGTGAGTTCCCTACCGCATTCCCTCGGACATTTTGCACTTGAAAGAGAGATTTGATACATCGAATCTCTCTGGCGTGCTTGCCTGATATAGTTGCTTCAGGTGAGCCAGCATCTCATAAGCCCCCATGTCCTCATGTTGCTTCTGAAGCTCAGAGTTCATGGTGACAAGCATGAGGCTAGACACATCTAAAGCATCACTAACATGCTTCTGATAAGCACTTCTATCAGCGGCCGAAGCGCGAGCCTCTGGTATAGCAGGAATAGGCTGTTCAAGTACATACAGCTTTCTTTCATGCTTGAGAACGATTCTCAAGTTCCTGAACCAGTCGAGGAAGTTAACTCCCTCTAATTTGTCCTTCTCAAGGACAGAACGCAGTGATAGTGTTTGGTTTGAATTTGCCATTTTTTTCTACAACAAAATACATATGCAAAGTAAGTACCGATTAAAATCATTATTAGGTCTTTATCTTTTTAATGATTTCTCCCACTATTTTCTTCGAGTGAATAACCCTCATTATCAACTCGGAAAGTTCGTTAACTTTCTAGCGGGCCAAGATCCATATTTCACCTCATTCTGAGTCAGCTTTGGCTGATCGCCCAAAACTTAGTTATTTAGGTAGGCACGTTTGCCAATTACATCAAATTATGTAATTCTTGGTTTGTTGAGTGAATAACATTTATTCAAGCGTATCATTATACACTTTTCTCAACTCTTTTGCCTCTAGATCCTCAATCCATGTATTGAGACAATCCAGTTAATTCGGACCCTAAGTTTTAGCCGGCGGATATCACAACTTATCCTTCGCGCCTCACCCGGATAGACACGTATGCACAGCTTTGGCATGTCCCATACTAATGTCGGTCTAGGCCTTGACGAGGGCCAAAGATGCATATTTCACCTCATTTTGAGTCAGCTTTGGCTGATCGCCCAAAACTTAGTTATTTAGGTAGGCAACGTTTGCCAATTACATCAAATTATGTAATTCTTGGTTTGTTGAGTGAATAACATTTATTCAAGCGTATCATTATACACTTTTCTCAACTCTTTTGCCTCTAGATCCTCAATCCATTTATTGAGATAATCCAGTTAATTAGGACCCTAAGTTTTAGCCGGCGGATATCACTACTTATCCTTCTCGCGCCTCACCCGGATAGACACGTATGCACAGCTTTGGCATGTCCCATACTAATGTCGATCTTGGCCTTGACGAGGGCCAAAGATGCATATTTCACCTCATTTTGAGTTAGCTTTGGCTGATCGCCCAAAACTTAGTTATTTAGGTAGGCAACGTTTGCCAATTACATCAAATTATGTAATTCTTGGTTTGCTGAGTGAATAACATTTATTCAAGCGTATCATTATACACTTTTCTCAACTCTTTTGCCTCTAGATCCTCAATCCATTTATTGAGATAATCCAGTTAATTAGGACCCTAAGTTTTAGCCGGCGGATATCACAACTTATCCTTCGCGCCTCACCCGGATAGACACGTATGCACAGCTTTGGCATGTCCCATACTAATGTCGATCTAGGCCTTGACGAGGGCCAAACTAAGGAAGGCACTAATTAATATTTTAATTGAGGGGTTTTGTTTTTAACAATCTCACTAGAAAAGCATAAATAAAACAGTTTATGCTCATATACATATGCATCCAATACATAAATGTAAAATGCAATAGTAATCGCCATATCCTATTCGGTTTTTCCAAGCCAATGGAAAAACCGTGAAGTCAATCTAAGGGTGTGAAAAGAAAAACATTGTATTCTACACCGTCTTGACCTTCAGTTGGTTGCCTCCAAATCTTCATCATCTCAGCTGTACCTTCTCCTAATCTAGAATATTACATAATTCTATGGAAACCTCGAGTTACATTCGAGGGGATTTAATGAGAAGAAAAAATTACAACTTTTGAGAGAAAAATAGGCACGATACGCAGATCGTATTATAAAGTAAAACCAACAGGGTAATGGCGACTACTATGCATCATGCTCAATTAACATAACAATTTATGAAAAATAATGAGCAACCAGCAAACAGAACATTTCATATACTGGTCAGTTCGGTTGACCGGCCACCAAGCTCGGTCGACCGAAAAAGTACTGAGAGTACTCGGTTGAACGAACAGGCACTTCGGTCGACCGAAGACCAACTCGGTTGATCCGAACCAAATATCAATAGCTTCGTCTTTAGCCTCGGTCGACCCAAAGCCGAGTCCCGATCGATCAAGAGCTAGAAACTGAGTGTTTTTCCAACTTTTGAATGACTTCAAAACTGGAAACTCTCGATTTTCATACATTCAAAATGATGAAAAACATGTCATAAAAAAAATACAACATTTCTAGCAATCCTAAGGCATGCATAACATAGATTCAAAATCTATATACAAACACTATAACACATTAAGTCTATAGGGTACTCGTGAGTGGCTCACGATACCACTCGTTAGAGGAATAACCAGGGTCACAGGGACAAGTGCGCAGTGGAATAAAAACTTGACCCGCCTCTACCAGGGATCTTCCACGAGTAAGAACCTACGACTATGGGACAGTGTTTTACCTTATATTGATGCTAGAATGGCTGAAACGCTTTAGCGGTATGTTGTCACGAACGGAACAAACGACAATGCGAGCTCCGTCTCTCCCGATATCCACTCGATCTTCGGGGATGGTCTTCTACTGCTTGGTGCTAGCCAATGCCTTGTAGAAGCTTTGAAGACACTCTTCAATGGAGTATGTTTTTCAGACCTTTTTAGAAGAACAAGATACAGGATTTCTAACTTCTTTCCTATTAGCAAAAAGCTAGAAAACAAGTCTAGAAATCTATCTTTTCTTTTTCTCTCTTAAACTCACTTTTTCTCTCTTCTCTCTAAGCTTCAAAAGCTGGAGAAAAATCTGATTAGAATAATATGGAAAATCAGTATTTTCCTCCTAGTCTATCAAGAGAGAGTGGGGTGAGATAATGGGGGAAGTAGGAGATCATGGAGGAAACCACTCTTGCACTCTCTCCACCACTTCAACCACCATAATGAGAGCTGAAATTATGTCTAATATTCCAGCCATAAGGTCGGTCCAAACGGGTCAGTCGGCCCAATCCGATCCCGGCCCGGCCCGAAGCCCGGCACGGCCCGACCGAATTGATTGATCCAAATGGGTTGGTCGGCCCAATCATATTTGTCGGCCCAACCTGAATAAGGGCCCAATCCAATCCCGGTCCGGCCCGGCCAAATCGAATTGGCGCACCTTAGATTAAATGTACTCCAACAGTTATGTCTAATTTTCCAGCCATAAGGTCGGTCCAAACGGGTCGGTCGGCCCAATCATATTGGTCGGCCCAACCCGATTAAGGGCCCAATCCAATCCCGACGGGCAGACGCGCTCAACCGAATTGATTGATCCAAATGGGTTGGTCGACCCAATCATATTGGTCGGCCTAACCCGAATAAGGGCCCAATCCAATCCCGGTCCGGCCCAGCCCAATCGAATTGGCGCACCTTAGATTAAATGAGTTTTTTTCCAAAATATCTTAAAAAATGTCGAAACCAAAAGGTTCAACAGAGTTCATAATTTTATAAATTGTACATCTTAAAGGACAATCTTATGTTTCCTTTATGTTAAACCAAAAGGTTCAACGGAGTTCATAATTTTTAGCGCACGTATATGGTTGTTGACGGCAGACGTGACAGGTCCATCGACACTGGACTGGTTAATTGAGGCCATCATAGGTATGAACCTGGATCTATAATGTAGAAGTTTCCTTTTAGGAGGAGTCACTAGTTGACATTTTCCCATCTTTGGAGTATTTTTTAGAAATGTCCTTATTTAGGAAGATCTAAATATTTACAAAAGTTTATTAGAAACCTTAAAAGCAATCGAGCTTCAATAATAGTGTATTGTACACAAAATGCCCATGGAATATACGTTATGAAGTTGTTTGTTTTTACATGTGTTTTTTTCGGAAATATCTATTAAAAATGTCCAAACCAAATAGAGTGCACTTTTAAAATGACTAGCACAACACTGCTTGCACGTGTAATTTACGTACAATGTCCGTGTTATTATTTATCCTACTAGTTTTATGAAATAAAAATGTCAAATTATTTTCATTCATTCCATTAAATTAATTCAAGTAAAAAACTAAAACCCCGTAATAATAAACAAACTAAATGTTATAAGAACATTAGGTTTTGTTGTCTACCAAGTTTCTCTTCTTGTTCCTTGTTCAAGACTTTGCCCTAAGTTAGCAATGCCTCCATTGGAACAATCCGATTGTATTTCTTTTTTAGCGCACGTAGATGCTTGTTGACGGCAGACATGATAGGTCGATCGACACTGGACTGGTTAATTGAGGCCATCATAGGTATGAAACTGGATCTATAATGTAGAAGTTTCCTTTTAGGAGGACTCACTAGCTCACATTTTCCCTTCTTTGGAGTCTTTTTTAAAAATGTCCTTATTCAGGAAGATCTAAAAATTCGCGAAAGTTTATTAGAAACCTTAAAAGCAATCGAGCTTCAATAATCGTGTATTGTACACAAAATGCCCATGGAATATACGTTATGAAGTTGTTTGTTTTTACATGTGTTTTTTTCGGAAATATCTATTAAAAATGTCCA
This sequence comes from Vinca minor, assembly GCA_026122235.1. Classification (NCBI taxonomy): domain Eukaryota; kingdom Viridiplantae; phylum Streptophyta; class Magnoliopsida; order Gentianales; family Apocynaceae; genus Vinca; species Vinca minor. The sequence continues at coordinate 88,187 of JAOCZM010000156.1, read as the reverse complement.
AACCAAATAGAGTGCACTTTTAAAATGACTAGCACAACACTGCATGCACGTGTAATTTACGTACAATGTCCGTGTTATTATTTATCCTACTAGTTTTATGAAATAAAAATGTCAAATTATTTTCATTCATTCCATTAAATTAATTCAAGTAAAAATCTAAAACCCCGTAATAATAAACAAACTAAATGTTATAAGAACATTAGGTTTTGTTGTCTACCAAGTTTCTCTTCTTGTTCCTTGTTCAAGACTTTGCCCTAAGTTAGCAATGCCTCCATTGGAACAATCCGATTGTATTTCTTTTTTAGCGCACGTAGATGCTTGTTGACGGCAGACATGATAGGTCGATCGACACTGGACTGGTTAATTGAGGCCATCATAGGTATGAAACTGGATCTATAATGTAGAAGTTTCCTTTTAGGAGGAGTCACTAGCTCACATTTTCCCTTCTTTGGAGTCTTTTTTAAAAATGTCCTTATTTAGGAAGATCTAAAAATTCGCGAAAGTTTATTAGAAACCTTAAAAGCAATCGAGCTTCAATAATCGTGTATTGTACACAAAATGCCCATGGAATATACGTTATGAAGTTGTTTGTTTTTAAATGGGTTTTTTTCTGAAATATCTAACAAAAATGTCCAAACCAAAAGGTTCCAGGAAGTACATAATTTTAGGAATTGTACAACTTAAAGGACAATCTTATATAAAGACTATGGTTAGTTTTCCACCATTTATGCCTCAATCTCTCGCATGTTTTCCCGAGAGAGAGGGAGAGAGAGAGAGTTTGATAAAGCGAGGGAGATTGAAATACGAAAAGATGGCTAAATCAAAATCGATTTTCAATTAAACAAACACAATGAGAGAATGAGAATAAATAACTATTGGAAAAAATTTAGTAAAAGAATGATAGTAGAATATAATGCAACGTAAAAATGTATATATAATTGTAGGCGACCGTTCTATTTTCCTCATTTCAAATGAAGAATGTAAATAGAGCGAGCCCCTCGTTAACAATTATAAAATAATAAATATAATATGAAAGAAACACTATTCAAAATAGAAAGAAATGAGAAAAATAAAAGGAACACACATGCCTTTTTCAAACGCAAAAACAAATAATTCATTTTTGAAACATATGAAAAAGTAAAATTTAGTCAATATTTGTAGAACATATATTTGAGTTGTGTAATAGAGAATTAGAATGTCATAGAGACTATAGAAAGAAACAATCTAACAAAAATAAATGTAATTAGTGTAATATTTCATCAAGACACGTTTTCAATGTCAAGATTAAGATTTATTTTAGTTCGTCTTCACTTTTGAGAAATTGTACTTGAAATTTTCTTATTCTCAGTCCTCCTTTGTGAAAGTTTTGTGTTAAATGAGATTAGATAAATGTCAGAACTACTCTCAATCGATATTTTTTTTTATTTCAATTGTAGCCTAACCTAAATATTTTTGTATACAAATTGAATTGGAAAGGAATACTTTTTAGAGAAAGTATACATATAGCGCACAACTTCGTGCGTCATATATGTTGTTAGCAGTTCACATGGTTGTTGTGCAAAAGAATAATGTTGACGAATAAGTATTATAAGTATATAACCTAGTATTATTAATCGATTGTCTTTAACTTCAATAGTATATTTTTATTTCAATTAAAGACCCAATAGAATAGGAAAACAATAAAAACAAATTATGGAAATAAAATTTCTATGCGTTGAATTTTAGCTTTGCCAAAGTTGACAAACAATTATGAATCACATCGCATTATATGCATTATAAAGGAGTGGAACAATTTAAATTATCATTTCCGATAATCACATTATATTTTCGTGTATCGCCATCAATATGTTATTGACAATATAAATTTCATTTGACATTTTTTATTTAACTCGGAAACCAAATTTATCATTGAAGATATAATTTTTCCACAAACATATATGTTATTGTTCTACATTTACATGTACAACATGTTTTTTGGACTTGCAATAGACCTAAATATGGGCGAACAAGTTATTCATCAAACCACTACAAAACAGTAAAACTAAGTCTGGCAATAACATTGTACCAAATACGGTCAATATAGTCTCTTTTTTTTTTTTTTTTCAATTTCCTTAAGTTGTCAAAGTCCATATTCGAATTTCCGATCAAATCAAAACTGGTAGTCATCCACATTTTTACAACCAATTTGTGGTTGTTATTAGTGTCCAAATCGTTATTGTTTATCCTTGCACCTTCCACGTCTCACAACATGTCTCTGGCTAATAGAAACCAAATAAAGCCTAAGTATCACATTTGTTTAAATACTTTGGGCCTAGAAAAATACCACTAGATGGTTCTTCTAATTCATTTCTTGCACTTGAAATTAAATGTTCATTTTTATGCATTGCTTGTGGCTTGCTCATTTTCCAAAAAGTTTGAATGATTTTTGGCATGTACCAACATTTGCTTCATTCTTATGTTCAAGTAAAGAGAGAGAGAGAGAGAGAGAGAGAGAGAGAGAGAGATAAAACGAGGGAGATTTTAATACGAAAAGATGGCTAAATCAAGATCGATTGTCAATTAAACAAACACAATGAGAGAATGAGAATAAATCACTATTGGTAAAATTTTAGTAAAAAAATGATAGTAGAATAAAATGAAACGTTAAAATGTTTATATAACTGTAGGCGACCGTTATATTTTCCTCATTTCAAATGAAGAATGTAAATAGAGCGAGCCCCTCGTTTACAATTATAAAACAATAAATATAATATGAAGGAAACACTATCCAAAATAGAAAGAAATGACAAAAAGAAAAGGATCACACATGCCTTTTTCAAACGCAAAAGCACATAATTCAATTTTGAACTAAATGAAAAAAAGTAAAATTTAGTCAATATTTGCTAAACATATATTTGAGTTGTGTAATAAAGAATTAAAATGTCATGGAGACTATAGAAAGAAACAATCTAAAAATAATAAATGTAATTAGTGCAATATTTCATCAAGACTTGAGGTTTATGAAGTAGTTTCTTGGTTTTTTGCTACTGCTCTGAACCTCTTTTCGACTTGTCTTTACTTTGTGTCCTCTTATGGCCACCGACCAAATGGCTACTCTGGCTCCTGCCTCGGTAGCCCCCAACCCCTGGAAAAATAAAAGTTTCACGGATTTACTATCTAGGCCGGACTACGCCTGTCGCAATCAATGTTGTTGAATGTACGACACTAGCCCCTATTACTATTACTTCGAAAGGCGTCACTAATGTTGGGATGAAATTTATGGAAAAGCCTTCAATTTTAGAGGAACTCGCACCCCGTTCCTAAAGATCCTTTGCAAACTCCATCCAAATCCAACCCCATTTGTAAAAGTGTTGGTGACATTCGGGTAGGATGTTTAAGCCACATTCCTGATGGAAAGCATAGTAACTCCGTGGATGGGGTTATTGATCAGGTTCAACCTAGTTAAATCATGATTAATCAATTACTTGAGTTTGGGAATGTCATGGGGGCACCCGGTTCATCTGCCGACCTAAGCAACCCCCCAAACAGCCCCACTGTCCCATGTTTTGGCACCCCACTGTTTCCCCTATTTTGCCGCCAGTTTCTACCCCTTTTGCTGCTGCCTTGGTAGCTGTCTTGAGGGTGGAGACTGCGGTTGAAGGGGACACTTCACAAGTGCTTTTAGAAGACCCGGTTCAGTCAGTTTGTACAATCCCGGCCAGGCCGGCTGAAACTGAAAAAACAAACGGTTACCACTATTGCCGAGCCTGCCTCCATTGATCAGGTTTCTGTTGATCTCACTGCTTTTGACATAAGTAAGGAGCTACAAAATAATGATTCATCTCAATTGTCCTTGCGGCGATCCCATAGACTTGCTCAAAAGGGATCGTCCCTTGGTTCGAATTAGCTTTTGCTACTTTTATTTTTGGTCTTTTTGTGGTTTTATGAATGCCTTTGTCTGGAATGTTCGGGAAATTGCGAATGATAGCACTATTTCTAATATCAAGCAATTTAAAAGAGAACATCGTTTGAATCTTATTGTCATATTAGAACCTATGATAAGCCTGGCGGACCTACCTACTTATACTCAGCGGTTTGGCTTTGATTTTAGTTACGGTAATTGTTGTAGTAAAATATGGATCATGTGGGATGCTTCGGTGGATTTGTTGATTTTGGGGGACAAGGAGCAACTGATTAATTGTCAAATTAATTCCTTTTCTGGCTCACCTATTTTTTGCTCTTTTTTATGCCAAGTGCTCTCATTAGCAGCGCAGAGATTTATGGAACGACTTAAGATCCTTCCACTCTCAATATGATCATCTGTGGCTCGTTGGGGGTGACTTTAATGTTGTGCTGAGAGTATCTGAGAGTATAGGATATGTTCCATCTTTGCTACCTATGAATGAATTTGGGGATATGGTGCAGGATTGTGAGTTAATGGAGATTCCTTACTCGGGTAGTCCATTCACTTGGTGTCGGGGGGGAGGGGGGTTCGACCGCTTCTCAGGCGTTTGGATCGCATTTTTGTCAACACATCATGGAACTCTCTTTTTCAACACTCTAGCGCTTTACATTTGCCTCGTACAGTTTCAAATCATTGTCCCATTTTTCTTGACATACGGTTGACTGTTGACAGGGGCGGTTCTGCTTTTCGATTTCAAGATTTGTGGGTCAGACATGCTACTTTTCTTGATATTGTTAAAACTTCTTGGGCTACTGAGGTCAACAATTCAGGTATGTACATTTTGCAGACAAACTTAACGAAATTAAAGATTGCGTTGAGAGATTGGAACCGCCAGGCTTTTGGGAATATTCAGATCTCAGAAAGGGAGGTGGCCAGACTGGAATCCTTACATGATGCAGACCCTAACCCGCATTTACAAGTGGATCTTAAAATGGCGCGAGATGACCATGCTCGTAATCTTGATTTTGAGGAAATGTTTTGGAGGCAGAAATCTAGGCAACGATGGCTAAAAGATGGTGATGGTAACACTAAATTTTTCCATTCTTATTGCAGGAACCGTCAAAGTAAACTTCGGATTACAAAAATTCACTCCACCGACGGTACTTTGGCTGCCACGCCCGACGCCATTGGCTCGGCTGGGGATGATTTTTACCAACAAATGTTTTCTTTTGATCCAACTCCCTGTCGGGGCTCTCAGATACTCGATTTATTACCAAAGTTGGTTAATGTTGAAATTAACAATTCTTTGATTGCTTGCCCACGGGTATGGAGGTTCGAGATGTTGTTTTTGGGTTGAGTCCTTCTAGTGCAGCCGGCCCCGACGATTTTACAGGAAGATTCTTCCAGGTTTGTTGGGAGGTCATTAAACATGATGTTATTCGGCAGTGCGTGATTTCTGGGCTGGCCTTCCCCTCCCTCGTGCTATGTCCAGCTTCTTTTTTGTTCTTATTCCAGGGATTGATAATCCGAACTCTTTTGGTGATTTCCGTCCTATATCCTTGTGCACCTTCTCTAGTAAGATTATCTCTAAAGTGATGGCAAATAGATTGGCGAAATTGTTACCTTCTATTATTAGTGGTAATCAATCAGGTTTTGTGAAAGGGCGGGTCATTACTGACAATGTCTTTTTGGCTATGGAGATGATCAACTCAATTAACAAAAGGGTTAGTGGTGGTAATATGATTATTAAGCTTGATATGATGAAGGCCTTTGACAGAGTTTCTCAAGGTTTCCTTCTTGATGTTTTGACTCGTTTTGGTTTTAGTGCTCATTTTCTCCATTTGATTCGCAATCTAATCAATAATAGCTGGTTTTCTGTACTCATTAATGGCTCTCCTATTGGCTTCTTTCGTTCAGGGAGGGGAGTGAAGCAAGGAGACACTCTCTCCCATTAACTCTTCATCTTAGCCGCAGATGTTTTCTCTCGAGGGTTGGATTAGCTTATCCGATCTGGAACTGTGGGTCCTTATGTGGTGCCTCGCTCTAATATTCTTGTTTCTTACTTGGCTTATGCAGATGATGTGATTATCTTTATGAATGGAGGCAAGAGAGGGCTTCAGGCACTGATACACTACATCAGACAATATGAGGCTTGCTCGGGTCAATGGGCCAATGACAATAAATCCCCTTTTTATGTCTCTACAAGGGCTTCACCCAGGCAAATTCAAATGATTATTCGGGTCACCAGCTTTTTTATCAGGCTCTTTTCCTCTCACTTATTTGGGATGCCCTATCTTCCCGGGCAGATTAAAGATCACTTATTTCTCGGGCTTGGTTGACCGTCTGACCTCTCGAGTGGCGGGTTGGCAAGGTAAGTTGCTTGGTATGGGGGGCGTCTAACCTTGATCCGTTTTGTGCTAACTTCTATGACTTTACATATCTTAGCAGCTTCTAGACCGCCAAAACAGGTACTCGGTGATATTGAGAGGATCCTTTCCAATTTTTTATGGGGCAAGACGGAGTTTAGGGAGCGGCGACACTGGATGTCTTGGGAACGCATATGTCAAAATACCAATCAAAATGGTTTCGGTCTTTTCTCTCTAAACTCCTTTCTCATATAAACTTTGGTGGCAATTCATGATCAGGACCACGCATTCACTTTGGAGATCTTTTCTGCAAGATAGGTATTGTTCTAACTGTTAGAGGAATAACCGGGTCACAGACAAGTGCGCAGCGGAATAAAACTTGACCCGCCTCTACCAGGATCTTCCACGAGTAAGAACCTACGACTATGGGACAGTGTTTTACCTTATATTGATGCTAGAATGGCTGAAACGCTTTCAGCGGTATGTTGTCACGAACGGAACACCACAATGCAGGCTCCGTCTCTCCCAGTATCCACTCGATCTTCCGGGGATGGTCTTCTACTGCTTGGTGCTAGCCAATGCCTTGTAGAAGCTTTGAAGACACTCTTCAATGGAGTATGTTTTTCAGACCTTTTTAGAAGAACAAGATACAGGATTTCTAACTTCTTTCCTATTAGAAAAAAGCTAGAAAACAAGTCTAGAAATCTATCTTTTCTTTTTCTCTCTTAAACTCACTTTTTCTCTCTTCTCTCTAAGCTTCAAAAGCTGGAGAAAAATCTGATTAGAATCGTATGGAAAATCAGTATTTTCCTCCTAGTCTATCAAGAGAGAGTGGGGTGAGATAATGGGGAAAGTAGGAGATCATGGAGGAAACCACTCCTCCACTCTCTCCACCACTTCAACCACCATAATGAGAGCTGAAATTATGTCTAATATTCCAGCCATAAGGTAGGTCCAAACGGGTCGGTCTGCCCAACCCGATTAAGAGCCCAATCCAATCCCGGCCCGGCCCGGCCCAATCGAATTGGCGCACCTTAGATTAAATGTACTCCAACACTAATAAACAACACCGTCCTTGGTTCAACACACCTCCTTTGATTCTCCGGTATGGGGGCGAATGTTGGTGGCTAGAGCCTCTACGTAGCATCACATTGGTGTCTTGATCCGGAAAGGAAATTCTTCATTTTGGCATGACAATATCACACTTCAAGGCTGCCTAAGAGGGATGCTTGGTCTACCTGGGGATTCATCTCATACATATGAGCACATTGCTGAGGACGGTTGGACTTTGGAGACTAGGCGGCTCCTCACTTTTGATCAAACTCGGCTACTGCCTCAACCGTTGTTGCATCCGGGCCATGATGAATTTGTTTGGAAGTTAGAATCTAATGGGCGTTTCACGATCACCTCTGTTTTGAAACTCATACAACACCATGGAATTCTACAATGCTCTCACCGTTATATTTGGAACAAGGTAATGCCTCTTTTCTTGCGTTTATTTATGTGGTGTCTTCTCAACAGATTTTTAGCTTTAGATGAGGTTCGAAGGAAATGGGGAGTTTCTCTAGCTTTACAATGTCAATGTGGACAGGAAGAGGAGACCACATCTTCTTAGAATGTAATTTAGCCAAAGTTCTATGGAGGCGAGCACTGGCTTCGGTCGGCATATGTCTGTATCACATAAGGTATGCTTCTTTTCTGGAATTGATCAAATTTGTTTGGTGGAAGGGGAAGGGGAACTAGCATGATATTCATACTATTGTTATAGCTAGTGTTTGTTGGCTTCTTTGGCGTAGTAGATGTCATTTTGTGTTTGATGGGGCACATTCTAATGGCTGTAGTTTGCTTAAAGAGATGGACTATTTTATTATACCCATCTTAAAAAATTTGGGTCTTTTGAATTTGTTCCATACCACATCCGGGACAAATTTATCTGCCCAAGGAAGTTTCAAGGCAGTAACATGGATGGGAAATGGACCTGCCCTCATTTTGAACATAGATGGGGTTTCTCGAGGTAATCTTGGCGTTGCAGGAGCAGGTGGTGTTTTAAGGCGGTCTAGTGGCGAGTTTATTGGGGCATATGCGACCTTTCTGGGGCAATGTCTTACCAATTCCATAGCCGAAATAGAAGCAATGATTTTTGGGATCCGGTTTGTTATTGGTTTGGGGTTTCCACATTTTTTTTATTTAGACGGATTCGAAGTTTCTGAGTGAATCTATCAAAGTTCGGAGAGTCAATGCTTGGCGATTTGATGGACTTTTTCAACAACTTTTGAAGCTTCTTGGTTCGAATCCAGTTCATCATATTTTTCGAGAAGCTAACAAAGTGGCAGATAGCCAAGCTAATATTGCTTGTGATGAGCAACGATCTTCAACTTATGCGACTTTCCAAACGCTCCCGCCCTCAGTTTGTGGTCTGTGTCATCTTTATCAGAGTGGTCCACCTTATTTGAGGCGCACAACATAGGTATTTTCATTTAGCTTTTATTGCTTGTATTGTTTTTCCTTTATTTTTCTTGGCATTGTATTTATCTTATATCCATTGAATCGGGGACATCCCCAAATATTCATTTATGTAATCGCTTTGCATACTACATTGTTTAGGCAGCGTTGTATCACCTGATTCATATGATAGATGTTTCAGTTAAATGCATTGTATTGTTTGTATGAAGTGGATTTGTTTCCACGTACTTAGAGGTTTCGGCTTCAGTCCCCCTCTATGTACTTTAATTGGCATATTCCTGGAATCTTCAATAAACGGGTAGGGGTCCATGCCAAACCACCCACCATAACAGGTGGCTTTCCTAAAAAAAAAAAAAAATGAAGATTAAGATTCATTTTAGTTTCTCTTCACTTTTGAGAACTTGTATTTGAAATTTTCTTATTCTCATTCCTCCTTTGTGAAAATTTTGTGTTAAATGAAATTAGATAAATGTTAGAACAAGTCTCAATCGATATTTTTTTATTTCAATTGTTACCTAGCCTAAATATTTTTGTACACTAATTGAATTGAAAAGGAAGTTTTTTAGAGAAAGTATACATATGGCGCACAACTTCGTGCGTCATATATGTTGTCTGCAGTACACATGGTTGTTGTGCATAGAATAATGTTCACGAACAAGTATTATAAGTATACAACCTAGTAAAATTAATCGATTGTCTTTAATGACAATAGTATATTCTTATTTCAATTAAGGATGCAATAGAATAGGAAATCAATAAAAACAAATTATGGAAATAAAATTTCTATACGTTGAATTTTAGCATGGCCAAAGTGGACAAACAATTATGCATCACATCCCAATATATGCATTATAAAGGAGTGGAACTATTTAATATTGTCCGATAATCACATTATATTTTCTTGTATCCCCATCAATATGTTATGGACAATATAAATTTCATTTGACATTTTTTATTTAACAAGAAAACCGACTGTATCATTGGAGATATCATTTAGCAATAAACATACATGTTCTTATTCGACATTTACATTACAACACGTTTTTTGGACTTACAATAAACCTAAATTTTGGCGAACAAGTTATTCATCAAACCAATACAAAACAGAAAAACTAAGTTTGCCATTAACATTGTACCAAATAGGACCAATCTAGTCTCTTTTTTTTTTTTTTTTTTTTATTTCCTTAAGCTGTCAAAGTCCTTATTTGAATTTCCGATAAAATCGAAACTTGTAGTCATGCAAATTTTTAAAACTAAATCGTTATTGTTTATCCTTGCACCTTCCAAGTCTCACAACAACGTATAATAGGTTAGTTTAGATAAGGTAGAATGTTGTAATGTGTCATGTTTCTGGGCAATAGAAACCTAATAAAGCCTAAGTATCACATTTGTTTAAATACTTTGGCCCTAAAAGATACCGCTGGATGGTTCTTCTAATTCATTTCTTGCGCTTGAACCTAAATGTTCTTTTTTCAGCATTGCTTGTGGCTTGCTCATTTTCCAAAAAGTTTGAACGATTTTTGGCCTGTGCCAACATTTGCTTCACACCCAGGTTCAAGTATTGAGAGAGAGAGAGAGATAAAACGATTGTCAATTAAACAAACACAATGTAAAATTTTAGGAAAAAGAATGATAGTAGAATATAATGCAACCCAGACCGTTCTATTTTCCTCATTTCAAATGAAGAATATAAATAGAATGCGCCCCTCGCTCACAATTATAAAATGATAAATAGTATATGAAGGAAACACTATTCAAAATAGAAATAAATGACAAAAAGAAAAAGAACACACCTTCCTTTTTCAATTGCAAAAATAGATAATTCAATTTTGAAACAAATGAAAAAAGAAAAAATTAGTCAATATTTGTTGTACATATTTTTGAGTTATGTAATAGAGAATTAGAATGACATAGAGACTATAGAAAGAAACAATCTAACAATAATAAATGTAATTATTGTTATATTTTATCAAGACATGTTTTCAATGTCCAGATTAAGATTTATTTTTGTTAGTCTTCACTTTTGAGAACTTGTACTTGAAATTTTCTTATTCTCAATCCTGTTTTGTGAATATTTTAGGTTAAATGAGATTAGATAAATGCTAAAACTACTCTCACTTGATATTTGTTTATTTCAATTGTGGCCAAGCCTAAATACTTTTGTATACTATTTGAATTGGAAAGGAAGATTTTTTAGAGAATATAGCGCACAACTTCGTGCATCATACATGAAATAATGTTGAAGAACAAGTATTATAAGTATATAACCTAGTAAAATTAAACGATTTTGATTAAGGAAAATAGTATATTCTTATTTCCATTAAAGAAACAATAGAATAAAAACAAAATATGGAAATAAAATTTCGATGCGTTTAATTTTTGCATGGCCAAAGTGAACAAACAATTATGCATCACATCCCATTATATGCATTATAAAGGAGTGGAACTATTTATATTATCATGTCCGATAATCACACTACATTTTCGTGCATCACGATCAATATGTTATGGAGAATATAAATCTCATTTGACATATTTTATTTATCTCGGAAACCAACTTTATCATTGATGATATCAATTAGCAACAAACATATATGTTTTTGTTCGACATTTACATGTACAACATGTGTTGTGGGCCTACAATTGACCAAAATTTGGGCGAACAAGTTATTCATCAAACCTCTACAAAAAAATAAAAAAAGCAAAACTATGTCTGGCATGAACTTTGTACCAAAAAGGACCAATCTAGTCTCTCTCTTTTTTTAAATTTCCTTAAGCGGACAAAGTTGATATTCGAATTTCCGATCAAATCGAAATTGATAGTCATCCACATTTTTAAAACCAATTGGTGGTTTGTGTTTGTGTGCAAATTGTTATTGTTTATCCTTGCACCTTCCATGTCTCATAACAACGTCTAAGAGGTTAGTTTAGATAAGGTAGAATGTTGTACTGTGTTATGTCTCTGGCCAATAGAAACCTAAAACATCCTAAGTATCACATTTGTTTAAATACTTTGGCCCTAAAAAATACTGCTGGATACACTACAAGAAAAACGCCTATTCGCTACGGATTTTAGCTACGGAATTATTTCCGTAGTTAATGTTTCTATATTAACTACGGATTAGCTACGGAATATTGTCGATAGCTATTCCATAGCAAAGACGTAGCAAAATTGGCGAGTTTTTGTTTGCGGGTTAAACTTATCATACTTAGCTACGGAATTGCTACGAAAAATTGGCGGGAATATTGGCGCTAATTTTTTTCCTGTTTGCTACGGAAATTCCGTAGCAAAAATATATGAAATTTTATTAATTATTTTTGTTTGCCCTTTTCGATATTATAATTTCAAATCCGTAGCGGTAATTGTTATTCAACAAAAAAATAAATTAAACTAAATTATAATTTGCTACGGAAACGTGAATTGTATTGGCGGGAATGTTGGCGCTAATTTTTTTTCCCGTTTGCTACGGAAATTCCGTAGCAAACATATCTGAAATTTATTAATTATTTTTGTTTGCCCTTTTTGATATTATAATTTTATTTGCGTAGAAAATCCGTAGCGGTATTTGTTATTCAACAAAAAAATAAATTAAACTAAATTATAATTTGCTACAGAATTACTATGGAAACGTGAATTGTATTGGCGGGCATGTTCGTGCTAATTTTTTTTTTCCCGTTTGCTACGGAAATTCCGTAGCAAACATATATGAAATTTTATTAATTATTTTTGTTTGCCCTTTTCGATATTATAATTTTATTTTCGTAGCAAATCCGTAGCGGTATTTGTTATTCAACAAAAAAATAAATTAAACTAAATTATAATTTGCTACGGAATTACTACGGAAACGTGAATTGTATTGGCGGGAATGTTGGCGCTAATTGTTTTTCCCGTTTGCTACGGAAATTCCGTAGCAAACATATATGAAATTTTATTAATTATTTTTGTTTTCCCTTTTTTATATTATAATTTTATTTCCGTAGCGGTATTTGTTATTCAACAAAAAAATAAATTAAACTAAATTATAATTTGCTACGGAATTACTACGGAAACGTGAATTGTATTGGCGGGCATGTTGGTGCTAACTGTTTTCAGATTGTAAACAGGAGCTTGAGTGCTTTGTGATCTATCTTTGTTCTTAGATATGTGATTCATATGTGAATTTTATATTATTTTTTCCTTTGTTTTTTTACTGCAAATTGTTTTTCAGCCGTTTCAGAAGATGGTTGGGTTGAATCACCAGAGAATTTGATTGATTACACTCCGATCTCTGAGATTTCTGAGAATAATCTCATCTCTGAACCTTCTGAGGTAATGGAAAAATCTATGTTTTCCGATGATATGTTTGGAGTTTTGTTAAAATTGAAAATGTTATAGCATTCATAAGCTTTGGAATTTGTGTTCAGATTGAAGAGTTATAGGCAAAATTTGAAGTAGGATTTGCTTGATCAAGATCTTATGTTTTAATGTACTGTTGTACTTGTGGATCCTAATCCTGATTTCTTGAAGTGATGTTAATTTTGCAAATCAACTAATAATACTTGGAGTTACATATTTTCTGTTTGTTCCTATGTATAATAGTAAGACTTTAGTTTGTTTGTCTCTTTGCAATGAATTTTGGAGCTTTTGCTTGGTTTAGGGAGTAAAATTATGTGTTTGTTCTTCAAGGAATCTTACTTGATCTGATTGTATGTTCTTTACTCACTATTCCAGGACTTGACTGCTTCATTAATTGTTGAAGCTTCACCTAGATCAGAAGCTCCGGCTTCATCTGTTCTCACTCCAATGTCTTCGACAATCACTTCTGATAGTTATGAGAAAGAAGTTACCTCAATCAATCCCCTAATCTTACCTTTTCCCCAAATTACTAAATCCTTAAATTTTAATATCCCATTAGGACACTGACGTTCTTGACAGGAGTGACCTCAATTATGACACTGATGCTCTGGAAGAAGCTTAAAGTTCCTTTCTTTCTTTTCTGAAGCAGGTGGAAAATAATTGAGCTTTTCTTCATTTGGATTTGATTTGCCTTCCTAAGCTTACTTAAAATGAAGAAGGCATTTGGTCGAACTGTCTGGGATCTGTAAGTTCAACTACTCTCTTTCTATTTTCCTAGACTAATGACCCTGGAAGTTTGGTTCAAAATATTGTCCTTACTTTCTGTGTTAAGACTTTTTGCAGAATCATGTCTTTCAGAGTTTCTTTCCTTTTGATGTTTGTAGTATGTGTGTGTTCTTGGATGTCTTTCAGAGTTTCTTTCCTTACGTTTCTTCTCTAATTTGTAGAAAAAGCTGGATTTTACACTTACAGTAATTGGAGGCAATGTATCATCAATCCCTGGGCTTTCTGATGCTATTGTTGGTGATGAGTCCATGGATGACTTAGACGACACCATCGTTGCAGATATTACCGCATTTAGATGACATTTGTTTTAAGTTTGTTGCTTGAATGTTTTAAGTTTGTTGTTTGGATAGTTTTTAGTTTTTAAACTTGAACACTTTGATTGTATTAGGCTTTTGGCTTGGATTGTGTTAAGCTTTTTGTTTGGATTGTATTAAGTATTTCACTTAGATTGTGCTCAACGTTTTTGTCTTAGTTGGCTTGAAATAATAGCTTAAGGCAGATTGTGCATATAAATTGTTTGGTATCATTTCTGTTTTGGCAGGGAGCTAGTAGAATATATACATTTTATGGTAAAAAAAAGAGTACCTAATAGCTACTGATTAGCTACGGAAATAATTCTATTTTATATTATTTAAATGATTATTTTCGTAGCTAATCCGTAGCCAAATATTAAATTAAATTAAAATATTCCGTAGCTAATCCGTAGATAATAAAATTTATTATTAAAAATTAAATAAAATTAAAAATATTCCGTAGCAAATCCGTAGCTAATTAAATTTATTTTTAAATAAATAAATAAATACCGTAGTTATTCCGTAGTTAAATTAAAAGTATTTCGTAGCAAATCCATCGTTGCCATACCCATTTTAAGTGACCCGGTTGAAAGTTAACTACGGAATTTCCGTAGCTAAATAGCTACGGATTAATATTCCGTAGTTAATTTATTTTAGCGACGCGAATATCGCTATGGTTTATTTCCATGGTAATTCCGTAGCTAATCGTGTATTAGCTACGGAATCGACCGTAGCTAATAGGCGTTTTTATTGTAGTGATAGTTCTTCTAATTCATTTCTTGCACTTGAACCTAAATATTATTTTTTCTGCATTGCTTGTGGCTTGCTCATTTTCCAAAAAGTTTGAATGATTTTTGTCTTGTGCCAACATTTCCTTCATTCATAGGTTCAAGTAAAGAGAGAGACAGAGAGAGAGCGAGACAACGAGAGAGAGAGAGATATAGTTAAAACGAGGGAGATTGAAATACGAAAAGATGTCTAAATGAAGATCGATTGTCAATTAAACAAACACAACGCAAAATTTTAGTAAATGAATGATTGTAGAATATAATGCAACACAGACCGTTCAATTTTCCACATTTCAAATGAAGAATATAAATAGAACGCGACCCTACAATTATAAAATGATAAATTCAATATGAAGGAACACACCAGCCTTTTTCAATTTCAAAAATAGATAATTCAATTTTGAAACAAATGAAAAAAGTAAAAATTAGACAATATTTGTTGTACATATATTTGAGTTATGTAATAGAGAATTAGAATGACATAGAGACTATAGAAAGAGAAAATCTAACAACAATAAATGTAATTATTGTAATATTTTATCAAGACATGTTTTCAATGTCAAGATTAAGATTCATTTTAGTTAGTCTTCACTTTTGAGAACTTGTACTTGAAATTTTCTTATTCTCAATCCTGTTTTATGAATATTTTATGTTAAATGAGATTATATAAATGTTAAAACTACACTCACTTGGTATTTGTTTATTTCAATTGTGGCCAAGCCTAAATATTTATGTATGCTACTTGAATTGGATAGGAATTTTTTTTTAGAGAATATATACATATGGCGCACAACTTCGTGCGTCATACGTGAAATAATGTTGAAGAACAAGTATTATAAGTATTTATCCTAGTAAAATTAATCGATTGTGTTTAAGGACAATAGTATATTCTTATTTCCATTGAAGATACAATAGAAAAAGAAATCAATAAAAACAAAATTTGGAAAAAAAATTCGATGCGTTTTATTTTAGCATGGCCAAATTGGACAAAAAATTAGGCATCGCATCCCATTATATGCATTATAAAGGAGTGGAACTATTTAAATTATCATTTCCGATAATCACATTATATTTTCGTGCATCACCATCAAAATGTTATGGACAATATAAATTCGTATGTAATATTTTATTTAACTCGGAAACCAACTTTATAATTGACGATATCATTTAGCAACAAACATATATGTTCTTGTTCGACATTTACATGGACAACATGTGTTTTGGACTTACAATTAACCTAAATTTGGGTGAACAAATTATTCATCAAACCTCTACAAAAAAATAAAACTATGTCTGGCATGAACGTTGTCCAATAAAGGACCAATCTAGTCCCTCTCTTTTTTTCAATTTCCTTAAGCTGTCAAAGTTCATATTCGAATTTCCAATCAAATTGAAACTAGTAGTCAACCACATTTTTCAAACCAATTCGTGGTTTGTGTTTGTGTTAGTGTCCAAATCGTTATTGTTTATGTTGGAGTACATTTAATCTAAGGTGCGCCAATTCGATTGGGCCGGGCCGGGATTGGATTGGGCCCTTAATCGGGTTGGGCCGACCGACCCGTTTTGGACCGACCTTATGGCTGGAAAATTGGACACATATTTTCAGCTCATATGTCTCTTATCTAGAGGTTAAAGGAGTGGAGAAAGTGGAGGAGTGGTTTCCTCCATGATCTCCCACTTTCCCCTTTATCTCTCCCCACTCTCTCTTGATAGACTAAGGGAAAAATACTGATTTTTCCCATTCATTCAAATCAGTTTTTCTCCAGCTTTTGAAGCTTAGAGAGAAGAAAAAAAGTGAGTTTTAGAGAGAAAAGAAAAGATAGATTTCTAGACTTGTTTTCTAGCTTTTTGCTAATAGGAAAGAAGTTAGAAATCCTGTATCTTATTCTTCTGATAAGGTCTGAAATACATACTCCATTGAAGAGTGTCTTCAAAGCTTCAACAAGGCGTTGACTAGCACCAAGCAGTAGAAGACCATCCCCGGAAGATCGAGTGGATACTAGGAGAGACGGAGCCTGCATTGTGGTGTTCCGTTCGTGACAACATACCGCTGAAAGCGTTTCAGCCATTATAGCATCAATATAAGGTAAAACACTATCCCATAGTCGTAGGTTCTTACTCGTGGAAGATCCTAGTAGAGGCGGGTCAAGTTTTATTCCGCTGCGCATTTATGTGTGACCCGGTTATTCCTCTAACAGTTTATCCTTGCACCGTCCAAGTCTCACAACAACGTCTAAGAGGTTAGTTTAGATAAGGTAGAATGTTGGAATGTGACATGTCTCTGGCCAATAGAAACATAATAGATCATAAGTATCACATTTGTTTAAATACTTTGGCCCTAAAAAATACCGCTGGACAGATCTTCTAATTCATTTCTTGCACTTGAACCTAAATATTCTTTTTTCTGCATTGCTTGTGGCTTGCTCATTTTCCAAAAGGTTTGAATGATTTTTATCCTGTGTCAACATTTGCTTCATACCTAGGTTCAAGTAAAGTGAGAGAGACAGAGAGAGAGAAAGATATAGATAAAACGAGGGAGGTTGAAATACGAAAAGATGGCTAAATCAAGATCGATTGTGAATTAAACAAACACAATGTAAAAGTTTAGTACAAGGATGATAGTTTAATATAATGCAACGCAGACCGTTCTATTTTCCTCATTTCATATGAAGAATATAAATTGGACGCGCCCCTCGTTCATAATTATAAAATGATAAATAGAATATGAAGGAAACACTATTCTAAATAGAAATAAATGACAAAAAGAAAAAGAACACACCTGCCTTTTTCAATTTCAAAAATAGAATAATCAATTTTTGAACACATGAAAAAAGTAAAATTTAGTCAATATTTGTTGTACATATATTTTAGTTGTGTAATAGAGAATTAGAATGACATAGAGACTATAGAAAGAAACAATCTAACAATAATAAATGTAATTATTGTTATATTTTATCAAGACATGTTTTCAATGTCAAGATTATGATTCATTTTAGTTAGTCGTCACTTTTGCGAACTTGCACTTGAAATTTTCTTATTCTCAATCCTGTTTTGTTAATATTTTATGTTAAATGAGATTAGATAAATGTTTTCAATTGTGGCCAAGCCTAAATATTTATGTATAGTATTTGAATTGGAAAGGAAGATTTTTTAGAGAATGTATCCATATGGCGCAAAACTTCGTGCGTCATACGTGAAATAATGTGGAAGAACAAGTATTATATGTATATAACCTAGTAAAATTAATCGATTGTGTTTAAGGACAATAGTAAATTCTTATTTCCATTAAAGATACAATAGAATAAGAATCTATAAAAATAAAATTTGGAAAAAAAATTCGATGCGTTTAATTTTAGCATGGCCAAAGAGTACAAAAAATTATGCATCGTACCCCATTATATGCATTATAAAGGAGTGGAACTAGTCACATTATATTTTCGTGCATCACCATCAATATGTTATGGACAATATAAAGTTCGTATGTAATATTTTATTTAACTCGGAAACCAACTTTATAATTGACGATATCATTTTTCAACAAACATATATGTTCTTGTTCGACATTTAGAAGGACAACATGTGTTTTGGGCATACAATTGACCTAAATTTGGGTGAACAAATTATTCATCAAACCTCTACAAAAAAATAAAACTATGTCTGGCATGAACGTTGTACCAAAAAGGACCAATCTAGTCTCTCTCTTTTTTTAAATTTCCTTAAGCTGTCAAAGTTCATATTCGAATTTCCGATCAAATCGTAACTGGTAGTCATCCACATTTTTAAAACCAATTCGTGGTTTGTGTTTGTGTTAGTGTCCAAATCGTTATTGTTTATCCTTGCGCCTTCCAAGTCTCACAACAACGTCTAAGAGGTTACTTTAGATAAGGTAGATTGTTGGGATATGACATGTCTCTGGCAAATAGAAACCTAATAGATCATAAGTATCACATTTGTTTAAATACTTTGGCCCTAAAAAATACAGCTGGATAGTTCTTCTAATTCATTTCTTGCACTTGAACCTAAATATTATTTTTTCTCGATTGCTTGTGGCTTGCTCATTTTCCAAAACGTTTGAATGATTTTTGTCCTGTGTCAACATTTGCTTCATTCCTAGGTTCAAGTAAATTGAGAGAGAGAGAGAGAGAGAGAGAGAGAGAAAGATAGAGATAAAACGAGGGAGGTTGAAATACGAAAAGATGGCTAAATCAGGATCGATTGTGAATTAAACAAGGGAATGATTTAATTGTCATTTCTTTGGGTTCCCTTGGGTGGGGTCTTACACTCCCCCTCATGGTGCACCCGCTCAACGGGACTTCTACTACTCCCCTCACGGGGCATCTGCTCAACGGGCTTCTACTACTCCCCTTACGGGGCACCCGCTAAGCCGGGCTTCTACTACTCCTCCTCTGGAAAGGTCCAATAAATATTTGTAATAGAAAAAAAAATATTATGATTCATTTTAGTTAGTCACTTTTGCGAACTTGCACTTGAAATTTTCTTATTCTCAATCATGTTTTGTTAATATTTTATGTTAAATGAGATTAGATAAATGTTAAAACTACTATCACTTGATATTTTTTATTTCAATTGTGGCCAACCCTGAATATTTATGTTTACTATTTGAATTGGAAAGGAAGATTTTTCAGAGAATGTATCCATATGGCGCAAAACTTCGTGCGTCATACGTGAAATAATATTGAAGAACAAGTATTATATGTATATAACCTAGTAAAATTAATCGATTGTGTTTAAGGACAATAGTATATTCTTATTTCCATTAAAGATACAATAGAATAAGAAATCAATAAAAACAAAATTTGGTAAAAAAATTCGATGCGTTTAATTTTAGCATGGCCAAAGTGGACAAAAAATTATGCATCGCATCCCATTATATGCATTACAAAGGAGTGGAACTATTTAAATTATCATTTCCGATAATCACACTATATTTTCGTGCATCACCATCAATATGTTATGGACAATATAAAGTTCGTATGTAATATTTAATTTAACTCGGAAACAACTTTATAATTGACGATATCATTTAGCAACAAACATATATATTCTTGTTCGACATTTACATGGACAACATGTGTTTTGGGCTTACAATTGACCTAAATTTGGGCGAACAAATTATTCATCAAACCTCTACAAAAAAATAAAACTATGTCTGGCATGAACGTTGTACCAAAAAGGACCAATCTAGTCTCTCTCTTTTTTTCAATTTCCTTAAGCTGTCAAAGTTCATATTCGAATTTCCGATCAAATCGAAACTGGTAGTCATCCACATTTTTAAAACCAATTCGTGGTTTGTGTTTGTGTTAGTGTCCAAATCGTTATTGTTTATCCTTGCGCCTTCCAAGTCTCACAACAATGTCTAAGAGGTTAGTTTAGACAAGGTAGATTGTTGGGATGTGACATGTCTCTGGGCAATAGAAACCTAATAGATTATAAGTATCACATTTGTTTAAATACTTTGGCCCTAAAAAATATCGCTGGACAGTTCTTCTAATTCATTTCTTGCACTTGAACCTAAATATTCTTTTTTCTGCATTGCTTGTGGCTTGCTCATTTTCCAAAACGTTTGAATGATTTTTGTCCTGTGTCAACATTTGCTTCATTCCTAGGTTCAAGTAAATTGAGAGAGAGAGAGAGAGAGAAAGATATAGATAAAACGATGGAGGTTGAAATACGAAAAGATTGCTAAATCAAGATCGATTGTGAATTAAACTAACACAATGTAAAAGTTTAGTAAAAGGATGATAGTATAATACAATGCAACGCAGACCATTTTATTTTCCTCATTTCAAATGAAGAATATAAATTGGACGCGCCCATCGTTTATAATTATAAAATGATACATAGAAATGAAGGAAACAATATTCTAAATAGAAATAAATGACAAAAAGAAAAAGAACACACCTGCCTTTTTCAATTAAAAAAATACATAATTCAATTTTTAAACAAATGAAAAAAAGTAAAATTTAGTCAATATTTGTTGTACATATATTTGAGTTGTGTAATAGAGAATTTGAATGACATAGAGACTATAGAAAGAAACAATCTAACAATAATAAATGTAATTACTGTTATATTTTATCAAGACATGTTTTCAATGTCAAGATTATGATTCATTTTAGTTAGTCGTCACTTTTGCGAACTTGCACTTGAAATTTTCTTATTCTCAATCCTGTTTTGTTAATATTTTATGTTAAATGAGATTAGATAAATGTTAAAACTACTCTCACTTGATATTTTTTTATTTCAATTATGGCCAAGCCTGAATATTTATGTATACTATTTGAATTGGAAAGGAAGATTTTTTAGAGAATGTATCCATATGGCGCAAAACTTCGTGCGTCATACGTGAAATAATGTTGAAGAACAAGTATTATATGTATATAACCTAGTAAAATTAATCGATTGTGTTTAAGGACAATAGTATATTCTTATTTCCAATAAAGATACAATAGAATAATAAATCAATAAAAACAAAATTTGGAAAAAAAATTCGATGCGTTTAATTTTAGCATGGCCAAAGTGGACAAAAAATTATGCATCGCATCCCATTATATGCATTACAAAGGAGTGGAACTACTTAAATTATCATTTCCGATAATCACATTATATTTTCGTGCATCACCATCAATATGTTATGGACAATATAAAGTTCGTATGTAATATTTTATTTAACTCGGAAACAGCTTTAGAATTGACGATATCATTTAGCAACAAACATATATGTTCTTGTTCGACATTTACATGGACAACATGTGTTTTGGGCTTACAATTGACCTAAATTTGGGCGAACAAATTATTCATCAAACCTCTACAAAAAAATAAAACTATGTCTGGCATGAACGTTGTACCAAAAAGGACCAATCTAGTCTCTCTTTTTTTCAATTTCCTTAAAGTTGTCAAAGTTCATATTCGAATTTCGATCAAATCGAAACTGGTAGTCATCCACATTTTTAAAACCAATTCGTGGTTTGTGTTTGTGTTAGTGTCCAAATCGTTATTGTTTATCCTTGCGCCTTCCAAGTCTCACAACAATGTCTAAGAGGTTAGTTTAGACAAGGTAGATTGTTGGGATGTGACATGTCTCTGGGCAATAGAAACCTAATAGATTATAAGTATCACATTTGTTTAAATACTTTGGCCCTAAAAAATATCGCTGGACAGTTCTTCTAATTCATTTCTTGCACTTGAACCTAAATATTCTTTTTACGCATTGCTTGCGGCTTGCTCATTTTCCAAAACGTTTGAATGATTTTTGTCCTGTGTCAACATTTGCTTCATTCCTAGGTTCAAGTAAATTGAGAGAGAGAGAGAGAGAGAGAGAAAGATATAGATAAAACGATGGAGGTTGAAATACGAAAAGATTGCTAAATCAAGATCGATTGTGAATTAAACTAACACAATGTAAAAGTTTAGTAAAAGGATGATAGTATAATACAATGCAACGCAGACCATTTTATTTTCCTCATTTCAAATGAAGAATATAAATTGGACGCGCCCATCGTTTATAATTATAAAATAAAACATAGAAATGAAGGAAACAATATTCTAACTAGAAATAAATGACAAAAAGAAAAAGAACACACCTGCCTTTTCCAATTTCAAAAATACATAATTCAATTTTTAAACAAATGAAAAAAGTAAAATTTAGTCAATATTTGTTGTACATATATTTGAGATATGTAATAGAGAATTTGAATGACATAGAGACTATAGAAAGAAACAATCTAACAATAATAAATGTAATTACTGTTATATTTTATCAAGACATGTTTTCAATGTCAAGATTATGATTCATTTTAGTTAGTCGTCACTTTTGCGAACTTGCACTTGAAATTTTCTTATTCTCAATCCTGTTTTGTTAATATTTTATGTTAAATGAGATTAGATAAATGTTAAAACTACTCTCACTTGATATTTTTTTATTTCAATTGTGGCCAAGCCTGAATATTTATGTATACTATTTGAATTGGAAAGGAAGATTTTTTAGAGAATGTATCCATATGGCGCAAAACTTCGTGCGTCATACGTGAAATAATGTTGAAGAACAAGTATTATATGTATATAACCTAGTAAAATTAATCGATTGTGTTTAAGGACAATAGTATATTCTTATTTCCAATAAAGATACAATAGAATAATAAATCAATAAAAACAAAATTTGGAAAAAAAATTCGATGCGTTTAATTTTAGCATGGCCAAAGTGGACAAAAAATTATGCATCGCATCCCATTATATGCATTACAAAGGAGTGGAACTACTTAAATTATCATTTCCGATAATCACATTATATTTTCGTGCATCACCATCAATATGTTATGGACAATATAAAGTTCGTATGTAATATTTTATTTAACTCGGAAACAACTTTATAATTGACGATATCATTTAGCAACAAACATATATGTTCTTGTTCGACATTTACATGGACAACATGTGTTTTGGGCTTACAATTGACCTAAATTTGGGCGAACAAATTATTCATCAAACCTCTACAAAAAAATAAAACTATGTCTGGCATGAACGTTGTACCAAAAAGGACCAATCTAGTCTCTCTCTTTTTTCAATTTCCTTAAGTTGTCAAAGTTCATATTCGAATTTCCGATCAAATCGAAACTGGTAGTCATCCACATTTTTAAAACCAATTCGTGGTTTGTGTTTAGTGTCCAAATCGTTATTGTTTATCCTTGCGCCTTCCAAGTCTCACAACAATGTCTAAGAGGTTAGTTTAGAGAAGGTAGATTGTTGGGATGTGACATGTCTCTGGCCAATAGAAACCTAATAGATCATAAGTATCACATTTGTTTAAATACTTTGGCCCTAAAAAATATCGCTGGACAGTTCTTCTAATTCATTTCTTGCACTTGAACCTAAATATTCTTTTTTCTGCATTGCTTGTGGCTTGCTCATTTTCCAAAACGTTTGAATGTTTTTTGTCCTGTGTCAACATTTGCTTCATTCCTAGGTTCAAGTAAATTGAGAGAGAGAGAGAGAGAGAGAGAGAGAGAGAGAAAGATATAGATAAAACGATGGAGGTTGAAATACGAAAAGATTGCTAAATCAAGATCGATTGTGAATTAAACTAAGACAATGTAAAATTTTAGTAAAAGGATGATAGTATAATACAATGCAACGCAGACCATTTTATTTTCCTCATTTCAAATGAAGAATATAAATTGGACGCGCCCATCGTTTATAATTATAAAATGATACATAGAAATGAAGGAAACAATATTCTAAATAGAAATAAATGACAAAAAGAAAAAGAACACACCTGCCTTTTTCAATTTCAAAAATACATAATTCAATTTTTAAACAAATGAAAAAAGTAAAATTTAGTCAATATTTGTTGTACATATATTTGAGTTATGTAATAGAGAATTTGAATGACATAGAGACTATAGAAAGAAACAATCTAACAATAATAAATGTAATTACTGTTATATTTTATCAAGACATGTTTTCAATGTCAAGATTATGATTCATTTTAGTTAGTCGTCACTTTTGCGAACTTGCACTTGAAATTTTCTTATTCTCAATCCTGTTTTGTTAATATTTTATGTTAAATGAGATTAGATAAATGTTAAAACTACTCTCACTTGATATTTTTTTATTTCAATTGTGGCCAAGCCTGAATATTTATGTATACTATTTGAATTGGAAAGGAAGATTTTTTAGAGAATGTATCCATATGGCGCAAAACTTCGTGCGTCATACGTGAAATAATGTTGAAGAACAAGTATTATATGTATATAACCTAGTAAAATTAATCGATTGTGTTTAAGGACAATAGTATATTCTTATTTCCATTAAAGATACAATAGAATAAGAAATCAATAAAAACAAAATTTGGAAAAAAAATTCGATGCGTTTAATTTTAGCATGGCCAAAGTGGACAAAAAATTATGCATCGCATCCCATTATATGCATTACAAAGGAGTGGAACTATTTAAATTATCATTTCCGATAATCACATTATATTTTCGTGCATCACCATCAATATGTTATGGACAATATAAAGTTCGTATGTAATATTTTATTTAACTCGGAAACAACTTTATAATTGACGATATCATTTAGCAACAAACATATATGTTCTTGTTCGACATTTACATGGACAACATGTGTTTTGGGCTTACAATTGACCTAAATTTGGGCGAACAAATTATTCATCAAACCTCTACAAAAAAATAAAACTATGTCTGGCATGAACGTTGTACCAAAAAGGACCAATCTAGTCTCTCTCTTTTTTCAATTTCCTTAAGCTGTCAAAGTTCATATTCGAATTTCCGATCAAATCGAAACTGGTAGTCATCCACATTTTTAAAACCAATTCGTGGTTTGTGTTTGTGTTAGTGTCCAAATCGTTATTGTTTATCCTTGCGCCTTCCAAGTCTCACAACAATGTCTAGGAGGTTAGCTTAGAAAACATGTCTCTGGCCAATAGAAACCTAATAGATCATAAGTATCACATTTGTTTAAATACTTTGGCCCTAAAAAATATCGCTGGACAGTTCTTCTAATTCATTTCTTGCACTTGAACCTAAATATTCTTTTTTCTGCATTGCTTGTGGCTTGCTCATTTTCCAAAACGTTTGAATGATTTTTGTCCTGTGTCAACATTTGCTTCATTCCTAGGTTCAAGTAAATTGAGAGAGAGAGAGAGAGAGAGAAAGATATAGATAAAACGATGGAGGTTGAAATACGAAAAGATTGCTAAATCAAGATCGATTGTGAATTAAACTAACACAATGTAAAAGTTTAGTAAAAGGATGATAGTATAATACAATGCAACGCAGACCATTTTATTTTCCTCATTTCAAATGAAGAATATAAATTGGACGCGCCCATCGTTTATAATTATAAAATGATACATAGAAATGAAGGAAACAATATTCTAAATAGAAATAAATGACAAAAAGAAAAAGAACACACCTGCCTTTTTCAATTTCAAAAATACATAATTCAATTTTTAAACAAATGAAAAAAGTAAAATTTAGTCAATATTTGTTGTACATATATTTGAGTTGTGTAATAGAGAATTTGAATGACATAGAAATCTAACAATAATAAATGTAATTACTGTTATATTTTATCAAGACATGTTTTCTATGTCAAGATTATGATTCATTTTAGTTAGTCACTTTTGCGAACTTGCACTTGAAATTTTCTTATTCTCAATCCTGTTTTGTTAATATTTTATGTTAAATGAGATTAGATAAATGTTAAAACTACTTGCACTTGATATTTTTTTATTTCAATTGTGGCCAAGCCTGAATATTTATGTATACTATTTGAATTGGAAAGGAAGATTTTTTAGAGAATGTATCCATATGGCGCAAAACTTCGTGCGTCATACGTGAAATAATGTTGAAGAACAAGTATTATATGTATATAACCTAGTAAAATTAATCGATTGTGTTTAAGGACAATAGTATATTCTTATTTCCATTAAAGATACAATAGAATAAGAAATCAGTAAAAACAAAATTTGGAAAAAAAATTCGATGCGTTTAATTTTAGCATGGCCAAAGTGGACAAAAAATTATGCATCGCATCCCATTATATGCATTACAAAGGAGTGGAACTATTTAAATTATCATTTCCGATAATCACATTATATTTTCGTGAATCACCATCAATATGTTAAGGACAACATAAATTTCGTACGCAATATTTTATTTAACTTGGAAACCAACTTTATAATTGACGATATCATTTAGCAACAAACATATATGTTCTTGTTCGACATTTACATGGACAACATGTGTTTTGGGCTTACAATTGACCTAAATTTGGGTGAACAAATTATTCATCAAACCTCTACAAAAAAATAAAACTATGTCTGGCATGAACGTTGTACCAAAAAGGACCAATCTAGTCTCTCTCTTTTTTTCAATTTCCTTAAGCTGTCAAAGTTCATATTCGAATATCCGATCAAATCTAAACAGGTAGTCATCCACATTTCTTAAACCAATTCGTGGTTTGTGTTTGTGTTAGTGTCCAAATCGTTATTGTTTATCCTTGCGCCTTCCAAGTCTTACAACAACGTCTAAGGGGTTAGTTTAGATAAGGTAGAATGTTGGGATGCGACATGTCTCTGGCCAATAGAAACCTAATAGATCATAAGTATCACATTTGTTTAAATACTTTGGCCCTAAAAAATACCGTTGGATAGTTCTTCTAATTCATTTCTTGCACTTGAACCTAAATATTCTTTTTTCTGCATTGCTTGTGGCTTGCTCATTTTCCAAAATGTTTGAATGATTTTTGTTCTGTGTCAACATTTGCTTCAATCCTAGGTTCAAGTAAAGTGAGAGAGAGAGAGAGAGAGATATGGATAAAACGAGCGAGGTTGTGAAGGGATTCATGGGCGGAAACCCGTCCAAACACCCCTGAGTCCTCCCCTGAAGGATCCGCTCATACGTAAACGAATCGAAAAACAGCGAAAATTACTTACGTTTTCGGCTTAAAGGTTGTATCTTTCGGATGAGTGCTGCTGCCACCAAAAGCCTTCCCTTGCGGAATCGCTTTCTACCAGTATCCACGCGACGAAACGAGCAGCGATTGCTAGCTCTTCGTTTCTGAGTTTCGGGAATGTAGAAAGAAGAGAAGAGGAAAAATCCAGAAATCTGATTTCGGGAAGTGATTTGGTTTTTGCGGCTAAAAAAAACTTAACCTAGGGTTTCGGCCAAGAGAGGTTTATATAGGTTGTGAGAGTTTGTTTCTAAAACAACTCCCATGTCCTATCCACCTCTTTTGACAGTGGGAGTCTTCAACTCCCACATCCCCTAGACATCTACTGGTAGTGGGAGTCTTTATCGGATAATAACTCCCACGTAATCCCAGTTAAAACCAAATACCAAAAATACCCCTCATTATCTCTAATACGAAATAATAACAACTTTATTATTCTCAGAAAATAAATGTCAGATACAATGTACCTAGACACATTCTAGATTCATTGAATCTGGACATGAAGCTCGTTAGCTCGTCTATGCGTGTGACCCTGTAGGTTCATATCACAATGGCAATGAAAACATACTTAGTAGTAGTATGTGTTCATAATCATAAGCGGTCCCTAGCAGGACATTGCGACTACCCAAAGTGAATGAATTTACGGTGAAACCTAATATCAATCCACTATTCAATCCCTTTGTCTCGCGATATCCTAATTAAGCATAAGGCATGGTAGTCGTCACCCTTATTAAGCTTAATTATATTTATGCTCGATCTCTAGGTAGACTGTTCCAACAAATAGTATCTGATAACCACTTTATCAAATAAATTTGAGCACGGTCATGCATTTAGACAGTCTTTCCCTATCGAGGGGCCCATGGATCTCTCTCTCTAAAAATAGAGAGGGACAAATTCCTTACAATGCCTCTCACATTCAAGCCATGATAGGGACGCTACATCCGATCATCGATCGTATTGATTACTCGATTAAAAGCAACGTACGGTCGAGTCAGAAACGTGGCTCATTCATGCTAGAATCAAATGGAGACATAAGGTCTAAGGATTCTAAAATAGTATTGAGGAAGTAATACTTATGACTAAGGACCATGAAGTATTACTTCTCTAACGGATCACGTCCAATACAATGTATCCTTATATATTGCATCTATGATATGATTTGTATTCATTACACATGATTAGTAAAACGTAATCATCAATCAAACATCATACAAGTTTTATTTCATTGTAAAATAGATTACATAAAACTAGGGACAACTTGTGAGACCCGCATTTTTAAGCATTTATTATAATAATAATATTATTGGAATGAAATAAATAAAATAAAATAGACGAGGACTTTATTTGCAATTGTTAATAGTTTAGGACCGAAGTTCCTAATTGTAATAGTTGAAGGACATAAATGATAAATAGGACAACTTGGGTGAGTCATAGGACTACTTGTCAAAAATTTTGGGGTGGTGTTTAACACCTCCTGCTTCCCCCAGCGAAGTACAACCGTGCCTTCTTCTTCAAAAAAAAATTTCTTTTCTTTTCTGCAATTTGGCGTCTGCTCTGATTACTCTCGGATTCCTTCCATCTTCATCTTTAATTTCTCTCTTAATTCATCAATCAATCTTGCTCCAGAAAACAAGAATTGTACTTTTATATAATTTTTCAAAGTTCTCAACTTTAATTTGGTAAGAGTTATTCATTTTATTTGAGTTGCTAATATTATTTGCAATTGATATTGAATTGGTGTTTTCTATTTGATTTGATAAAGTATATGGTTAAAGGTAGAATGATGGATAGGAAATTAAATAGAATTGTGAAGATGTCATCTCTGTTTCGGCTCCTCTGTATTTTTTTCTATTCTTTTTGCGTTTGTTTTCTGTTTCTGTATGCTGTTATCTTGTTTATGTGTTGATTATTTTCTGATTTGTGTTTCTGATTATTTCGGTCCTCTGCTCTCTCTATTTCTGTTTCCAGTTTCGGAAATTTTTCTGGTTCCTGACCATTTCTTACTTCTATTTTCTGTTGCTGTTTTCTGTTTCTTTTCTTGTTTCTGAATGCTGTTTTCATGTTCTGTTTTCTGTGTTCTTTTCTTCTTTTGTGCTTCTGTCTTTGATTAGCAATCTTGGAAGGAGAATTTTAATAGCAATGTGAGTCCCTGATCCCTCTGTTCTGCCAGCCGACTTTCGGCTTCTTTTTCTTTTTCTTTTTCTTGTTTTTGGGTTCTGCTGTGTTCATGCTTCTGATAATTGATTAGCATGTTTAGAAAGAAGAGGTTTAATAGGAGAATGATTCAGTTTGTATATATATATATATATATATATATTGTGGTATATATTGCTTCTCCCATGATCATTCATTTGTCATGAAAGAATATGAATTGTGATATATGTTGCTGCTTCCATAATCAGTAGTTAGCCATGAATTGCTTGCTGTTTCTTGGAAATCAATATAGAATCCGGGCTGCCCTTCAATCTATATGTTTTACTTCTTATTTCTATTAATGAATGTAAATGTAGGTGTTCTTTGTTTTAGTCTATGAAAAAGGGGAAATCTTGTAGCTAAAGGATAGATTTTTGATTCATAGTTAAGGAAAGAATGTTTGTCTTAGACCTAAGAATATGCTTCCATTTAGAGATCTAAACTTGACACTTACATTGCCTTTTACTTTGAGAAGCAATGTGAATCATGTTGCTATTCTGTGAGAAAGGAATTGATCATGTTAACACCTTAAGATGGTATCATATGTTGAACTTTGTACGTGTATGGACTAGTTGGTTTGATTCACTAGTTGTATGAGCACCTAAGTAGGATTACGTGTAAGATAGAATGTTAGTCAAGTGCTTGACATGTTTGTTGGTCGGCCTCTAAGTAATTCTATTTGGTGAATCTTATTATGTGATAGGAGCCGAACCTGAACATCCCGAGACTTCGTAAGGCGTTAAGAGTTTAAATCTTATAAGGTGAGTTCCTCTTTTCTTAAATCTCTTTAAATTGGAATTTAGGAACCTGTGCGTTCCAAGCTTTCGTAAACTGTTTCAATTGGAAATTAGGAACCTGTGAGTTCCATATATATTGCTGTTTTGAATTTAGAACTGCTTTCGTATAATCTTGTACAGACATTGATCATTCTTGCATGTTTTATAAAGTCGCATACATTCCCAGTATAGGCCAGTCGGGTGTCGATTTAATACGAGAATTATCATTACAAACATAACACCCGAGCCGCCAGTTGTAACTAATGAATTAAAGTATCTTATTGCTTTTACAAGCATGCTAATGAATTAACGGATCTTATTGCTTCTCTGAAGCACGCATGATAATACTTTTTCTTGTGGGCCCCCAAGGTCGTAGATGTCTTGCGCCATGGTCTGGGAAAGCAAGTGGCGACTTACGGCATATAGCTCGCAGATACATGATGAGGTTGGCCAATTCCGGGTTAGGAGTTTTAACTCGCGATGGTCGGATCTAGGTGAATACAGAGGGCTAGTAGGTACCCTACCCTCGTGATTTACCCGCATGATTTCCCGGTGGATAAGGTAGCAAATCGCGCGCGTATCCGGTGTTCGGTTGGTATCCCGGTTTTTCGGTATCTCGGACTTCTTGATATCCGGTTTTCTTGTACACGGACTTCTTGACATCCGGTTCTCTCGTTAAATGAATTCATTCATTGTTATGTTGTATACATAACTGAAGCAAAACTGCATAATTTACAAAACTGCATGAGCATCTTTTTATCTTAGAATTGTTCATTAAATGTACACTGTGGCACACACACAGGAACTCACTAAGCATTCGCTTACACGTTTTCTTTCAAACTGCATCTCAAAATGCAGGTATGAAGTGCACTAGCGAGAGCCGTTAAGATTGTTTTGTCGAACCTGGAATACACGTTCGGATTACTAGTTCTTCTAGATTAGCCGTTTATTTTGGGATTAATGTAAATTGCTGTAAATTATGTATTTTGATAATTCCGCTGTATTGTATTAACTATCACTGTTAAACAGGTTATTAACTATGTTTTGGAGGATGTATAGTTTATAAATATGAATATTCTGTTAATAAACGGTTAGTTTCCTTTTAAGCATGTTATACAGGAACGTTACTTCATGTTTACTGCCGAGAGGTAGGTAGATGCCCTATTCGGCCCCAGTTGTACCTAGGGGTGGAATTGGGGGCGTCACAGGTGGTATCAGAGCTTAGGTTTAAGGATCGATACTATTATTTTTCGTTGAGAATTAAGTATTGGGAAAATTTGGGTTGTTTTGTAACTTTTAAGGATAACTATTAGTTATCGTATTCTTTTATTCATACCTTACTAATGATTTTATTTGTTATGTTGTAGGATGACAGGTAAGAAGGGAAAGGAGATTGTTTCTAAGAGTACATCCGTTCTTCCTCAGCAAAGGAGGTCTGGAAATAATAACGAACTCGTAGAGTCGTCGTCAGAACGAAACCCTTCATTATCACCTCACACAGAGGATACACCACCATCAGCCGTGTTGGCACTCCCGGCCGTCGCAGCTAATGCAGATACCGAGTATGTCGAATTGGAAGATTCCAAATCTCCCACTCCCAGTCCTGTTAGAACCTCTATTCCTGATCGATGTGGAAACTGTGATCGAACCAACTTCTGGTTAGATCGTCTTCTAGATACCAAAGAACAACTCGAGACCGATAATCGGTATTATCATTATTATAATGAGGAGTTATCGGAGAAGCTAGAACCCAGCAAGAAAGAAATAGCGGAACTTAGAAATATTTTAGAAAATAGAGCTCAAAAGGCACGTCAGGATGCACATTGGCATCGGGCGTGGGACGTAGAAATGGAATTTCTGTGTGTAGAGGCGATAGAGAAAATGGATGA
Source organism: Vinca minor (assembly GCA_026122235.1). NCBI lineage: Eukaryota > Viridiplantae > Streptophyta > Magnoliopsida > Gentianales > Apocynaceae > Vinca > Vinca minor. Next base: position 55,919 of record JAOCZM010000156.1, on the reverse strand, counting down.
GTTGAGGAGGAGCGCTCGATGGTGGGCTGACTCCTCTTCCAGGTCAGCGGGACTTGCCCCGTAGTGTGAGTGTATTAGCTTGTTTGGGAGATGTTCGCACGAGTAGTGTTGTAGGCAATGGTCCGAGTAAAAGGATGCACATGTATATAGTGTTTAATGTTAGTAAGTGTGACCTTTATTTCATTTTATCTTGTTTTCTCGTTTTGTAAACAATCTGTAATCCAGGTACATAAATGTAAATTAGCGTGGGTTGTGTTATAAACAGGGTTCTCTTGTTAACTGTTTTACTTGCTATTGATTATATGAACTGTTTTACTTGCTATTGATTATACGAACTGTGATAGTTGCTATTGATAATATGAACTGTTGACAGGATATATTTACTCTTTACTTAATTTGGGAGTAACATGATATATGCTTTAATTTATAATTTTCTTGAAACGTATCAGATGGCTCCTAAGACTAGAAGGGGTCGTCCCCGTAGACCAGTTAGTGAAGAAGGGTCGCGTACCAGTAACCCTGAAGAACCACAGCCCCAAGAAACAATGCATGAAGCTGTTCCTTCTCAGGGTGACGAGAATGTGATGGCCAGAGCAATCAATAGAATGACCGAGTTACTTGAAATGACTCTGGAACACCGTCAAACAAGTAGAACCAGGGTACCAGAGGAGGACGAGGCGTTGGAACGCTTCTTAAATTTTCGACCTCCTGAGTTTTTCGGTGAAGCGGAACAGGAAATGAAGGCTGAACTCTTTCTTGAATGTCTGGAAGATATTTATCAGACCTTACGATATACTGATGAACGCAAAGTCACATTTGCAGCTTTTCGTCTCCGGGGAGCTGCAAAAGATTGGTGGTTAAGAATGAAGGAAGCTCGAGAACGGGATAATAAGGTCTGGAGCTGGTTCGACTTTCAAGAAGAATTTAAGAGGGAATTCATCCCGAGGTGGATTAGAGAGCAACGCGAAGATGAATTTCAAAACCTTCGTCAAGGAATGCTGACGGTGAGTCAATATGTTGCTAAGTTTAATCGGCTATCAAAGTATTGTCTGCGTCTTATCAACACAGACGAGACTAAGACCCGACAATTTATCAAAGGACTTCGCCCTGAGTTACAAAGAGCTTTGGCACCACTACCTCCTATGAATTTTGGTGCAGCTGTTGAGTCAGCTACATGAACGGAGATAAGTGATAAAGTGATATCTGCACAACGACAAATTCCAGCAACAACTAGCCGATATCCGAAACGGGGAAACAATGGGCCGTTTACAAACCAAGTGGGAGGCCAAAAGCGAGGTAAATATGCTCCGTTACCACAACGATCGATTAGTCAGTCTTGTAGTTATTGTGGGAAAGACGGACATAGATACGAGACATGTCGCAGAAGGTTGAATTTGTGCTTCATTTGTGGGAGTTTGGGGCATAACGCGACCCAATGCCCAGGTTCAAGGAATCGGGTTCAAAATAATCCAAACTCTGGAAATGTGAATACAAGACCTGTTGGAGCTCGACCAGTACCCGAAAAGAAGGCGGGAAGACCACAAGTGAAGGCACGCGTGTTTGCCTTGGATGGAGAAAAGATGATAGACGATGCAAATGTAGTGGAAGGTACGCTAACTATATTTTCGCAAGTAGCACGAGTATTGATAGATCCCGGTTCTTCGCACTCATTTGTTGCACCTCATTTTATTCAATATTTGAATTGCATACCTGTTAAGCTTTCTTATAAATTGTTGGTTAGTTCGCCCATGGGTAATAGTGAGATTGCGGAAATGGTATATGTTAATTGTGATATTATTGTTGGAAAAACTACCTTAGAAGGAGATCTTATTTCTTTACCTTTTAAAGGATATGATGTTATACTAGGAATGGATTGGTTAGCTAAGCATTATGCTCAATTGGATTGTCGTGGTAAAACAGTGAAATTTTGTAAGCCTGGTGAGCCAATCTTGGAGTTCCGAGGAAGTAAAGCAAAGGATGTAAACTTTCTGATATCAGGGGCAAAGGCAACAAAGATGTTACGAAAAGGGTGTCAAGGAATATGGGCACATTTGATAAATAAACCTGAAGAGCAGATTGAGCTCGGAAAAGTTTCAGTAGTGCAAGAATTTCCAGATGTATTTTCGGAAGAGTTAACATCTTTACCTTTAGACAGGGAAGTGGAGTTTTCCATTGATTTAACCCCAGGAACAGAATCTATATCCAAATCTCCCTATCGAATTGCACCAACTGAGCTTAAAGAGTTGAAAGAGCAGTTGCAAACACTATTGGAGCAAGGATTTATCCGACCGAGTACATCTCCTTGGGGAGCTCCGGTATTGTTCGTTAAAAAGAAAGATGGAACCTTGCGACTGTGTATTGATTATCGCGGGCTGAATAATGTGACCGTGAAGAATAAGTATCCTCTACCACTTATTGATGAATTGTTTGATCAGCTACGAGGAGCTGGATGCTATTCTAAATTGGATCTGAGGCATGGATACTATCAGGTGAAAATTCGAGCGGAGGATGTACCAAAGACGGCATTCAACACACGGTATGGTCACTTTGAATTTTTAGTAATGCCTTTTGGGTTAACAAATGCACCTGCTACTTTCATGGATCTTATGCATCGCATCTTTAGACCGTACTTGGATCAATTTGTGGTTATTTTTATCGACGATATCCTAGTATACTCGCCGACTCCTGAAGCTCATAAAGACCACTTGAGGCAAGTATTGCAAACCCTGCGAGAACATAAATTATATGCCAAGTTTAGTAAATGTGAGTTTTGGTTGGAGAAGGTATCATTTTTAGGACATGTAATTTCTAAAGATGGATTATCAGTTGATCCTTCTAAAGTTGATGCGGTGACTCATTGGAAAAGGCCGCAGAATCCAACCGAGATAAGAAGTTTTCTTGGATTGGCAGGGTACTATCGGCGATTCATACAAGATTTTTCTAAGATTGCCGGACCTTTGACTCGATTGACCCAAAAGAAAGTGGAATTTCAGTGGAATGATAAGTGCGAGCAAAGTTTCCAGGAACTTAAGAAAAGATTGACTTCAGCACCTATTCTGATACTCCCACACCCCGAACAAAGTTATCAGATCTATACAGACGCATCTAAAGAAGGTTTAGGTGGTGTCTTGATGCAAGACAGGAGAGTGGTAGCTTATGTTTCGAGAAAATTAAAAACACATGAGCAGAATTACCCTACCCATGATCTTGAACTGGCTGCTATTGTGTTTGCTTTAAAGAAATGGAGACATTATCTGTACGGTGCTACATTTGAGATCTTCACCGATCACAAGAGTCTGAAATATTTGTTTACTCAGAAAGATCTTAATATGCGGCAAAGGAGATGGATGGAATTTCTTGAAGAATATAAGTGTCCTATAAATTACCATCCAAGTAAGGCAAATGTGGTCGCTGATGCATTGAGTCGAAATGTACGAATGGCTGAATTGAGGAATTTGGAGGTAAAGCCATTAGAGGAGTTGGTTGGAGCAGATGTAACAGTAAGAGAAGGAAGACTTATGGTTACGAATGTTACGGTTACACCTGATATGCAGGAATGTATAAGAGAAGCTCAAATGAATGAAAAACAATTTCAGAAATTCAAAGAAAAGATATCAAAAGAAGGGAGGCATGGATTCTACTCGCGAGAAAGTGACGGAATTATATGTTTTCGAGACAGAATTTGCATTCCTGAGGATGAGAAATTGAGAAGAGTTATTCTGGACGAAGCTCATCGAAGTCGATATACAATCCATCCTGGAGGAAACAAAATGTATCAAGACCTTAAGAAAACATACTGGTGGAATGGAATGAAGAAAGATATCGCTCAGTATGTATCCAAATGTCTCACATGTCAGCGAGTAAAAGCTGAACATCAGAAACCAGGTGGATTACTGCAGCCATTACCGATTCCAGAATGGAAGTGGGAATGTGTGACAATGGACTTTGTGTGTGGACTACCTCGGTCTAAAGGTAATAAAGATGCAATTTGGGTTGTCGTTGACAGATTAACTAAGTCGGCACATTTCATTCCGGTGAGTATGACCTACTCGTTAGATAAATTGGCTCAACTTTATATCGAGGAGATTGTGCGATTACATGGTGTACCTTTGACTATTGTTTCTGATAGAGATGCTAGATTCACATCATGGTTTTGGCCCAAGTTTCAAGAGGCTCTTGGTACTTCGTTGCGTTTTAGTACTGCAGCGCACCCACAGACTGATGGCCAATCCGAACGAACCATTCAGATATTAGAAGATATGTTGCGAGCCTGTGTATTGGAATTTGGAAATAAATGGGTGGATAATGTGGCATTGGCGGAATTTGCATATAATAACAGTTATCAGTCTTCAATCGGAATGCCACCATACGAGGCATTGTATGGACGAAAATGCAGAACACCCTTGTACTGGGGAAAGGTTGGTGAACGACAAGCTATGAAAGAAGAAAATATGTTGCCTGAAATGGAGGAAATGAATGGTAAGGTTAAACTTATTCGGGAACGGTTACTTGCAGCACAAAGTCGTCAGAAAAGTTATGCTGATAATCGCCGACGAGATCTTGAGTTCGAGGAAGGCGATGGAGTATTTTTAAAGTTAACACCTCATCGAGGAAAGTTTAGACATAATCGACGGGGAAAACTCAGTCCAAGATTTATCGGACCTTTTAAGATAATTCGGAAAGTTGGAAAGGTGGCATACCAGTTAGAATTACCAGTGGAGCTCGGTGGATTGCACGACGTGTTCCATGTTTCTCAACTCAAGAAATATCACCAGCACCTGAGCATGTTCTTAATGAGGAACCTTTACACTTGCGCCAGAACTTGACCTATGAAGAGAATCCGATCAAGATTTTAGAACGGAGTGTAAAGGAATTGAGAAATAAGAGGATACCGATGGTTAAAGTCTTATGGAAGCACCATGGAATTGAAGAAGCCACTTGGGAAACTGAAGAGTACATTCAACAAAAGTACCCCGAATTACAACAAGGTATTAACAGTTAATTTCGAGGACGAAATTTCTTTTAGGGGAGGATAATTGTGAGACCCGCATTTTTAAGCATTTATTATAATAATAATATTATTGGAATGAAATAAATAAAATAAAATAGACGAGGACTTTATTTGCAATTGTTAATAGTTTAGGACCGAAGTTGCTAATTGTAATAGTTGAAGGACATAAATGGTAAATAGGACAACTTGGGTGAGTCATAGGACTACTTGTCAAAAATTTTGGGGTGGTGTTTAACACCTCCTGCTTCCCCTAGCGAAGTACAACCGTGCCTTCTTCTTCAAAAATATTTTTCTTTTCTTTTCTGCAATTTGGCGTCTGCTCTGATTACTCTCGGATTCCTTCCATCCTCATCTTTAATTTCTCTCTTAATTCATCAATCAATATTGCTCCAGAAAACAAGAATTGTACTTTTATATAATTATTCAAAGTTCTCAACTTTAATTTGGTAAGAGTTATTCATTTTATTTGAGTTGCTAATATTATTTGCAATTGATATTGAATTGGTGTTTTCTATTTGATTTGATAAAGTATATGGTTAAAGGTAGAATGATGGATAGGAAATTAAATAGAATTGTGAAGATGTCATCTCTGTTTCGGCTCCTCTGTAATTTTTTCTATTCTTTTTGCGTTTGTTTTCTGTTTCTGTATGCTGTTATCTTGTTTATGTGTTGATTATTTTCTGATTTGTGTTTCTGATTATTTCGGTCCTCTGCTCTCTCTATTTCTGTTTCCAGTTTCGGAAATTTTTCTGGTTCCTGACCATTTCTTACTTCTATTTTCTGTTGCTGTTTTCATGTTCTGTTTTCTGTGTTCTTTTCTTCTTTTGTGCTTCTGTCTTTGATTAGCAATCTTGGAAGGAGAATTTTAATAGCAATGTGAGTCCCTGATCCCTCTGTTCTGCCAGCCGACTTTCGGCTTCTTTTTCTTTTTCTTTTTCTTGTTTTTGGGTTCTGCTGTGTTCATGCTTCTGATAATTGATTAGCATGTTTAGAAAGAAGAGGTTTAATAGGAGAATGATTCAGTTTGTATATATATATATATATTGTGGTATATATTGCTTCTCCCATGATCATTCATTTGTCATGAAAGAATATGAATTGTGATATATGTTGCTGCTTCCATAATCAGTAGTTAGCCATGAATTGCTTGCTGTTTCTTGGAAATCAATATAGAATCCGGGCTGCCCTTCAATCTATATGTTTTACTTCTTATTTCTATTAATGAATGTAAATGTAGGTGTTCTTTGTTTTAGTCTATGAAAAAGGGGAAATCTTGTAGCTAAAGGATAGATTTTTGATTCATAGTTAAGGAAAGAATGTTTGTCTTAGACCTAAGAATATGCTTCCATTTAGAGATCTAAACTGGACACTTACATTGCCTTTTACTTTGAGAAGCAATGTGAATCATGTTGCTATTCTGTGAGAAAGGAATTGATCATGTTAACACCTTAAGATGGTATCATATGTTGAACTTTGTACGTGTATGGACTAGTTGGTTTGATTCACTAGTTGTATGAGCACCTAAGTAGGATTACGTGTAAGATAGAATGTTAGTCAAGTGCTTGACATGTTTGTTGGTCGGCCTCTAAGTAATTCTATTTGGTGAATCTTATTATGTGATAGGAGCCGAACCTGAACATCCCGAGACTTCGTAAGGCGTTAAGAGTTTAAATCTTATAAGGTGAGTTCCTCTTTTCTTAAATCTCTTTAAATTGGAATTTAGGAACTCCGTGCGTTCCAAGCTTTAGAATCTGTTTCAATTGGAAATTAGGGAACCCTGTGAGTTCCATATATATTGCTTGTTTTGAATTTAGAACCGCTTTAGTATAATCTTGTACAGTACATTGATCATTCTTGCATGTTTTATAAAGTCGCATACATTCTCAGTATAGGCAGTGCCGGGTGTCGATTTAATACGAGAATTATCATTACAAACATAACACCCGAGCCGGCCAGTTGTAACTAATGAATTAAAGTATCTTATTGCTTTTCTGAAGCATGCTAATGAATTAACGGATCTTATTGCTTCTCTGAAGCACGCATGATAATACTTTTCTTGTGGGCCCCAAGGCTGTAGATGTCTTGCGCCATGGTCGGGAAAGCAAGGGCTGACGACTTCTGGCATATAGCTCTGCAGTACATGATGAGGTTGGCCAATTCCGGGTTAGGAGTTTTAACTCGCGATGGTCAGATCTAGGTGAATACAGGGCTAGTAGGTACCCTACCCTGTGATTTACCCGCATGATTTCTGGTGGATAAGGTAGCAAATCGCGCGCGTATCCGGTGTTCGGTTGGTATCCGGGTTTTTCGGTATCCGGACTTCTTGATATCCGGTTTTCTTGTACTGGACTTCTTGACATCCGGTTCTCTCGTTAAATGAATTCATTACTGTTATGTTGTATACATAACTGAAGCAAAACTGCATAATTTACAAAACTGCATGAGCATCTTTTTATCTTAGAATTGTTCATTAAATGTACACTGTGGCACACACACAGGAACTCACTAAGCATTCGCTACACGTTTTCTTTCAAACCGCATCTCAAAATGCAGGGTATGAAGTGCACTAGCGAGAGCCGTTAAGATTGTTTTGTCGAACTCGGAATACACGCTCGGATTACTAGTTCTTCTAGATTAGCCGCTTTATTTTGGGGATTAATGTAAATTGTCAGTAAATTATGTATTTTGATAATTCCACTGTATTGTATTAACTATCACCGTTAAACAAAGTTATTAACTATGTTTTTGGAGGATGTATAGTTTATAAATATGAATATTCTGTTAATAAACGGTTAGTTTCCTTTTAAGCATGTTATACAGGAACGTTACTTCATGTTTACTGCCGAGAGGTAGGTAGATGCCCTATTCGGCCCCAGTTGTACCTAGGGGTGGAATTGGGGGCGTCACACAACTCGAATGGTAATTACATAAGCAAATGAGTTTTACTATCAAATCATGCATTTGATGTTCATAAGCAAAATTAACTATTCATATAAAATGCTCAAATAGATATAAAACGTACAACATATGCTAATGGTCCTAGGGCACTATTAACAATCTCCCACTTGCCCTAGGTCCAATCATACATGATCCGCAATCCCATTGACCTAGTATGACTCTCATGTTTAGAGTCGTGGGAGTGGCTTGGTCAATGGATCTCGCAATGTTGTCGTCTGTATGAACTTTGCAAATATTAACGCCTCATCCGTCGATGATCTCTAATCGGATGGAAACGCCTTAGAATGTTTTTTGGATCGTTGGTGTGATCTTGGTTCCTTAGCTTGTGAAATGGCACATGTACTCGTCACAATAGAGGTCCACCGGGTTCACAATGCTAGGGGACGACACCTAGTTCATCAACAAACTTCCCGATCCAAACAGACTTCTTTAGTCGCCTGAGGCGACTAGATACTCACTACATTGTAGAGTCGGCCCACGGTTTCTGCTTTGAGCTCTTCCACTCACAAAGACCTCCATGCAAACAAAACACAAAACTAGATTGCGATCTATAATCATCTACGCTCGATTCGGAAGCTTGCGCTCTGTGTAACCATTTACAACCCAGACTTCCTTCCCCGACCTCCGTAAACTAAGAACATATCTTTAGTCCTTCTCAAGTACTTAAGAATGCTCTTGATTGCGATCCAATGTGACTCTCCAGTGGTCGATTGATATCTCGCTAGTCATACTTAAAGCAAATGAGACATCCCAGGGCGAGTGCATATCATGGCGTACATAATAGACCCAATGGTCAAGCATATGGGATCTTACTCATGCGCTCTTGGTCCTCCCTTGTGGAAGGTCCTTGAGTTCTCACTGAGTTTAATGACATGTGACATGGGCAAGAATCCCTTTTTGGAGTCTTGCAACCGAACCGCTTCAAGTACCTTTGTCAATGTATCCACTCGGCTTAGGCCAATCATTTTTTTAGATCTATCTCTATAGATTCTTATACCCAAAATGTTTGTAGCCTCACCTAAGTCTTTCATGGAAAAGCACTTCCCCAACCAAGCTTTTACGCTTTGTAATGTGGGGATGTCTTTTCCAATCGAGAATATGTCATCCACATAAAGCACAAGGAACACTACCGCATTATTAGTTACTTTCTTATAAACACAAGGCTCGTCTTCGCTTTTTGATGAAACCGAATTCTTTAATACGCTCATCAAAGCGACGATTCCAAACTTTCGAGATGCTTGCTTCAATCCATAAATGGACCTTTGAAGCTTACACACTTTGCTAGGATTTGTTGGATCAACAAACCCCTCAGGTTGTGTCATATACACATCCTCGAGAAGATTTCCATTAAGAAACGCAGTCTTAACATCCATTTGCCATATCTCATAGTTATAATATGCGGCTATGGCAAGTAAAATCCTAATAGACTTTATCATAACGAAAGGAGAAAAGGTTTCGTCATAGTCAATACCATGAACTTGTCTATAACCTTTAACTACTAGTCGAGATTTAAAAGTGTGTACATTACCATCCATGTCAGTTTTCTTTATGAAACACCATTTGTTATCAATGACCTTACACCCTTCGGGTGGGTCAACCAAAGTCCACACTTGGTTATCATACATGGATTGCATCTCAGACTTCATAGCTTCTAGCCACTTATATGACTCAAAGCTACGAATTGCCTCTTTGTAGGTAGTGGGTTCATCTTGATCAATCAGTTCAACCTGATGATCATCAGTCACGAGAAATCCATATATCTCAGGCTGTTGATGTACACGACTCGACCTCATTGGGCCTTGTGTCAAAGATTGAAGCTCAGTACCAGCACGTGAGTTTGTTTGAATTTCCAAAGTTGGTTCAGATGTTGTTTGGGGATCTTGAATTTCCTCAAGATGGATCTTATTCCCACTATCCTCTTTGGAAATAAATTCCCGTTCGAGGAATAAACCATTACGAGCAACAAACACTTTGTTCTCTGATGGAAGATAGAAGTAATATCCTTTAGTTTCTTTAGGATATCCCACAAACAAATACTTGTCGATTTAGAGGCTAGTTTATCGGATAACAAGCGTTTACATACGCCTCACATCCCCAAATTTTGAGAAATGACAAACTAGGTCGCTTTCCCCTGTCCATATCTCGTATGGAGTTTTCTGAACCACTTTAGAAGGAACTCTATTTAATATAAATGCAGCAGTTTCTACGGCGTAGCCCCAAAAGGAAATTGGAAGACTTGTTTGACTCATCATAGATCGAACCATATCTAGTAAGGTGCCATTCCTCCGTTCTGATACACCATTCCGTTGTCGTGTGCCAGGAAGAGTTAATTGCGAAACAATGCCACAACCCCTAAGATGTTCGTCAAACTCTTGGTTAAGATATTCGCCACCTCGATCTGATCGAAGTGTCTTAATACTTTTACCAAGTTGATTTTGTACTTCATTTTGAAATTCTTTGAATCTTCCAAAAGATTCTGATTTATGTTTCATTAGATAAACGTAGCCATATCTACTGAAATCATATGTGAATGTAATGAAGTATGGAACCCTCCTTAGCACTTGTGTTCATTGGTCCACAAACATCTGTATGTATGAGGCCCAACAAATCAGAAGCTCTCTCACTTTGTCTAGTAAAGGGAGCTTTAGTCATTTTGCCTAACAAGCAAGAATCACAAGTCTCATAAGACTCTAAGTCAAATGATGTTAAAATTCCATCTGAATGGAGCTTTGATATGCGTTTCTCATTTATGTGGCCCAAACGACAAGTGCTAAAGTAGGTCCTGGTTTAAGTCATTTGATTTAAACCTCTTAGTATTAATGTTATAGATGGGCCTTTTAATGGAATCATCGAGTTAAGAACATAAAGCCCATTCATGAAAGAGGCATCTCCATAAAAGATACGATCTTTATGAATGGTGCAAATTTTATTCATAATATTTAATTCAAAACCTTCAATATCCAAACAAGAAACTGAAAAATATTCCTACTCAAAGTTGGAACATAAAGACAATTATTCAGTTCTATAATAAGGCCACTTGGCAAAACCAAATTAAATGTCCCGGTAGCTACAACAACAACTCTTGCTCCGTTCGCTACTCTCGAGCCCATTTCTCCTTTTGCCGATGATCTACTCCCTTTGAATCCCCGCACATTTGCGTAAATGTGAGATCCACAACCGTATCTAATACCCACGAAGTAGGAGCGGGACATGTTAATTTCAATAACATAAATACCCGGAGAGACAATCAAACCGGTCATTCCTTGTTTCTTCTCTTCCAAATAGAGCTTGCAGTTCCGTTTCCAATGACCTGGTTCATTGCAATGGAAGCAAACTCCTTCCTTTGGTGCCTTGGATTTGGGCTTGGGCTTGTCATTGCCTTTGCCTTTGCCTTTCTTGGCCATGGGCTTTCCCTTTCTTTTCTTCTTGAAATTCCCCTTTTGAACCATTAAGACTTCAGGGGTCTTCTTAATGTTCAGTTCAGCCTGCTTGAGCATCCCGTGTATTTCATGTATGGTCTTTTCCATGGCATGCATGTTGAAGTTCAAAACAAATTGGTCATACTCCGGTGGGAGTGAGCCCAAGATCATATCTGTGGCCATGTCATGACCTACGGGAGCCTCAAGTTTCTCAAGTTGGTCAAAATAGCCCTTCATCTTAAGAACATGTGCACTTACAGAGGTGCCAGGGCCATTTTGCAACTATTTAACGCCTTAGTTGTGAGGAATCTTTCATGACGAGCTTGCTCTTGGAACATTTCCTTGAGCTAGCCCATCATCTGGAAAGCCTCAACTCCTTCAAACTATTTTTGAAGGTCAGTGCTCATTGTGACTAACATGAGACAAGTCACATCGTTAGAGTCATCAAAATGCTTCTTCCAAGCATCTCTTTCAGCTCTAGGGGCGTTGTTTGCAGGCTGTTCAGGAATGTCCGTATCAAGAACGTACAGTTTTCTTTCCTGCTTAAGGACAATCCTTAAGTCGCGGGCACAATCAAGGAAATTGGTCCCGCTTAGTTTTTCTTTCTCAAGGACAGATCGCAATGAATTGTGTGAAGTATTGGTTGCCATTATCTACATTGAATTATTTGCAAAGTTATTAGTTTTGAGCAAAAACATTTTCCACAATTTCAACACTTAATAATAGTGGGGAAAAACCATTTTACAATATTTATAGGAAAGGTTTGGCTTAACACCCACAATTAAAGTAAAATCATCTAATGGGGATGACATCTATATGTCCCGGCTTTTTCCCATTTTATGCCCTAGGCCCAAAACTATTTTGATAGACTAGTTAAGTCGAACCATGTCTAAGCATATGGAAATCACTATTTTCCCATCTCCTCTTACCTAGATAACCACTTATCTGTTGCTTTGGCAAGCAGACATAATGATGATCCAAGCTCATGGAGTGCTTAGGATATGTAGTAAAAAGAATAAAAATTAAACGTGAGATAGCATGGCCTAATCCTATGATGACTCCCACGAGCCTTGTGGGAGCCAAGGGTCAATATAAGTCAGTATCCATCTTATGGACAAAGTCTTCGATCCAGCATCCACCAGCCTTGTTACATAGTTGCATGGGCATACCCAGCCTTTAATGTAAAGCAGTAAAGCTAATCTAAGAAAGCGATTACAATTTTACAACATTGAAAAATGGCTCGCAGGCCGTATTATAAAATTACAACCCAAAAAATATGTAAAACAATGGGTATAGTAGGCCATGCTATTCACCATGCTAAAATCACATAAAGCACAATGAAATAAACAACGAGTACATACACAAAGTCTTAAATCAAGGGAACGACGAATCTGCGCAACGCAGATGGCAGCGGCCCCCTTGCGGGGTCCGGGGGCGCTTATCTGATTCTACATCAGCTCATCGAATGAGTTTTTCTGTCCCTATTTACCCCTCAATTGCCTTACTTACATAATCAGATTATGCATTGGTTAATCGAATTAACGGCAGGAGACATACAGTTTATGCAGTAATAACCGAATTAATCCAATTAATTACATATTCACAGATACAGTTTATGCAGAATATCGTATTAATCACACATTAGCAGTTAATGCATTAATCAGATTAACATAAAGAATTTATGTCGAATAATCGGATTAATAACATCAGTTCATGCAATATAATCGAATTAAAACAGTTTATGCATAGCAGGATATACAGAAACATGTAGGCAGATTATCCGAAATCAGTTTATGCAAATATCATATTTATTTAACAAAAGATACAATCTTTTCTGTTTTCACACATACACATACCAAATCAAAATTGATAGTGTTATGATGTGATTAACAATACGAATTCGAATCGTATGAGCAAGGCTCTGATACCACTGAAGGGATTCATGGGCGGAAACTTGTTCCAAACACCCATGAGTCCTCCCCTAAAGGATCCGCTCATACGTAAACGAATCGAAAAACAGCGAAAATTACTTACGTTTTCGGCTTAAAGGTTGTATCTTTCGGATGAGTGCTGCTGCCACCAAAAGCCTTCCCTTGCGGAATCGCTTTCTACCAGTATCCACGCGACGAAACGAGCAGCGATTGCTAGCTCTTCGTTTCTGAGTTTCGGGAATGTAGAAAGAAGAGAAGAGGAAAAATCCAGAAATCTGATTTTGGGAATTGATTTGGTTTTTGCACCTCAAAAAAAACTTAACCTAGGGTTTCGGCCAAGAGAAGTTTATATAGGTTGTGAGAGTTTGTTTCTAAAACAACTCCCACGTCCTATCCACCTCTTTTGACTGTGGGAGTCTTCAACTCCCACGTCCCCTAGACATCTACTGGTAGTGGGGAGTCTTTATCGGATAATAACTCCCACGTAATCCCAGTTAAAACCAAATACCAAAAATACCCCTCATTCTCTCTAATACGAAATAATAACAACTTTATTATTCTCAGAAAATAAATGTCAGATACAATGAACCTAGACACATTCTAGATTCATTGAATCTGGTTAGCTCGTCTATGCGTGTGACCCTGTAGGTTCATAACACAATGGAAATGAAAACATACTTAGTAGTAGTATGTGTTCATAAATCACAAGCGGTCCCTAGCAGGACATTGCGACTACCCAAAGTGAATGAATTTACGGTGGAACCTAATATCAATCCACTATTTAATCCCTTTGTCTCGCGATATCCTTTTTTTGTATTTTTTTTTTGAATAAAGCCACCAGCGTGGTGGGGCGGACCCCCGTTTTATTAATAATTGCCAAATCGGCAAAAGTGATGAGAGGGGGACATAAAACCTGACCTCCCAAATACAAATATGCAAAAGTGCAACCTTGAGCATTTATATATATGCGCAAGGATGAGACAATATATAGCTAAACTAATATGCAAAGCAGTAAAGCTATACAATACTAGTATTCATCAAATCTAAAAAGCTAAGGAATTTATCCTTTGATTTTTCGTAGATATGGAGTTCTTGCTTGATCAAGGAGACACTTACCCCTAGTGATACGAGGTAGTGACGAAAACTGTGAATAAACCACCGTATTTCGAGAGTCACACGCTTCATTTGACAAACTGTCCGCGACCTGGTTCGCTTCACTGTAAATATGGTGAACTCTTGCAGAATCGGAAATGTGGAGTAAACATTGAAAAAGAGAATCAAGCTTCCAAGAAGAAGCATAAGGCATGACAGTCGTCACCCTTATTAAGCTTAATTATATTTATGCTCGATCACTAGGTAGACTGTTCCAACAAATTGTATCTGATAACCACATTATCAAATACATTTGAGCACGACCATGCATTTAGACAGTCTTTCCCTATCGAGGGGCCCATGGATCTCTCTCTCTCTAATAATAGAGAGGGACAAATTCCTTACAATGCCTCTCACATTCAAGCCATGATAGGACGCTACATCCGATCATTAGTCATATTTATTACTCGATTAAAAGCAACGTACGACTGAGTCAAAACGTGGCTCCATACATGCTAGAATCAAATGGAGACATAAGGTCTAAGGATTCTAAAATAGTATTGAGGAAGTAATACTCATGACTAAGGACCATGAATTATTACATCTCTAACGGATCACGTCCAATACAATGTATCCCTATATATTGCATCTATGATATGATTTGTGTTCATTACACATGATTAGTAAAACGTAATCATCAATCAAACATCATACTAGTTTTATTTCATTGTAAAATAGATTACATAAAACTAGGGACAACTAGAATAGTAATTACATAAGCAAATGAGTTTTACTATCAAATCACGCATTTGATGTTCATAAGCAAAATTAACTATTCATATGAAATGCTCAAATAGATATAAAACGTACAAAATATGCTAATGGTCCTAGGGCACTACTAACAGGTTGAAATACGAAAAGATGGCTAAATCAAGATCGATTGTGAATTAAACAAACACAATGTAAAATTTTAGTAAAAGGATGATAGTATAATATGATGCAACGCAGACCGTTCTATTTTCCTCATTTCAAATAATGAATATAAATAGAACGCGCCCCTCGTTTATAATTATAAAATGATAAATAGAATATGAAGGAAACACTATTCTAAATAGAAATAAATGACAAAAAGAAAAAGAACACACCTGCCTTTTTCAATTTCAAAAATAGATAATTCAATTTTTAAACAAATGAAAAAGTAAAATTTAGTCAATATTTGTTGTACATATATTTTAGTTATGTAATAGATAATTCGAATGACATAGAGACTATAGAAAGAAACAATCTAACAATAATAAATGCAATTATTGTTATATTTTATCAAGACATGTTTTCAATGTCAAGATTATGTTTCATTTATCTAAGGAGTGGAACTATTTAGATAATGTATACTTATGGCGCACAACTTCGTGCGTCATACGTGAAATAATGTTGAAGAACAAGTATTATAAGTGTATAACCTAGTAAAATTAATCGATTGTGTTTAAGGAAAATAGTATATTCTTATTTCCATTAAAGATACAATAGAATAAGAAATCAATAAAAACAAAATTTGGAAAAAAAATTCGATGCGTTTAGTTTTAGCATGGCCAAAGTGGACAAAAAATTATGCATCGTATCCCATTATATGCATTACAAAGGAGTGGAACTATTTAAATTATCATTTCCGATAATCATATTATATTTTCGTGCATCACCATCAATATGTTATTGTCAATATAAATTTCGTATGTAATATTTTATTTAACTCGGAAACCAACTTTATAATTGACGATATCATTTAGCAACAAACATATACGTTCTTGTTCGACATTTACATGGACAACATGTGTTTTGGGCTTACAATTTACCTAAATTTGGGTGAACAAATTATTCATCAAACCTCTACAAAAAAGTAAAACTATGTCTGGCATGAACGTTGTACCCAAAAGGACCAATCTAGTCTCTCTCTTTTTTTCAATTTCCTTAAGCTGTTAAAGTCCATATTCGAATTTCCGATCAAATCGAAACTGGTAGTCATCCACATTTTTAAAACCAATTCGTGGTTTGTGTTTGTGTTTGTGTCCAAATCGTTATTGTTTATCCTTGCGCCTTCCAAGTCTCACAACAACGTCTTAGAGGTTAGTTTAGATAAGGTAGATTGTTGGGATGTGACATGTTTCTGGCCAATAGAAACCTAATAGATCATAAGTATCACATTTGTTTAAATACTTTGGCCCTAAAAAATACCGCTGGTCATTTCTTCTAATTCATTTCTTGCACTTGAACCTAAATATTCTTTTTTCTGCATTGCTTGTGGCTTGCACATTTTCCAAAACGTTTGAATGATTTTTGTCCTATGTCAACATTTGCTTCATTCCTAGGTTCAAGTAAAGTGAGAGAGAGAGAGAGAAAAAGTTATAGATAAAACGAGGGAGGTTGAAATACGAAAAGATGGCTAAATCAAGATCGATTGTGAATTAAACAAACACAATGTAAAAGTTTAGTAAAAGGATGATAGTATAATATAATGCAACGCAGACCGTTCTATTTTCCTCATTTCAAATGAAGAATATAAATTGGACGCGCACCTCGTTTATAATTATAAAATGATAAATAGAATATGAAGGAAACACTATTTTAAATAGAAATAAATGGCAAAAAGAAAAAGAACACACGTGCCTTTTTCAATTTCAAAAATAGATAATTCAATTTTTAAACAAATGAAAAAAGTAAAATTTAGTCAATATTTGTTGTACATATATTTGAGTTATGTAATAGAGAATTAGAATGACATAGAGACTATAGAGAGATACAATATAACAATAATAAATGTAATTATTGTTATTTTTTATCAAGTATTGTTTTCAATGTCAGATTATGATTCATTTATCTAAGGTTCCATAGCCCAGTGGGGTAAGGGTCTGCCCACAACCTGGAGGTTGTGGGTTCGAAACCCACCTCACACAAGGGGAATGATTTAATTGTCATTTCTTTGGGTTTCCTTGTGTGGGTCTTATACTCCCCCTCATGGGGCACCCGCTCAACGGGCTTCTACGACATCCGCTCAACGGGCTTCTACTACTCCTCTCACGGGGCACCCGCTAAGCCGGGCTTCTACTACTCCTCCTCTAGTAAGGTCCAATAAATAATTGTAATAGAAAAAAAAATATTATTATTCATTTTAGTTAGTCACTTTTGCGAACTGGCACTGGAAATTTTCTTATTCTCAATCCTGTTTTGTGAATATTTTATGTTAAATGAGATTAGATAAATGTTAAAACTACTCTCACTTTATATTTTTTTATTTCATTTGTGGCCAAGCCTAAATATTTATGTATACTATTTGAATTGGAAAGGAAGATTTTTTAGAGAATGTATCCATATGGCGCACAACTTCGTGCGTCATACGTTAAATAATGTTGAAGAACAAGTATTATAAGTATATAACCTAGTAAAATTAATCGATTGTGTTTAAGGACAATAGTATATTCTTATTTCCATTAAAGATACAATAGAATAAGAAATCAATTAAAACAAAATTTGGAAAAAAATACATCTCAACAAAGAATACTTAACTTCGATAAAAAAAAATTCTCTCTGCCTCATAATATTTCTGAATTCCGAAACTATCCCTAAAATCCTAGGGTTCGGCCATCAATGGCAGCCGGCCAACCGGCTCACTGGAGCACGTCTGATCGCAACAATCTGGCCGAAGAAATCCTTTGCGGATCTTCTTAAGCGCCTGACTGCTGATCAATCATCTCTCCCGATTACTCCTTTGGACACCATTAAAGGAGAGCCTACTCTTACTATATCTGCTGATGAACATGATCATTTAATCTCCCCATGGAGATTCACTCTGGTTGGAAAATTCCATAAGTATGGCCCGAATATGGAAACTCTTCGCAAAGCTTTTCACCGGGTTGGATTCAAGGGCAATTTCTGGATCGGATGGATGGATCCACGTCATGTGTTGATACGATTTGATTTGGAGGAGGATTTTTATAGGTTGTGGAGACAAGGTTGTTGGACTTTTTGTGGATTGAATATACGTGTGTTTAAATGGACATACGATTTCAATGTTCATGAGGAACCGTCTGTGGTACCAATTTGGATTGGATTCGAGGGCCTTCCAATTCATCTCTTTAATAAGGCCAAATTATTTTCGTTGGCGAAGCGATGGGACAACCTTTGGCGTTGGATGCGCTACCGCAAATGTAACGAGACCAAGCGTGGCAAAGGTATGTGTTGA
Organism: Vinca minor; assembly: GCA_026122235.1. Taxonomy (NCBI): domain Eukaryota; kingdom Viridiplantae; phylum Streptophyta; class Magnoliopsida; order Gentianales; family Apocynaceae; genus Vinca; species Vinca minor. The sequence continues at coordinate 37,274 of JAOCZM010000156.1, read as the reverse complement.
ATTAGATTTATTGGGCGAATTGCCGAAGCGAATTCGGATTACACATGAAAAATCAGGGAAAAGCTTTTGGCAGAAGATTACTTATGATGATCTTCCTGAATATTGCACTGTTTGTATGAGGATTTGTCATGGGCATGGAAAATGTCAGACGATCAATGCGGTTACGGATGTGATTAAGGAGTCGGCTCCAAAACGGATAGACTTAGGCAAACAAAAGACTATAGAGAAACAGCCTATGCGTGCTCCGATTAAGAAAATACTAAAATCGGGTGTGGTGGTAACGCCCGCTGCAAAATTGGGGGAAATCTGGATGGCTACTGGGAAGAAGGTATCAGACCCATCTACTTCCAAGATGATGGAGAAAGTGGTTGCGCCGGTGATTGAAATTGTAACCGAATTGGGAGAGGCCTCAACCAACGAAAACTCTAAAGAATTGGGGGAAAGCAAAGATGGGGCTGGGATTCCAAAATTGATGACTGAGATTTCTGCAATTTCTCCGATCCAAGTGGAAGAAGCTCCCATTAATATTGGAAAAAGCGCAGATGACATTAAAATTGGAAAATCTACGGAGGAAGCGACTCATGACCCACGGAAACTCCTGTCGGAAAAGAAGGGGCCTAACCCACAACCTTCAAGGGAGGAAATGTTGAAACTACTAAGGACTCATGCTGTTAAAATGGTTGATTTCGGGAAAGTGGGACATACACGCAGGGTGTTGATACAAAGACAATATGAGCCGCCACGAGAATTGCGATGACGGCGGTGATATCAAATTCTAAATCATCTCAGAAAATTGTGGCAATGGAAACGAGTGCTACAATAACAGAGGATTTACCATATCCTTATTCTCAAAGAGCCAGGGTCGAAACTGGTGATTTGGAGACAGGGGACCAGCAAGTTGATGAAGGCAGAGAAAACAATAGTGACACAACAAAGGCACTGCCAGTGGAGCTTCCCATTGTTTCGCTCACTTTGAACCTGCCAGGTTTACAGAGAGAGGCTGATGTAACATGTGATCAACATCAAACAACGGCACCATTGCGGAGATCACCACGACTGGCCCAAAAGGGCGTTTCAAATACTCATTAGTCTGGTATGGGCTATTTTTGCGTACTTCATAACATATTTAGATGATGAATTGGTTAATCTGGAATGTTAGGGGAATTGCTAATGAGCGAACAATTGCTAGTATTCGACAAGTAAAATCTATACATACATAAAAATTCTGGTCATTTTGGAGCTTATGATAGGACTTGATGAAATACATATGTACAGTAGAAGGCTGGGATTTGATTTCTGTTATGGGAACATTACAAGTAAAATATGGCTTATGTGGGATGGTGTTTTGGATGTGAATGTGGTAGGCGACATGGAACAGGTGGTTCATGTCCGGATTGACACTTTTTCTGGTATCCCGATTTATTGTTCTTTTATTTATGCAAAGTGTTCATATGTTCAACAGAGAGAATTATGGGATGAATTGCGCTCTTTTAATACACAGTTTGACCATCCATGGCTGATTGGTGGAGATTTCAATGTGGTTCTGCGATTAGATGAGAGTCAAGGTTCTGTCCCGGCAATGCTCCCTATTACTGAGTTCGGGGATGTGGTAAATGATTGTGGTCTTCTGGAAGTTCCAAGTTCGGGCAGCATATATACCTGGAGTAGGGAAGGGACTCGGTCATTACAACATAGGCTTGACAGGGTTCTTGTGAATACTAAATGGAATATGTAATTTCAGAGCACTCAAGTACACCACCAACCACGTACTGTTTCGGATCATTGTTCATTGCTAGTGAATATTCAGCAAACGGAAGGAAGAAGAGGATCGGCATTTCGATTTCAAGATATGTGGATTAAACATAAAGGTTTCCTTGAGGTTGTAAAGGAGAGTTGTATGGTGGATTTACAAAATTCTGGAATGTATAAACTTCATGGCAAACTCCATCGATTGAAGGCAAGGTTGAGTGCTTGGAATCGGGACATATTTGGAAATATACACACCAATTTGAGGGTGGTGATGGATGAGGTAGCAAGTCTAGAAGCGGTATATGACTTGAGCCCCAATTTGGAGAATTTGGCACTTCTGAATGAGGCAAAAGACAGATTTTTGGTGGCTCTAGATCATGAAGCTATTTTTTGGCGCCAAAAATCACGAATAAGGTGGATATCTGAGGGTGATGCTAACACACACTATTTTCATTCTTATTGTAGGAACACACAGAAGAGAATGCATATTGCCCAAATTGATGATGCAAATGGCCGAACACTAACAGACATGGAGGAGATTGGTGCAGTAGGGGGTGGATTTCTTCACTAAATCGCTACTGCAGACGATTGCAATCACTCCATGGATCCTCGGTTGCTAGCTAACATCCCGGAGTGGTCTCGGCTACCTCAAATAGAGAGTGAGCCGCCTTCTTAGTATGGAAGAAATCAAGTTGGTTGTTTTTGGATTAAGCCCAATAAGTGCCCCCGAGTCTCGACGGTTTTACGGGGCATTTTTTCCGGGTATGTTGGGACATTATTAGCGAGGATGTTGTTCGATCAGTATGTGACTTTTGGGCTGGTCTCTCCGTCCCCTAAAGTTATGACTAGTGCTTTCTTGGTTTTAATTCCGAAGGTGGACTGTCCAGGCAATTTTTCAGAATTTCGGCCAATATTCTTATGTAATTTCTCTAGCAAAATAATTTCAAAGGTCCTCGCTAATCGTCTTACTGGAGTTGTTACCGTCCCTTATCGGTTATAATCAATCTGGTTTTGTCGGTGGAAGGGTAATTACGGATAATATTCTTTTGGCATCTGAGATGGTGGAGTCTTTAAACAAAAAAGTAAGAGGAGGTAATATGATCGTCAAGTTGGATATGATGAAGGCCTTTGATTGTATATCCCATTCGTTCTTGATAGAGGTATTGCGAAGGTTTGGATTCAGCTCCAACTTTCTCCATATGGTTCGCAATCTACTTGAAAATAATTGGTTTTCTGTGCTAGTGAATGGATTTCCTTATGGGTTCTTTAAATCAAGTAGGGGAGTAAAGCAGGGGGATCCTCTGTCCCCTCTCCTTTTCATATTGGCTGCTAAGGTTTTCTCTAGGGGACTTAATCACTTGATGGGTATTAGATCGATTGAGCCATTCAATGTTCGGGGATCGAGCCATGTGGTCTCCTACCTTGCATATGCGGATGATGTAGTGATATTTCTAAATGGAGGTAAACGAGGTGTACAAGGCCTTATGAAATTCATCCATGATTATGAGGCATCAACGGGGCAAAGAATAAATGCTACAAAAAGTTCTTTCTACATCTCGGCCCCAACTGCTCTTAGTCATGTGAATATGCTACGTGATATCATGGGATTTCAGCAAGGTGACCTTCCTTTTATATATTTGGGATGCCCTCTATTTATAGGACGGCCCAAAGTGATCTATTTTACACAAGTGGTGGAAAAGATAGCCAAAAGAATAGAAGGCTGGCAGCACAAACTACTTGGTTTTGCGGGACGTTTGATACTTATTCACCATGTTTTGCTTTCGATGACTCTCTATATTTTGGCTTCCTCAAATACTCCAAAGAAAGTGCTGGATGACATCGAGAGATTAATGGCCAACTTTATGTGGGGGACAGTCGAGCATGGCAACAAACGACATTGGATGTCCCGAGGCGACTTTGTATGGATGTTGGACAAAAATGGTTTGGGGCTTTATTCATTACTGAAACCTTCAACAAGCTTTCTCTTGCAAGTTGTGGTGGAGATTCGAACCACAAATTCCCTATGGCGGGATTTCTTACTTGATCGATATTGTAATATTGTATCACATCTAACTCTGGTCGAGGTCAAAGCTACGGATTCCGCTGTTTGGAGACGAATGATGGGGGTGAAGCTAATATCAGAGCCTCATATTGGTGTATTAATCCGTGGAGGACAATTCTCATTTTGGCATGATAACTTCACTCTGTTTGGAAGTTTCGGTGACTGCTCCTGATGTGCAAGTCCGTGAAGTGCTTTGTCCATGAGGGCTGGTCCTCAACTTTGGGGAGACACTAACTTCGGAGCAGTTTAGACAATTGCCGCAAATAGTGCAAGGTGAGGGACAAGGCCGATGGATTTGGAAACCGGAATTGAGTGGAAAGTTCTCTATAACCTCTGCAATTAAAATTTTCCAGCCAGTTGTGGCAATTCAAGCTTCAAGGAAACTATGTTGGCAAGAGAAACTTCCTTTGGCTTTGAGCATTTTTATGTGGAAATTTCTTAATTGCTTTTTTTGCGTTTGATTTGGTTAGACAAAAAATGGGGTGTTTCCTTAGCATCACATTGTTTGTGTGGTCATAGTGAGGATAGTTTTGAGCATGTCTTTCCGGAATGTTCGATTGCGGAGTTACTTATGGCGTTATGTCTGTGGATTGGTGGGATATCCCTGGTCTACTTCGCATTGTGGTGACCCGTTGACGTTAATTAAAATGCTATGGGGTTTTGGGAAAGGGCGTTGGTGAGATATAAATATTGTTGTGTTTTGTGGAGTATGCTGGGTGTTATGGCGTGCTCGGTGCAGGTTCTACTATGATGGCCTAAAGACTGATGGTAGAGGTATTTTGCGGGAATGGGAGAGTTATATACGACCTATACTTGATTCTTTGGAGGGTTGTATGAGGCTTTTACGGCCAAGAGAGCACCGCCTTGGACTGTCCGGAGTTGGGTGCAGGTGGTTCGGTGGTTGGGATTGGGTTGTTCGGAGGAGGTGATCTTGAATGTGGATGGTGCGGCTAGGGGGAATCCTGGTATATCTGGTGCAGGTGGAGTAGCTCGAAAATGGTATGGCAAATTTCTGGCAGCTTTCCATCATTATTTGGAGACAACCTTACCAATATGGAGGCAGAAATGGAGTCTATAGTCCTCGGAATACAGATGATGCGGGACAGGGGATTACATAATTTTTTGATACAAAACAGATTCCAAGGCACTCGGTGATGCGATTTTTCGAGGATCCGTGACAAATTGGATGTTAGATACTTTATTTCAAAGATTATTGAGATTATTAAATGGCACTGCTGTTGTTCATATCTACCGAGAGGCGAACACTGTGGCAGATGGAATAGCAAATGAGGCGTGTGAACATAGAACGATACGTAGATATGAGGCTCTAAGTGATTTTCCTTGGCATATTAACGGTCTTTTTTGGTTGGATAAGCTTGGTATACCCACAATTAGACAGATAGCTCTTTGATTTTTTGCCATGTCGACTTATTTGATAAGGGCCACATACTTGTATATCTTCAGTTACAATTACCATCAATAAAATTCGATTTAAAAAAAAAAATAACTAGTAAAATTAATCGATTGTGTTTAAGGACAATAGTATATTCTTATTTCCATTAAAGATACAATAGAATAAGAAATCAATAAAAACAAAATTTGGAAAAAAAATTCGATGCTTTTAATTTTCGCATGGCCAAAGTGGACAAAAAATTATGCATCGCATCCCATTATATGCATTATAAAGGAGTGGAACTATTTAAATTATCATTTACGATAATCACAATATGTTTTAGTGCATCACCATCAATATGTTATGGGCAATATAAATTTCGTATGTAATATTTTATTTAACTCGGAAACCAAGTTTATAATTGACGATATCATTTAGCAACAAACATATATGTTCTTGTTCGACATTTACATGGACAACATGTGTTTTGGGCTTACAATTGACCTAAATTTGGGTGAACAAATTATTCATCAAACCTCTACAAAAAAATAAAACTATGTCTGGCATGAATGTTGTACCAATCTAGTCTCTCTCTTTTTTTCAATTTCCTTAAGATGTTAAAGTTCATATTCGAATTTCTGATCAAATCGAAACTGGTAGTCATCCACATTTTTAAAACCAATTTGTGGTTTGTGTTTGTGTTAGTGTCCAAATCGTTATTGTTTATCCTTGCACCATCCAAGTCTCACAACAACGTCTAAGAGGTTAGTTTAGATAAGGTAGAATGTTGGGATGTGACATGTCTTTGGCCAATAGAAACCTAATAGATCATAAGTATAACATTTGTTTAAATACTTTGGCCCTAAAAAATACCGCTGTACAGTTCTTCTAATTCATTTCTTGCACTTGAACCTAAATATTCTTTTTTCTGCATTGCTTGTGGCTTGCTCATTTTCCAAGACGTTTGAATGATTTTTGTCCTTTGTCAACATTTGCTTCATTCCTAGGTTCAAGTAAAGTGAGAGAGAGAGAGAGAGAGATAGATAAAATGAGGGAGGTTGAAATACGAAAAGATGGCTAAATCAAGATCGATTGTGAATTAAACAAACACAATGTAAAAGTTTAGTAAAAGGATGATAGTATAATATAATGCAACGTATACCGTTCTATTTTCCTCATTTCAAATGAAGAATATAAATTGGACGCGCCACTCGTTTATAATTACAAAATGATAAATAGAATATGAAGGAAACACTATTCTAAATAGAAATAAATGACAAAAGAAAAAGTACACGCCTGCCTTTTTCAATTTCAAAAATAGATAATTCAATTTTTAAACAAATGAAAAAAGTAAAATTTAGTCAATATTTGTTGTACATATATTTGAGTTATGTAATAGAGATTTAGAATGACATAGAGACTATAGAAAGAAACAATCTAACAATAATAAATGTAATTATTGTTATATTTTATCAAGACATGTTTTCAATGTCAAGATTATGATTCATTTTAGTTAGTCGTCACTTTTGCGAACTTGCACTTGAAATTTTCTTATTCTCAATCCTGTTTTGTTAATATTTTATGTTAAATGAGATTAGATAAATGTTAAAACTACTCTCACTTGATATTTTTTTATTTCAATTGTGGCCAAGCCTAAATATTTATGTATACTATTTGAATTGGAAAGGAAGATTTTTTAGAGAATGTATCCATATGGCGCAAAACTTCGTGCGTCATACGTGAAATAATGTTGAAGAACAAGTATTATAAGTATATAACCTAGTAAAATTAATCGATTGTGTTTAAGGACAATAGTATATTCTTATTTCCATTATAGATACAATAGAATAAGAAATCAATAAAAACAAAATTTGGAAAAAAAAATTCGATGCGTTTAATTTTAGCATGGCCAAAGTGGACAAAAAATTATGCATTATAAAGGAATGGAACTATTTAAATTATCATGTCCGATAATCACATTATATTTTCGTGAATCACCATCAATATGTTATGGACAACATAAATTTCGTACGTAATATTTTATTTAACTTGGAAACCAACTTTATAATTGACGATATCATTTAGCAACAAACATATATGTTCTTGTTCGACATTTGCATGGACAACATGTGTTTTGGGCTTACAATTGACCTAAATTTGGGTGAACAAATTATTCATCAAACCTCTACAAAAAAATAAAACTATGTCTGGCATGAACGTTGTACCAAAAAGGACCAATCTAGTCTCTCTCTTTTTTTCAATTTCCTTAAGCTGTCAAAGTTCATATTCGAATTTCCGATCAAATCGAAACTGGTATTCATCCACATTTTTAAAACCAATTCGTGGTTTGTGTTAGTGTTAGTGTCCAAATCGTTATTGTTTATCCTTGCGCCTTCCAAGTCTTACAACAACGTCTAAGAGGTTAGTTTAGATAAGGTAGAATGTTGGGATGTGACATGTCTCTGGCCAATAGAAACCTAATGGATCATAAGTATCACATTTGTTTAAATACTTTGGCCCTAAAAAATACCGCTGGATAGTTCTTCTAATTCATTTCTTGCACTTGAACCTAAATATTCTTTTTTCTGCATTGCTTGTGGCTTGCTCATTTTCCAAAACGTTTGAATGATTTTTGTCCTGTGTCAAAATTTGCTTCAATCCTAGGTTCAAGTAAAGTGAGAGAGAGAGAAACATATGGATAAAACGAGGGAGGTTGTGAAGGGATTCATGGGCGGAAACCCGTTCCAAATACCCATGAGTCCTCCCCTGAAGGATCCGCTCATACGTAAACGAATCGAAAAACAGCGAAAATTACTTACGTTTTCGGCTTAAAGGTAGTATCTTTCGGATGAGTGCTGCTGCCACCAAAAGCCTTCCCTTGCGGAATCGCTTGCTAGCTCTGAGTTTCTGAGTTTCGGGAATGTAGAAAGAAAAGAAGAGGAAAAATACAGAAATCTGATTTCGGGAATTGATTTGGTTTTTGCGGCTAAAAAAAACTTAACCTAGGGTTTCGGCCAAGAGAGGTTTATATAGGTTGTGAGAGTTTGTTTCTAAAACAACTCCCATGTCCTATCCACCTCTTTTGACAGTGGGAGTCTTCAACTCCCACGTCCCCTAGACATCTACTAGTAGTGGGAGTCTTTATCAGATAATAACTCCCACGTAATCCCAGTTAAAACCAAATACCAAAAATACCCCTCATTCTCTCTAATACGAAATAATAACAACTTTATTATTCTCAGAAAATAAATGTCAGATACAATGAACCTAGACACATTCTAGATTCATTGAATGCAGACATTAAGCTCGTTAGCTCGTCTATGCGTGTGACCACAGTAGGTTCATATCACAATGGCAATGAAAACATACTTAGTAGTAGTATGTGTTCATAAATCACAAGCGGTCCCTAGCAGGACATTGCGACTACCCAAAGTGAATGAATTTACGGTGGAACCTAATATCAATCCACTATTTAATCCCTTTGTCTCGCGATATCCTAATTAAGCATAAGGCATGGTAGTCGTCACCCTTATTAAGCTTAATTATATTTATGCTCGATCTCTAGGTAGACTGTTCCAACAAATAGTATCTGATAACCACTTTATCAAATACATTTGAGCACGGCCATGCATTTAGACAGTCTTTCCCTATCGAGGGGCCCATGGATCTCTCTCTCTAATAATAGAGAGGGACAAATTCCTTACAATGCCTCTCACATTCAAGCCATGATAGGGACGCTACATCCGATCATCGGTCGTATTGATTACTCGATTAAAAGCAACGTACGGTCGAAGTCAAAACGTGGCTCCATTCATGCTAGAATCAAATGGAGACATAAGGTCAAAGGATTCTAAAATAGTATTGAGGAAGTAATACTTATGACTAAGGACCATGAAGTATTACTTCTCTAACGGATCACGTCCAATACAATGTATCCCTATATATTGCATCTATGACATGATTTGTATTCATTACACATGATTAGTAAAACGTAATCCTCAATCAAACATCATACTAGTTTTATTTCATTGTAAAATAGATTACATAAAACTAGGGACAACTCGAATAGTAATTACATAAGCAAATGAGTTTTACTATCAAATCATGCATTTGATGTTCATAAGTAAAATTAACTATTCATATAAAATGCTCAAATAGATATAAAACGTACAACATATGCTAATGGTCCTAGGGCACTATTAACAATCTCCCACTTGCCCTAGGTCCAATCATACATGATCCGCAATCCCATTGACCTAGTATGACTCTCATGTTTAGGCTGTGGGAGTGGCTTGGTCAATGGATCTACAATGTCGTCGTCTGTATGAACTTTGCAAATACTAACGTCTCATCTGTCGATGATCTCTCTAATCAGATGGAAACGCCTTAGAATGTTTTTGGATCATTGGTGTGATCTAGGTTCCTTAGCTTGTGAAATGGCACATGTACTGTCACAATAGAGGTCCACTGGGTTCACAATGCTAGGGACGACACCTAGTTCATCAACAAACTTCTTGATCCAAACAGCTTCTTTATGTGCTTCGGAGGCAGCTAGATACTCAGCTTCTGTTGTAGAGTCGGCCACGGTTTCTTGCTTTGAGCTCTTCCAGCTCACAGCACCTCCACGCAAACAAAACACAAAACCAGATTGCGATCTATAATCATGTACGTCGGTTTGGAAGCTTGCGTCTGTGTAACCATTTACAACCAGACTTCCTTCATGACCTCCGTAAACTAAGAACATATCTTTAGTCCTTCTCAAGTACTTAAGAATGCTCTTGATTGCAGTCCAATGTGACTCTCCAGGGTCAGATTGATATCTGCTAGTCATACTTAAAGCAAATGAGACATCTGGGCCAGTGCATATCATGGCGTACATAATAGACCCAATGGCTGAAGCATATGGGATCTTACTCATGCGCTCTTGGTCCACCCTTGTGGAAGGTCATTGAGTTCTGCTGAGTTTAATGCCATGTGACATGGGCAAGAATCCCTTTTTGGATTCTTGCAAACTGAACCGTTTCAGTACTTTGTCAATGTATCCACTCTGGCTTAGGCCAATCATTTTGTTATATCTATCTCTATAGATTCTTATACCCAAAATGTCTGTAGCCTCACCTAAGTCTTTCATGGAAAAGCACTTCCCCAACCAAGCTTTTACGCTTTGTAATGTGGGGATGTCTTTTCCAATCAGTAAGATGTTATCCACATAAAGCACATGGAACACTACTGCATTATTAGTTACTTTCTTATAAACGCAAGGCTCGTCTTTGTTTTTGATGAAACCGAATTCTTTAATACGTTCATCAAAGCGACGATTCCAGCTTCGAGATGCTTGCTTCAATCCATAAATGGACCTTTGAAGCTTACACACTTTGCTAGGATTTGTTGGATCAACAAACTATTAGTAGTGCCCTAGGACCATTAGCACATGTTGTGCGTTCTGTTATCTTTTGAGCATGTAATTGAATAGTTAATTATGCTTTTGATTATCAAATGTGTGATTTGATAGTAAAACTCATTAGCTTATGTAATTACTATTCTAGAAGTCCCTAGTTTTATGTAATGCTTAATTACTATGAAATAAAACTAGTATGATTGTTGATTGATGATCTTGTTTTACTGATCATGTGTAATGGATACAAATCACATCATAGATGCAATATATGAGGGATACATTGTATTGGGACGTGATCCGTCGAGAAGTAATACTTCATGGTCCTAAGTCATAAGTATTACTTCCTCAATACTATTTTAGAATCCTTAGACCTTATGTCTTCATTGATTCTAGTATGAATGGAGCCACGTTTTGACTCGAGCGGGACGTTACTTGTAACAGAGTAATCAATACGATCGATGATCGGATGTAGTGTCCTATCATAGCTTGAATGTGAGAGACATTGTAAGGGAATTTGTCCCTCTCTATTATTAGAGAGAGATATCCATGGGCCTCGATAGGGAAAAGACTGTTTAAATGCATGGCAGTAGCTCAAAATGTATTTGATAAAGTGGTTATCAAATGCTATTTGTCAAAACAGATCTACCCGGAGATCGAGCATAAATACAATTAAGCTTAATAAGGGTGGCGACCACCATGCCTTATGCTTAATTAGGATATCGCGAGACAAAGGGATTAAATAGTGGATTGATATTAGGTTCCGTTGTATATTCATTCACTTTGGGTAGTCACAATGTCCTGCTAGGGGACCGCTTGTGATTTATGAACTCACACTACTACTAAGTGTGTTTTCATTGCCATTGTGATATGAACCTACGGGGTCACACGCATAGACGAGCTAACGAAGCTTCATGTCCAGATTCAATGAATCTAGAATGTGTCTAGGTTCATTGCATCCGACATTCACTTTTTCCCGAGAATAATAAAGTGTTATTATTCGAATTAGAGATAAGGGGCATTTTCGGTATAGCTGGGATTACGTGGGAGTCATTATCCGATAAAGACTCCCACTACAGCGAAGTCTAGAGCACGTGGGAGTTATGGACTCCCAGCGCCAAAAGAGGTTGAGAGGACGTGGGAGTCTAAGACTCCCACCGCTGCGATAGAAGTGGAGGGACGTGAGAGTTGGTTATGGGAACAAACTCTCACACCCTATATAATCATATCTCAGCCGAAACCCTAGACACACTTGATTTTCAGCCATAATCAACAAGAATACTCGAAATTAGATTTCGGAATTCCGCCTCCCCTTTTTCTCTCTAATTCCCAAAACTTCGAAAAACGAAGAGCTAGCAATCGCTGTCAGTATTCAGTCAGCGTGGATACCGGTAGAGGGACATTCCGCAAAGGGAAGTCAATCGATGGCAAGAATACATCCAAGAAACGCCAATCTCCATTCAAGAAGTAGCTTCTTGAATCCAAAACCGTAAGTTTTTTTCTTGCTGTTTCTTGCTGTTTTCGAATTGTTTCATATGAGCGGATCCTTCAGGGGAGGATCCATGGGTGTTTGGAACGAGTTTCCGCCCATGAATCCCTTCACAAACCCCTCAGGTTGTGTCATATACACATCCTCGAGAAGATTTCCATTAAGAAATGCAGTCTTAACATCCATTTGCCATATCTCATAGTTATAATATGCGGCTATGGCAAGTAAAATCCTAATAGACTTTATCATAACGACATGATAAAAGGTTAGCGGGACCGCCGTCTGCGTCGCCCCGATTCGTCGCTCCCCCCGAATTAAGACTTTGTGTATGATTTCATTGTGCTTTATGTGATACTAGCATGGTGAATAGCATGGCCTACTATACCCCTTGTTTTACATATTTTGATTGTAATTTTATAATACGACCTGCGAGTCGTTTTTCAATGTTGTAAAATTGTAATCGCTTCATTAGATTAGCTTTACTGCTTTACATTGAAGGCTGGGTATGCCCATGCAAATATGTAACAAGGCTGGAGGTACAAGATCGAAGACATTATCCATGAGATGGATTTTGACCTAGATTGACCCTTGACTCCCACAAGGCTCGTGGGAGTCATTATAGGAATAGGCCATGCTATATCACATTTACTTTTTCGCTTCATAACTCGCGTGTGATGTTTATTTTATGTCTGGATGGATTTAATTTTGAACGTCACATTAAATGGTTTTAATTAAGTCTTAAAGTGCCTACCATAACCTAAGCACTCCATGAGCTTGGATCATCATTATGTCTGGTTGCCAAAGCAACGGATAAGTGGTTATCTAGGCAAGAGGAGATGGGAAAATAGTGATTTCCATATGCTTAGACATGGTTCGACTTAACTAGGCTATCAAAATAGTTTTGGGCCTAGGGCATAAAATGGGAAATAGCCGGGACATATAGATGTCAATCCCATTAGATGATTTTACTATAATTGTGGGTGTTAAGCCAAAGCTTTCCTATAACTATTGTAAAATGTTTTTCCCCACTATTATCAAGTGTTGAAATTGTGGAAAATGTTTTTGCTCAAAAACTAATAACTTTGCAATTAACTTAATGTAGATAATGGCAACCAATTCATCACACAATTCACTGCGATCAATCCTTGAGAAGGAAAAACTAAGCGGGACCAATTTCCTTGATTGGGCCCGCAACTTAAGGATTGTCCTTAGCGGGGAAAGAAAAGTCATACGTTCTTGAAACGGACATTCTCGAACAGACTCGAAAATAACGCCCCTAGAGCTCTAAGAGATGCTTGGAAGAAGCATTTCGATGACTCTAACGATGTGACTTGTCTCATGTTAGTCACAATGAGCCCTGACCTTCAAAAGCAGTTTGAAGGAGTTGAGGCTTTCCAGATGATGGGCCAGCTCAAGGAAATGTTCCAAGAGCAAGCTCGTCATGAAAGATTCCTCACAACTAAGGCGTTAAATAGTTGCAAAATGGCCTCCGGAACCTCTCGTGAGTGCACACGTTCTTAAGATGAAGGGCTATTTTGACCAACTTGAGAAGCTTGGAGCTCCCCTGTAAGTCATGACATGGCCACGAGATATGATCTTAGGCTCCCTCCCACCGGGAGTATGACCAATTCATTATGAACTTCAACATGCATGCCATGGAGAAGACCATACATGAAATACACGGGATGCTCAAGCAGCTGAGTCGAACATTAAGAAGACCCCCGAAGTCTTAATGGTTCAAAAAGGGAATTTCAAGAAGAAAGGCAAGGGAAAGCCCATGGCTAAGAGAGGCAAAGGCAAAGGCAATGACAAGCCCAAGCCCCGACCCAAAGCCAAGGCACCAAAGGAGGGAGTTTGCTTCCATTGTGGCGAACCGGGCCATTGGAAAGCAGAGCTGCAAACTCTACTTGGAAGAGAAGAAAAAAGGGAAAGACCGGTTTGATTTGTCTCTCCGGTATTTATGTTATAGAAATTAACATGTCTGCTCCTACTTCATGGGTATTAGATACCGGTTGTGGATCTCACATTTGTGCAAATGTGAAGGGGGTTCAAAAGGAGTAGATCACCGGCAAAAGAGAAGTGGACCTCGAGTAGCCAACGGAGCAAGAGTTGTTCTTTGTAGCTACGGGGGACATTTAATTTAGTTTTGCCAAGTGGCCTTATCATAGAACTAGATAATTGTTTGTATGTTCCAACTTTGAGTAGGAATATTATTTCGAGTTTCTTGTTTGGATATTGAAGGTTTTTGAATTAAGTATTATGAATAAAATTTGCACCATTCATAAAGATCGTATCTTTTATGGAGATGCCTCTTTGATGAATGGGCTTTATATTCTTAACCTCGATGATTCCATTAAAAGGCCCATCTATAACATTAATACTAAAAGGTTTAAATCAAATGACTTAAACCAAACCTACTTTTGGCACTGTCGTTTGGGCCACATAAACGAGAAACGCATATCAAAACTCCATACGAGATGGAATTTTAACATCATTTGACTTAGAGTCTTATGAGACGTGTGAATCTTGCTTGTTGGGCAAAATGACTAAAGCTCCCTTTACTTGGACAAAGTGAGAGAGCTTCCGATTTGTTGGGCCTCATACATACGGATGTTTGTGGACTAATGAACACAAGTGCTAGAGGAGGGTTTCGATACTTTCATCACATTCACGGATGATTTCGAGTAGATATGGCTACGTCTATCTAATGAAACATAAATCGAATCTTTTGGAATATTCAAAGAATTTCAAAATGAAGTACAAAATCAACTTGGTAAAAGTATTAAGATACTTGATCGGATCGAGGTGGCGAATACCTTAACCAAGAGTTTGTGAACATCTTAGTGGTTGTGGGAACTGTTTCACAATTAACTCCTCCCGGCACACCACAATGGAATGGCGTGTCGGAAACGGAGGAATCGCACCTTATTAGATATGGTTCGATCTATGATGAGTCAAACAAGTCTTCCAATTTCCTTTTGGGGGCTACGCCCTTGAAAACTGCTGCATTTATATTAAATAGAGTTCCTTCTAAAGCGGTTCGAAAAACTCCATATGAGATATGGGTAGGGAAAGCGACCTAGTTTGTCATTTCTCAAAATTTGGGGATGCGAGGCGTATGTAAGACGCTTGTTATCCGATAAACTCGCCCCTAAATCGACAAATGTTTGTTTGTGGGATATCCTAAAGAAACTAAAGGATATTACTTCTATCTTCCATCGAGAGAACAAAGTGTTTGTTGCTCGTAATGGTGTATTCCTTGAAAGGGAATTTATTTCCAAAGAGGATAGTGGGAGTAAGATCCATCTTGAGGGAAATTCAAAATCCCCAAACAACATCCGAACCAACTTTAGAAGTTCAAGCAAGCTCACGTGCGATACTCGAGCTTCAATCTTTGACACAAGGCCCCGAGGAGGTCGAGTCGGGTACATCAACGACTCGAGAGATATGGATTTCTCGTGATCGGTGATCATCGAGTTGAACTGATTGATCAAGATGAACCCACTACCTACAAAGAGGCAATTCAGTAGTTACGAGTCGGATAAGTGGCTAGAAGCTATGAAGTCCGAGATGCAATCCATGTACGACAACCAAGTATGGACTTTGGTTGACCCACCCGAAAGGGTGCAAGGTCATTGATAACAAATGGTGTTATAAAAAAGAAGACCGACATGGATGGTAATGTACACACTTTTAAATCACGACTAGTAGTTAAAGGTTATAGACAAGTTCATGGTATTGACTATGACGAAACCTTTTCCCCTGTTGTGATGATAAAGTCAATTAGGATTTTACTTGCCATAGCCGCATATTATGACTATGAGATATGGCAAATGGATGTTAAGACTGCGTTTCTTAACGAAACCTTCTCGAGGATGTGTATATGACACAACCTCGAGGGGTTTGTTGATCCAACAAATCCTAGCAAAGTGTGTAAGCTTCAAAGGTCCATTTATGGATTGAAGCAAGCATCTCGAAAAGCTGGAATCGTCGCTTTGATGAGCGTATTAAAGAATTCGGTTTCATCAAAAAGCGAAGACGAGCCTTGTGTTTATAAGAAAGTAACTAATAATGCAGTAGTGTTCCTTGTGCTTTACGTGGGACGACATCTTACCGATTGGAAATGACATCCCCACATTACAAAGTGTCAAAGCTTGGTTGGGGAAGTGCTTTTCCATGAAAGACTTAGGCGAGGCTACATACATTTTGGGTATTAGAATCTATAGAGATAGATCTAACAAAATGATTGGCTCTGAGCGAGTGGATACATTGACAAGGTGCTTGAAGCGGTTCGGTTTGCAAGACTCCAAAAGGGATTCTTGCCCATGTCACATGGCGTTAAACTTCAGCGAGAACTCAAGGACCTTCCACAAGGGAGGACCAAGAGCGCATGAGTAAGATCCCATATGCTTCGGCCATTGGGTCTATTATGTACGCCATGATATGCACTCGCTTGAATGTCTCATTTGCTTTAAGTATGACTAGCGAGATATCAATCGACCACAGTGAGTCACATTGGGACTGCAGATCAAGAGCATTCTTAAGTACTTGAGAAGGACTAAAGATATGTTCTTAGTTTACGGAGGTCGGGAAGGAAGTCGGTAGTAAATGGTTACACAGACGCGAAAGCTTCAGGACCGAGCGTAGATGATTTTAGATCGCGATCTGGTTTTGTGTTTTGTTTGAATGGAGGTCTTGTGAGCTGGAAGAGCTCAAAGCAAGAAACCGTGGCCGACTCTACAAATGTAGTCGAGTATCTAGTGCCTCTGCAAGCGACTAAAGAAGGCTGTTTGGATCGGGGAAGTTTGTTGATGAACTAGGTGTCGTCCCCTAGCATTGTGAACCCAGTGGACCTCTATTGTGATAGCACGGCGCCATTTCACAAGCTAAGGAACCTAGATCTCACCAACGATCCAAACACATTCTCGAAAGCGTTTCCATCCGATCGAGTGATCATCGAAAGAGGAGACGTTAGTATTTGCAAAGTTCATACAGACGACAACATTGCAGATCCATTGACCAAGCCACTCCCACAGCCTAAACATGAGAGTCATACTAGGTCAATGGGATTGAGGATCATGTATGATTGGAACTAGGGCAAGTGGGAGATTGTTAGTAGTGCCCTAGGACCATTAGCACATGTTGTGCGTTCTGTTATCTTTTGAGCATGTAATTGAATAGTTAATTATGCTTTTGATTATCAAATGTGTGATTTGATAGTAAAACTCATTAGCTTATGTAATTACTATTCTAGAAGTCCCTAGTTTTATGTAATGCTTAATTACTATGAAATAAAACTAGTATGATTGTTGATTGATGATCTTGTTTTACTGATCATGTGTAATGGATACAAATCACATCATAGATGCAATATATAGGGATACATTGTATTGGACGTGATCCGTCAGAGAAGTAATACTTCATGGTCCTAAGTCATAAGTATTACTTCCTCAATACTATTTTAGAATCCTTAGACCTTATGTCTTCATTGATTCTAGTATGAATGGAGCCACGTTTTGACTCGATCGGACGTTACTTGTAACAGAGTAATCAATACGACTGATGATCGGATGTAGTGTCCTATCATAGCTTGAATGTGAGAGACATTGTAAGGAATTTGTCCCTCTCTATTATTAGAGAGAGATATCCATGGGCCCCTCGATAGGGAAAGACTGTTTAAATGCATGGCCGTGCTCAAATGTATTTGATAAAGTGGTTATCAAATGCTATTTGTCGAAGCAGATCTACCCGGGAGATCGAGCATAAATACAATTAAGCTTAATAAGGGTGACGACCACCATGCCTTATGCTTAATTAGGATATCGCGAGACAAAGGGATTAAATAGTGGATTGATATTAGGTTCCGTTGTATATTCATTCACTTTGGGTAGTCACAATGTCCCTGCTAGGGACCAGCTTGTGATTTATGAACTCACACTACTACTAAGTGTGTTTTCATTGCCATTGTGATATGAACCTACTGAGGGTCACACGCATAGACGAGCTAACTGAGCTTCATGTCAGATTCAATGAATCTAGAATGTGTCTAGGTTCATTGCATCCCGACATTCACTTTTTCCCGAGAATAATAAAGTGTTATTATTCGAATTAGAGATAAGGGGGCATTTTCGGTATAGGCTGGGATTACGTGGGAGTCATTATCCGATAAAGACTCCCACTACCAGCCAGAAAGTCTAGAGCACGTGGGAGTTATGGACTCCCACCGCCAAAAGAGGTTGAGAGGGACGTGGGAGTCTAAGACTCCCACTCGCTGATAGAAGTGGAGGGACGTGAGAGTTGGTTATGGGAACAAACTCTCACACCCTATATAATCATATCTCAGCCGAAACCCTAGACACACTTGATTTTCAGCCAGCAATCAACAAGAATACCCGAAATTAGATTTCGAATTCCGCCTCCCCTTTTCTCTCTAATTCCCAAAACTCGAAAAAGCGAAGAGCTAGCAATCGCTGTTCGTATTCGATCGCGTGGATACCGGGTAGAGGGACATTCCGCAAAGGGAAGTCAATCGATGGCAGCAATACATCCAAGAAACGCCAATCTCCATTCAAGAAGTAGCTTCTTGAATCCAAAACCGTAAGTTTTTTTTTCTTGTCGTTTCTTGCTTTGTTTTTGAATTGTTTCATATGAGCGGATCCTTCAGGGGAGGATCCATGGGTGTTTGGAACGAGTTTCCGCCCATGAATCCCTTCACAAACCCCTCAGGTTGTGTCATATACACATCCTCGAGAAGATTTCCATTAAGAAATGCAGTCTTAACATCCATTTGCCATATCTCATAGTTATAATATGCGGCTATGGCAAGTAAAATCCTAATAGACTTTATCATAACGACATGAGAAAAGGTTTCGTCATAGTCAATACCATGAACTTGTCTATAACCTTTAACTACTAGTCGAGATTTAAAAGTGTGTACATTACCATCCATGTCAGTTTTCTTTTTGCAACACCATTTGTTATCAATGACCTTACACCCTTCGGGTGGGTCAACCAAAGTCCACACTTGGTTATCATACATGGATTGCATCTCAGACTTCATAGCTTCTAGCCACTTATATGACTCGGAGATACGAATTGCCTCTTTGTAGGTAGTGGGTTCATCTTGATCAATCGGTTCAACTCGATGATCATCGATCCACGAAATCCATATATCTCGAGTCGTTGATGTACCCGACTCGACCTCCTTGGGCCTTGTGTCAAAGATTGAAGCTCAGTATCAGCATGTGAGCTAGTTTGAACTTCCAAAGTTGGTTCAGATGTTGTTTGGGGATCTTGAATTTCCTCAAGATGGATCTTATTCCCACTATGCTCTTTGGAAATAAATTCCCTTTCGAGGAATAAACCATTACGAGCAACAAACACTTTGTTCTCTGATGGAAGATAGAATTAATATCCTTTAGTTTCTTTAGGATATCCCACAAACAAACACTTGTCAGATTTAGGGCGAGTTTATCAAATAACAAGCGTTTTACATACGCCTCACATCCCCAAATTTTGAGAAATGACAAAATAGGTCGTTTCCCTGTCCATATCTCATATGCAGTTTTCTGAACCACTTTAGAAGGAACTCTATTTAATATAAATGCAGCAGTTTCTAGGGCGTAGCCCCAAAAGGAAATTGGAAGACTTGTTTGACTCATCATAGATCGAACCATATCTAGTAAGGTGCCATTCCTCCGTTCTGATACACCATTCCATTGTGGTGTGCCAGGAAGAGTTAATTGCGAAACAATTCCACAACCCCTAAGATGTTCGTCAAACTCTTGGTTAAGATATTTTTTTCACCTCGATCTGATCGAAGTGTCTTAATACTTTTACCAAGTTGATTTTGTACTTCATTTTGAAATTCTTTGAATCTTCCAAAAGATTCTGATTTATGTTTCATTAGATAGACGTAGCCATATCTACTGAAATCATCTGTGAATGTAATGAAGTACTGGAACCCACTTCTAGCACTTGTGTTCATTGGTCCACAAACATCTGTATGTATGAGGCCCAACAAATCAGAAGCTCTCTCACTTTGTCTAGTAAAGGGAGCTTTAGTCATTTTGCCTAACAAGCAAGAATCACAAGTCTCATAAGACTCTAAGTCAAATGATGTCAAAATTCCATCTGAATGGAGCTTTGATATGCGTTTCTCATTTATGTGGCCCAAACGACAGTGCCAAAAGTAGGTCTGGTTTAAGTCATTCGATTTAAACCTCTTAGTATTAATGTTATAGATGGGCCTTTTAATGGAATTATCTAGTTAAGAACATAAAGCCCATTCATCAAAGAGGCATCTCCATAAAAGATACGATCTTTATGAATGGTGCAAATTTTATTCATAATATTTAATCCAAAACCTTCAATATCCAAACAAGAAACTGAAATAATATTCCTACTCAAAGTTGGAACATAAAGACAATTATTCAGTTCTATAATAAGGCCACTTGGCAAAACCAAATTAAATGTCCCGGTAGCTACAACAACAACTCTTGCTCCGTTCGCTACTCTCAGGTCCACTTCTCCTTTTGCCAGTGATCTACTCCCTTTGAATCCCTGCACATTTGCAGAAATGTGAGATCCACAACCGGTATCTAATACCCACGAAGTAGGAGCAGACATGTTAATTTCAATAACATAAATACCTGGAGAGACAGTCAAACTGGTCATTCCCTGTTTCTTCTCTTCCAAATAGAGCTTGCAGTTCCGTTTCCAATGACCTGGTTCATTGCAATGGAAGGCTTGGGCTTGTCATTGCCTTTGCCTTTGCCTTTCTTGGCCATGGGCTTTCCCTTTCCTTTCTTCTTGAAATTCCCCTTTTGAACCATTAAGACTTCAGGGGTCTTCTTAATGTTCAGTTCAGCCTACTTGAGCATCCCGTGTATTTCATGTATGGTCTTCTCCATGGCATGCATGTTGAAGTTCATAACAAATTGGTCATACTCCGGTGAGAGTGAGCCCAAGATCATATCTGTGGCCATGTCATGACCTACGGGAGCCTCAAGTTTCTCAAGTTGGTCAAAATAGCCCTTCATCTTAAGAACATGTGCACTTACGGAGGTGCCAGGGGCCATTTTGCAACTATTTAACGCCTTAGTTGTGAGGAATCTTTCATGACGAGCTTGTTCTTGGAACTTTTCCTTGAGCTGGCCCATCATCTGGAAAGCCTCAACTCCTTCAAACTATTTTTGAAGGTCAGTGCTCATTGTGACTAACATGAGACAAGTCACATCGTTAGAGTCATCAAAATGCTTCTTCCAAGCATCTATTTCAGCTCTAGGGGCGTTGTTTGCAGGCTGTTCGGGAATGTCCAGTATCAAGAACGTCATGCTTTCTTTCTCGCTAAGGACAATCCTTAAGTCGCGGGCCCAATCAAGGAAATTGGTCCCGCTTAGTTTTTCCTTCTCAAGGACAGATCGCAATGAATTGTGTGAAGTTTTGGTTGCCATTATCTACATTGAATTATTTGCAAAGTTATTAGTTTTGAGCAAAAACATTTTCCACAATTTCAACACTTGATAATAGTGGGGAAAAACCATTTTACAATATTTATAGGAAAGGTTTGGCTTAACACCCACAATTAAAGTAAAATCATCTAATAGGAATGACATCTATATGTCCCGGCTTTTTCCCATTTTATGCCCTAGGCCCAAAACTATTTTGATAGATTAGTTAAGTCGAACCATGTCTAAGCATATGGAAATCACTATTTTCCCATCTCCTCTTACCTAGATAACCACTTATACATTTGCTTTGTAGCGAGACATAATGATGATCCAAGCTCATGGAGTGCTTAGGATATGGTAGGCATTTTTTAAGACTTAATTAAAACGTTCGGTTTGAATAAGACAGTAAAAATGTGTAATACAATTATACAAGCATCTCATGCAATATATAAAGCATAAAAATTAAACGTGAGATAGCATGGCATAATCCTATGATGACTCCCACGAGCCTTGTGGGAGCCAAGGGTCAATCTAAGTCAGTATCCATCTCATGGACAAAGTCTTCGATCCGAGCATCCACCGACCTTGTTACATAGTTGCATGGGCATACCCAGACCTTTAATGTAAAGCGATAAAGCTAATCTAAGAAAGCGATTACAATTTTACAACGTTGAAAAAGCGGCTCGTGAGCCATATTATAAAATTACAACCCAAAAAATATGTAAAACAAGGGGTATAGTAGTCCATGCTATTCACCATGCTAAAAATCACATAAAGCACAATGAAATAAACAACGAGTACATACACAAAGTCTTAAATCGGGGAGCAGCGAATCTGCGCACGCTAGACGGCAGCGGCCCCCTGCGAGAGTCGGGGCGCTAATCGATTCTATATCGGCTCATCGAATGAGTTTTTCTGTCCCTATTTACCCCTCAATTGCCTTTCTTACATAATCAGATTATGCATTGGTTAATCGAATTAACGGCGGGGAGACATACGGTTTATGCGTAATAATCGAATTAATCCAATTAATTACATATTCACAGATACAGTTTATGCAGAATATCGTATTAATCACACATTAGCAGTTCATGCATTAATCAGATTAACATAAACAGTTTATGTCGAATAATCGGATTAATAACATCTGTTCATTCAATATAATCGAATTAAAACAGTTTATGCATAGCAGGATATACAGAAACATGTAGGCAGATTATCCGAAATCAGTTTATGCAAATATCATATATATTTAACAAAAGATACAATCTTTTCTGTTTTCACACATACACATTCCAAAGCAAAATGGATAGTGTTATGATGTGATTAACAATACGAATTCGAATCGTATGAGCAAGGCTCTGATACCACTAAAGGGATTCATGGGCGGAAATTTGTTCCAAACACTCATGAGTCCTCCCCTAAAGGATCCGCTCATACGTAAACGAATCGAAAAACAGCGAAAATTACTTACGTTTTCGGCTTAAAGGTTGTATCTTTCGGATGAGTGCTGCTGCCACCAAAAGCCTTCCCTTGCGGAATCGCTTTCTACCGGTATCCACGCGGCCAAAGCGAGCAGCGATTGCTAGCTCTTCGTTTCTGAGTTTCGGGAATGTAGAAAGAAGAGAAGAGGAAAAATCCAGAAATCTGATTTTGGGAATTGACTTGGTTTTTGCACCTCAAAAAAAACTTAACCTAGGGTTTCGGCCAAGAGAGGTTTATATAGGTTGTGAGAGTTTGTTTCTAAAACAACTCCCACGTCCTATCTACCTCTTTTGACAGTGGGAGTCTTCAACTCCCACGTCCCCTAGACATCTACTGGTAGTGGGGAGTCTTTATCGGATAATAACTCCCACGTAATCCCAGTTAAAATCAAATACCAAAAATACCCCTCATTCTCTCTAATACGAAATAATAACAACTTTATTATTCTTAGAAAATAAATGTCAGATACGATGAACCTAGACACATTTTAGATTCATTGAATCTGGACATGAAGCTCGTTAGCTCGTCTATGCGTGTGACCCTGTAGGTTCATATCACAATGGCAATGAAAACATACTTAGTAGTAGTATGTGTTCATAAATCACAAGCGGTCCCTAGCAGGACATTGCGACTACCCAAAGTGAATGAATTTACGGTGGAACCTAATATCAATGCACTATTTAATGCATTTGTCTCGCGATATCCTTTTTTTTTTCAATAAAGCCACCAGCGTGGTGGGGCGGACCCCCGTTTTATTAATAATTGCCAAATCGGCAGAAGTGATGAGAGGGGGACATAAAACCTGACCTCCCAATACAAATATGCAAAAGTGCAACCTTGAGCATTTATATATATGCGCAAGGATGAGACAATATATGGCTAAACTAATATGCAAAGCAGTAAAGCTATACAATACTAGTATTCATCAAATCTAAAAAGCTAAGGAATTTATCCTTTGATTTTTCGTAGATATGGAGTTCCTGCTTGATCAAGGAGACACTTACCCCTAGTGATACGAGGTAGTGACGAAAACTGTGAATAAACCACCGTATTTCGAGAGTCACACGCTTCATTTGCCAAACTGTCCGCGACCTGGTTCACTTCCCTGTAAATATGGTGAACTCTTGCAGAATCGGAAATGCGGAGTAAACATTGAAAAAGAGAATCAAGCTTCCAAGAAGAAGCATAAGGCATGATAGTCGTCACCCTTATTAAGCTTAATTATATTTATGCTCGATCACTAGGTAGACTGTTCCAACAAATTGTATTTGATAACCACATTATCAAATACATTTAAGCACGGCCATGCATTTAGACAGTCTTTCCCTATCGAGGGGCCCATTGATATCTCTCTCTAATAATAGAGAGGGACAAATTCCTTACAATGCCTCTCACATTCAAGCCATGATAGGACGCTACATCCGATCATTAGTCGTATTGATTACTCGATTAAAAGCAACGCATCGGTCGAAAGTCAAAAGCGTGGGCTCCATTCATGCTAGAATCAAATGGAGACATAAGGTCAAAGGATTCTAAAATAGTATTGAGGAAGTAATACTTATGACTAAGGACCATGAAGTATTACTTCTCTAACGGATCACGTCCAATACAATGTAGCCCTATATATTGCATCTATGATATGATTTGTATTCATTACACATGATTAGTAAAACGTAATCATCAATCAAACATCATACTAGTTTTATTTCGTTGTAAAATAGATTACATAAAACTAGGGACAACTAGAATAGTAATTACATAAGCAAATGAGTTTTACTATCAAATCACGCATTTGATAAGCAAAATTAACTACTCATATGAAATGCTCAAATAGATATAAAATGTACAAAATATGCTAATGGTCCTAGGGCACTACTAACAGGTTGAAATACGAAAAGATGGCTAAATCAAGATCGATTGTGAATTAAACAAACACAATGTAAAATTTTAGTAAAAGGATGATAGTATAATATGATGCAACACAGACCGTTCTATTTTCCTAATTAAAAAATAAAGAATATAAATAGAACGCGCCCCTCGTTTATATTTATAAAATGATAAATAGAATATGAAGGAAACACTATTCTAAATAGAAATAAATGACAAAAAGAAAAAGAACACACCTGCCTTTTTCAATTTCAAAAATAGATAATTCAATTTTTAAACAAATGGAAAAAGTAAAATTTAGTCAATATTTGTTGTACATATATTTGAGTTATGTAATAGAGAATTAGAATGACATAGAGACTATAGAAAGAAACAATCTAACAATAATAAATGTAATTATTGTTATATTTTATCAAGACATGTTTTCAATGTCAAGATTGTGATTCATTTTAGTGAATAAATGATTCGTTTTAGTTAGTCGTCACTTTTGCGAACTTGCACTTGAAATTTTCTTATTCTCAATCTGTTTTGTTAATATTTTATGTTAAATGAGATTATATAAATGTTAAAACTACTCTCACTTGATATTTTTTTTATTTCAATTGTGGCCAAGCCTAAATATTTATGTATACTATTTGAATTGGAAAGGAAGAATTTTTAGAGAATGTATCCATATGGTGCCTAACTTCGTGCGTCATACGTGAAATAATGTTGAAGAACAAATATTAAAATTATATAACCTAGTAAAATTAATCGATTGTGTTTAAGGACAATAGTATATTCTTATTTCCATTAAAGATACAATAGAATAAGAAATCAATAAAAACAAAATTTGGAAAAAAAATTCGATGCGTTTAATTTTAGCATGGCCAAAGTGGACAAAAAATTATGCATCGTATCCCTATATATGCATTATAAAGGAGTTGAATTATTTAAATTATCATGTCCGATAATCACATTATATTTTCGTGCATCACCATCAATATGTTATGGACAATATAAATTTCGTATGTAATATTTTATTTAACTCGGAAACCAACTTTATAATTGACGATATCATTTAGCAACAAACATATATGTTCTTGTTCGACATTTACATGGACAACATGTGTTTTGGGCGAACAAATTATTCATCAAACCTCTACAAAAAAATAAAACTATGTCTGGCATGAACTTTGTACCAAAAAGGACCAATCTAGTCTCTCTTTTTTTTTCAATTTCCTTAAGCTGTCAAAGTTCATATTCGAATTTCCGATCAAATTGAAACTGGTAGTCATCCACATTTTTAAAACCAATTCGTGGTTAGTGTTTGTGTTAGTGTCCAAATCGTTATTGTTTATCCTTGCGCCTTCCAAGTCTCACAACAACGTCTAAGAGGTTAGTTTAGATAAGGTAGAATGTTGGGATGTGACATGTCTCTGGCCAATAGAAACCTAATAGATCATAAGTATCACATTTGTTTAAATACTTTGGCCCTAAAAAATACCGCTGGATAGCTCTTCTAATTCATTTCTTGCACTTGAACCTAAATATTCTTTTTTCTGCATTGCTTGTGACTTGCTCATTTTCCAAAACGTTTGAATGATTTTTGTCCTGTGTCAACATTTGCTTCATTCCTAGGTTCAAGTAAAGTGAGAGAGAGAGAGAGAGAGAGAGAGAGAGAGAGAAAGGTATGGATAAAACGAGGGAGGTTGAAATACGAAAAGATGGCTAAATCAAGATCGATTGTTAATTAAACAAACACAATGTAAAATTTTAGTAAAAGGATGATAGTATACTATAATGCAACGCATACTGTTCTATTTTCCTTATTTCAAATGAAGAATATAAATAGAACGAGCCCCTCGTTTATAATCATAAAATGTAAATAGAATATGAAGGAAACACTATTCTAAATAGAAATAAATGACAAAAAGAAAAAGAACACACCTGCCTTTTTCAATTTCAAAAATAGATAATTCAATTTTTAAACAAATGAAAAAAGTAAAATTTAGTCAATATTTGTTGTACATATATTTGAGTTATGTAATAGAGAATTAGAATGACAAAGAGACTATAGAAAGAAACAATCTACCAATAATAAATGTAATTATTGTTATATTTTATCAAGACATGTTTTCAATGTCAAGATTATGATTCATTTTATTTTATTTTTTTGGAATAAATGATTCATTTTAGTTAGTCGTCACTTTTGCGAACTTGCACTTGAAATTTTCTTATTCTCAATCCTGTTTTGTTAATATTTTATGTTAAATGAGATTATATAAATGTTAAAACTACTCTCACTTGATATTTTTTTATTTCAATTGTGGCCAAGCCTAAATATTTATGTATACTATTTGAATTGGAAAGGAAGATTTTTTAGAGAATGTATCCATATGGTGCAAAACTTCGTGCGTCATACGTGAAATAATGTTGAAGAACAAGTATTAAAATTATATAACCTAGTAAAATTAATCGATTGTGTTTAAGGACAATAGTATATTCTTATTTTCATTAAAGATACAATAGAATAAGAAATCAATAAAAACAAAATTTTGAAAAAAAATTCGATGCGTTTAATTTTAGCATGGCCAAAGTGGACAAAAAATTATGCATCGTATCCCTATATATGCATTATAAAGGAGTGGAATTATTTAAATTATCATGTCCGATAATCACATTATATTTTCGTGCATCACCATCAATATGTTATGGACAATATAAATTTCGTATGTAATATTTTTATTTAACTCGAAACCAACTTTATAATTGACGATATCATTTAGCAACAAACATATATGTTCTTGTTGGACATTTACGTGGACAACTTGTGTTTTGGGCATAGAATTGACCTAAATTTGGGTGAACAAATTATTCATCAAACCTCTACAAAAAAAATAAAACTATGTACTGCATGAACGTTGTACCAAAAAGGACCAATCTAGTCTCTCTCCTTTTTTCAATTTCCTTAAGTCGTCAAAGTTCATATTCGAATTTCCGATCAAATCAAAACTGGTAGGCATCCACATTTTTAAAACCAATTCGTGGGTTGTGTTTGTGTTAGTGTCCAAATCGTTATTGTTTATCCTTGCGCCTTCCAAGTCTCACAACAACGTCTAAGAGGTTAGTTTAGATAAGGTAGAATGTTGGGATGTGACATGTCTCTGGCCAATAGAAACCTAATAGATCATAAGTATCACATTTGTTTAAATACTTTGGCCCTAAAAAATACCGCTGGATAGTTCTTCTAATTCATTTCTTGCACTTGAACCTAAATATTCTTTTTTCTGCATTGCTTGTGACTTGCTCGTTTTCCAAAACGTTTGAATGATTTTTGTCCTGTGTCAACATTTGCTTCATTCCTAGGTTCAAGTAAAGTGAGAGAGAGAGAGAGAGAGAGGGAAAGGTATAGATAAAACGAGGGAGGTTGAAATACGAAAAGATGGCTAAATCAAGATCGATTGTGAATTAATAAAAAACACAATGTAAAATTTTAGTAAAAGGATGATAGTATACTATAATACAACGCATACCATTCTATTTTCCTCATTTCAAATGAAGAATATAAATAGAAACGCAGCCCTCGTTTATAATTATAAATTGATAAATAGAATATGAAGGACACACTATTCTAAATAGAAATAAATGACAAAAAGAAAAAGAACACACCTGCCTTTTTCAATTTCAAAAATAGATAATTCAATTTTTAAACAAATGAAAATGTAGTCAAGATTATGATTCATTTTAGTTTTTTTTTGAATAAATTATTCATTTTAGTTAGTCGTCACTTTTGCGAACTTGCACTTGAAATTTTCTTATTCTCAATCTGTTTTGTTAATATTTTATGTTAAAAGAGATTATATAAATGTTAAAACTACTCTCACTTGATATTTTTTTATTTCAATTGTGGCCAAGCCTAAATATTTATGTATACTATTTGAATTGGAAAGGAAGATTTTTTAGAGAATGTATCCATATGGTGCAAAACTTCGTGCGTCATACGTGAAATAATGTTGAAGAACAAGTATTAAAAGTATATAACCTAGTAAAATTAATCGATTGTGTTTAAGGACAATAGTATATTCTTATTTCCATTAAAGATACAATAGTATAAGAAATCAATAAAAACAAAATTTGGAAAAAAAAATTTCGATGCGTTTAATTTTAACATGGCCAAACTGGACAAAAAATTGTGCATCGTATCCCTATAAATGCATTATAAAGGAGTTGAATTATTTAAATTATCATGTCCGATAATCACATTATATTTTCGTGCATCACCATCAATATGTTATGGACAATATAAATTTCGTATGTAATATTTTATTTAACTCGGAAACCAACTTTATAATTGACGATATCATTTAGCAACAAACATATATGTTCTTGTTTGACATTTACGTGGACAACTTGTGTTTTGGGCATAGAATTGACCTAAATTTGGGTGAACAAATTATTCATCAAACCTCTACAAAAAAATAAAACTATGTCCCGCATGAACGTTGTACCAAAAAGGACCAATCTAGTCTCTCTCCTTTTTTTCAATTTCCTTAAGTCATCAAAGTTCATATTCGAATTTCCGATCAAATCGAAACTGGTAGGCATCCACATTTTTAAAACCAATTCGTGGGTTGTGTTTGTGTTAGTGTCCAAATCGTTATTGTTTATCCTTGCGCCTTCCAAGTCTCACAACAACGTCTAAGAGGTTAGTTTAGATAAGGTAGAATGTTGGGATGTGACATGTCTCTGGCCAATAGAAACCTAATAGATCATAAGTATCACATTTGTTTAAATACTTTGGCCCTAAAAAATACCGCTGGATAGTTCTTCTAATTCATTTCTTGCACTTGAACCTAAATATTCTTTTTTCTGCATTGCTTGTGACTTGCTCGTTTTCCAAAACGTTTGAATGATTTTTGTCCTGTGTCAACATTTGCTTCATTCCTAGGTTCAAGTAAAGTGAGAGAGAGAGAGAGAGAGAGAGGGAAAGGTATAGATAAAACGAGGGAGGTTGAAATACGAAAAGATGGCTAAATCAAGATCGATTGTGAATTAATAAAAAACACAATGTAAAATTTTAGTAAAAGGATGATAGTATACTATAATACAACGCATACCATTCTATTTTCCTCATTTCAAATGAAGAATATAAATAGAACGCGCCCCTCGTTTATAATTATAAATTGATAAATAGAATATGAAGGACACACTATTCTAAATAGAAATAAATGACAAAAAGAAAAAGAACACACCTGCCTTTTTCAATTTCAAAAATAGATAATTCAATTTTTAAACAAATGAAAATGTAGTCAAGATTATGATTCATTTTAGTTTTTTTTTTGAATAAATTATTCATTTTAGTTAGTCGTCACTTTTGCGAACTTGCACTTGAAATTTTCTTATTCTCAATCCTGTTTTGTTAATATTTTATGTTAAAAGAGATTATATAAATGTTAAAACTACTCTCACTTGATATTTTTTTATTTCAATTGTGGCCAAGCCTAAATATTTATGTATACTATTTGAATTGGAAAGGAAGATTTTTTAGAGAATGTATCCATATGGTGCAAAACTTCGTGCGTCATACGTGAAATAATGTTGAAGAACAAGTATTAAAAGTATATAACCTAGTAAAATTAATCGATTGTGTTTAAGGACAATAGTATATTCTTATTTCCATTAAAGATACAATAGTATAAGAAATCAATAAAAACAAAATTTGGAAAAAAAATTCGATGCGTTTAATTTTAACATGGCCAAACTGGACAAAAAATTGTGCATCGTATCCCTATAAATGCATTATAAAGGAGTTGAATTATTTAAATTATCATGTCCGATAATCACATTATATTTTCGTGCATCACCATCAATATGTTATGGACAATATAAATTTCGTATGTAATATTTTATTTAACTCGGAAACCAACTTTATAATTGACGATATCATTTAGCAACAAACATATATGTTCTTGTTTGACATTTACGTGGACAACTTGTGTTTTGGGCATAGAATTGACCTAAATTTGGGTGAACAAATTATTCATCAAACCTCTACAAAAAAATAAAACTATGTCTGGCATGAACGTTGTACCAAAAAGGACCAATCTAGTCTCTCTCCTTTTTTCAATTTCCTTAAGCTGTCAAAGTTCATATTCGAATTTCCGATCAAATCGAAACTGGTAGGCATCCACATTTTTAAAACCAATTCGTGGGTTGTGTTTGTGTTAGTGTCCAAATCGTTATTGTTTATCCTTGCGCCTTCCAAGTCTCA
The DNA here is from genome assembly GCA_026122235.1 of Vinca minor. Classification (NCBI taxonomy): domain Eukaryota; kingdom Viridiplantae; phylum Streptophyta; class Magnoliopsida; order Gentianales; family Apocynaceae; genus Vinca; species Vinca minor. The sequence continues at coordinate 6,109 of JAOCZM010000156.1, read as the reverse complement.
CAACAACGTCTAAGAGGTTAGTTTAGATAAGGTAGAATGTTGGGATGTGACATGTCTCTGGCCAATAGAAACCTAATAGATCATAAGTATCACATTTGTTTAAATACTTTGGCCCTAAAAAATACCGCTGGATAGTTCTTCTAATTCATTTCTTGCACTTGAACCTAAATATTCTTTTTTCTGCATTGCTTGTGACTTGCTCGTTTTCCAAAACGTTTGAATGATTTTTGTCCTGTGTCAACATTTGCTTCATTCCTAGGTTCAAGTAAAGTGAGAGAGAGAGAGAGAGAGAGAGGGAAAGGTATAGATAAAACGAGGGAGGTTGAAATACGAAAAGATGGCTAAATCAAGATCGATTGTGAATTAAACAAACACAATGTAAAATTTTAGTAAAAGTATGATAGTATACTATAATACAACGCATACCATTCTATTTTCCTCATTTCAAATGAAGAATATAAATAGAACGTGCCCCTCGTTTATAATTATAAATTGATAAATAGAATATGAAGGACACACTATTCTAAATAGAAATAAATGACAAAAAGAAAAAGAACACACCTGCCTTTTTCAATTTCAAAAATAGATAATTCAATTTTTAAACAAATGAAAATGTAGTCAAGATTATGATTCATTTTAGTTTTTTTTTTTTTGAATAAATTATTCATTTTAGTTAGTCGTCACTTTTGCGAACTTGCACTTGAAATTTTCTTATTCTCAATCCTGTTTTGTTAATATTTTATGTTAAATGAGATTATATAAATGTTAAAACTACTCTCACTTGATATTTTTTTATTTCAATTGTGGCCAAGCCTAAATATTTATGTATACTATTTGAATTGGAAAGGAAGATTTTTTAGAGAATGTATCCATATGGTGCAAAACTTCGTGCGTCATACGTGAAATAATGTTGAAGAACAAGTATTAAAAGTATATAACCTAGTAAAATTAATCGATTGTGTTTAAGGACAATAGTATATTCTTATTTCCATTAAAGATACAATAGTATAAGAAATCAATAAAAACAAAATTTGGAAAAAAAATTCGATGCGTTTAATTTTAACATGGCCAAACTGGACAAAAAATTGTGCATCGTATCCCTATAAATGCATTATAAAGGAGTGGAATTATTTAAATTATCATGTCCGATAATCACATTATATTTTCGTGCATCACCATCAATATGTTATGGACAATATAAATTTCGTATGTAATATTTTATTTAACTCGGAAACCAACTTTATAATTGACGATATCATTTAGCAACAAACATATATGTTCTTGTTCGACATTTACGTGGACAACATGTGTTTTGGCAATACAATTGACCTAAATTTGGGTGAACAAATTTTTCATCAAACCTCTACAAAAAAATAAAACTATGTCTGGCATGAACGTTGTACCAAAAAGGACCAGTCTAGTCTCTCTCTTTTTTTCCATCTCCTTAAGCTGTCAAAGTTCATATTCGAATTTCCGATCAAATCGAAACTGGTTGTCATCCACATTTTTAAAACCAATTCGTGGTTTGTGTTTGTGTTAGTGTCCAAATCGTTATTGTTTATCCTTGCACCTTCCAAGTCTCACAACAACGTCTAAGAGGTTAGTTTAGATAAGGTAGAATGTTGGAATGTGTCATGTCTCTAGCCAATAGAAACCTAATAGATCCTAAGTATCTCATTTGTTTAAATACTTTGGCCGTAAAAAATACCGCTGTATAGTTCTTCTAATTCATTTCTTGCACTTGAACCTAAATATTCTTTTTTCAGCATTGCTTATGGATTGCTCATTTTCCCAAAAGTTTATCATGATTTTTGCCCGGTGCCAACATTTGCTTCATTTGTAGGTTCAAGTAACGAGAGAGAGAGACAGATACAGAGAGAGAAAGATATAATTAAAACGAGGGAGATTGAAATACGAAAAGATGTCTAAATCAAGATCGATTGTCAATTTAACAAACACGATGTAAAATTTTAGTAAAAGAATGATAGTAGAATATAATACAACGCAGAACATTCAATTTTCCTCATTCCAAATGAAGAATATAAATAGAACGCGCCCCTCGTCCATAATTATAAAATGATAAATAGACTATGAAGGAAACACTATTCAAAATAGAAATAAATACCAAAAAAGAAAAGGAACACACCTGCCTTTTTCAATTGAAAAAATAGATAATTCAATTTTGAAACAAAAGAAAAAGTACACTTTAGTTATGTAATAGATAATTAGAATGACACAGAGACTATAGAAAGGAACAATCTAACAATAATAAATGTAATTATTGTAATATTTTATCAAGACATGTTTTCAATGTCAAGATTAAGATTCATTTTAGTTAGTCTTAACTTTTGAGAACTTGTACTTGAAACTTACTTTATCTCAATACTATTTTGTGAATATTTTATGTTAAATGAGATTAGATAAATGTTAAAACTACTCTCACTTGATATTTGTTTATTTCAATTGTGGCCTAGCCTAAATATTTATGTATACTATTTGAATTAGAAAGGAAGATTATTTAGAGAATGTATACGTATGGCGCACACAACTTTGTGCGTCATATGTGAAATAATGTTGAAAAACAAATAGTATAACTATATAAGCTAGTAAAATTTATCGATTGCGTTTAAAGACAAAAGTATATTCTTATTTCCATTAAAGATACAATAGAATAGGAAATCAATAAAAACAAAATATGGAAATAAAATTTCGATGCGTTTAATTTTAGCATGGCCAAAGTGGACAAAGAATTAAGCATCACATCCCATTATATGCATTATAAAGGAGTGGAACTATTTAAAATATCATGTCTGATAATGACATTATATTTTCGTGCATCACCATCAATATGTTGTGGACAATATAAATTTCATTTGACACATTTTATTTAACTCGGAAACCAACTTTATCATTGACGATATCATTTAGCAACATACCTATATGTTCTTCTTTGACATTTACATGTTCAACATGTGTTTTGGGCTTACAAGTCACCTAATTTTGGACGAACAAGTTATTCATCAAACCTCTACAAAATTGTAAAACTATGTCTGCCATGAACGTTATACCAAAAAGGACCAATCTAGTCTCTCTCTTTTTTTCAATTTCCTTAAGCTGTCAAAGTTCATATTCGAATTTATGATCAAATCGAAACTGGTAGTCATCCACATTTTTAAATCCAATTCTTGGTTTGTGTTAGTATCCAAATCGTTATTGTTTATCCTTGCGCCTTCCATGTCTCACAACAACGTCTAAGAGGTTAGTTTAGATAAGGTAGAATGTTGGAATGTGTCATGTAATGTCTGGCCAATAGAAGCCTAATAGATCCTAAGTATCTCGTTTGTTTAAATACGTTGGCCCTGAAAAATACAGCTGGATAGTTCTTCTAATGCATTTCTTGCACTTGAACCTAAATATTCTTTTTTCAGCATTCCTTATGGCTTGCTCATTTTCCCAAAAGTTTGAATGATTTTTGTCCTGTGCCAAAATTTACTTCATTCGTAGGTTCAAGTCAAGAGAGAGAGACAGAAAGATAGAGAGAGAGATATATATAGTTAAAACGAGGGAGATTGAAACATGAAAAGTTGTCTAATTCAAGATCGATTGTCAATTCCACAAACACATTGTAAAATTTTAGTAAAAGAATGATAGTAGAATAGAATGCAACGCTGAACGTTCTATTTTCCTCATTTCAAATAAAGAATATAAATAGAACGCGCCCCTCGTTCACAATTATAAAATGATAAATAGAATATTATGGAAACACTATTCAAAAAAAAAAAATAAATGACAAAAAGAAAAATAACACACCTGCCTTTTTCAACTGCAAAAATAGATAATTCAATTTTTAAACAAATGAAAAAAATAAAATTTAGTCAATATTTGTTGTACATGTATTTGAGTTATGTAATAGAGAATTAGAATGACATGGAGGCTATAGAAAGAAACAATCTGACAATAATAAAAGTAAAACATGTGTTTCAACATGTGTTTTGGGCTTACAATTCACCTAATTTTGGGCGAACAAGTTATTCATCAAACCTCTACAAAAAAGCAAAACTATGTCTGGCATGAACGTTGTACCAAAAAAGACCAATCTAGTCTCTCTCTTTTTTTCAATTTCCTTCAGCTGTCAAAGTTCATATTCGAATTTTCGATCAAATTGAAACTGGTAGTCATCCACATTTTTAAAACCAATTCGTGGTTTGTGTTAGTGTCCAAATCGTTATTGTTTATCCTTGCACCTTCCAAGTCTCACAACAACGTCTAAGAGGTTAGTTTAGATAAGGTTGAATGTTGGAATGTGTCATGTCTCTAGCCAATAGAAACCTAATAGATCCTAAGTATCACATTTGTTTAAATACTTTGGCCGTTAAAAATACCGCTGTATAGTTCTTCTAATTCATTTCCTGCACTTGAACCTAAATATTCTTTTTTCAGCATTCCTTATGGCTTGCTCATTTTCCCAAAAGTTTGAATGATTTTTGTCCTGTGCCAACATTTGCTTCATTTGAAGGTACAAGTAGAGAGAGAGAGAGAGAGAGAGAGAGAGAGAGAGAGAGAGAAATATATAGTTAAAACGAGGGAGATTGAAATATGAAAAGATGTCTAAATCAAGATCGATTGTCAATTAAACAAACACATTGTTAAATTTTAGTAAAAGAATAACAGTAGAATATAATACAACGCTGAACGTTCTATTTTCCTCATTTCAAATGAAGAATATAAATAGAACGCGCCCCTCGTTCACAATTATAACATGATAAATAGAATGTGAAGGAAACACTATTCAAAATAGAAATAAATGACAAAAAGAAAAAGAACACACCTGCCTTTTTCAATTGCAAAAATAGATAATTCAATTTTTAAACAAATGAAGAAAGTAAACTTTAGTCAATATTTGTTGTACATATATTTGAGTTATGTAATAGAGAATTAGAATGACATAGAGACTGTAGAAAGAAACAATCTGACAATAATAAATGTAATTATTGTAATATTTTATCAAGACATGTTTTCAATGTCAAGATTAATATTCATTTTAGTTAGTCTTCACTTTTGAGAACTTGTACTTGAAATTTACTTTTTCTCAATACTGTTTTGTGAATATTTTATGTTAAATGAGATTAGATAAATGTTAAAACTACTCTCACTTGATATTTGTTTATTTCAATTGTGGCCAAGCCTAAATATTTATGTATACTATTTGAATTGGAAAGGAAGATTTTTTAGAGAATGTATACGTATGGCGCACAACTTTGTGCGTCATATGTGAAATAATGTTGAAAAAAAAATCGTATAACTATATAAGCTAGAAAAATTTATCGATTGCGTTTACAGACAAAAGTATATTCTTATTTCCATTAAAGATACAATAGAATAGGAAATCAATAAAAACAAAATATGGAAATAAAATTTCGATGCGTTTAATTTTAGCATGGCCAAAGTGGACGAACAATTATGCATCACATCCCATTATATGCATTATAAAGGAGTAGAACTATTTAAATTATCATGTCTGATAATGACAATATATTTTCGTGCATCACCATCAATATGTTGTGGACAATATAAATTTCATTTGACATATTTTATTTAACTCGGAAACCAACTTTATCATTGACAATATCATTTAGCAACATACATATATGTTCTTCTTCGACATTTACATGTTCAACACGTGTTTTGGGCTTACCATTCACCTAATTTTGGGTGAACAAGTTATTCATCAAACATCTACAAAAAAGTAAAACTATGTCTGACATGAACGTTGTACCAAAAAGGACCAATCTAGTCTCTCTCTTTTTTTCAATTTCCTTAAGCTGTCAAAGTTAATATTCGAATTTCTGATCAAATCGAAACTGGTAGTCATCCACATTTTTAAAACCAATTCGTGGTTTGTGTTAGTGTCCAAATCGTTATTGTTTATCCTTGCACCTTCCATGTCTCACAACAACGTCTAAGATGTTAGTTTAGATAAGGTAGAATGTTGGAATGTGTCCTGTCTCTAGCCAATAGAAACCTAATAGATCCTAAGTATCACATTTGTTTAAAAACTTTGGCCGTAAAAAATTTAGATAAAACGAGGGAGATTGAAAGATTTAGATAA